>CM065743.1:3989893-4004893 GCA_033310375.1 Conus canariensis
ACTCAGTCATTCAGACCATTCGTTCACTCGTTGAGATTCATCACTCGCTCACTCATTTATCTGGATCACTCCTTCACTCATTAAGCATATTCTTTCTATCAGTCATTTACGTAGATTATTCTTTCACGTATTCAGATGGTTCACTCACCCATTCATTTATGCAGACCACTGACTCATCATTAAGATGATCCACCCATTCATTTGTTAATTCAGTCAGATCCATACACTCATTAAGATTGTCCACTCATTCCTTTATTAATTAAGATTTTCCAGTCACTCTTTCATTTCTTTGGACAATTCTTGACTCATCAAGATGATTCAGTCACTCATTCATTTGTTCAGACCACTTGTTAACTCATTATGCACTCCTCATTTATCTATTTATGTACACAATTCATTCACTCTTTAGATGCATTCAGATTACCCACTCACTCCCTGATTTTTGCAGACTGTTCGTTCACTCATCTTATCCACTGACGTAACTCATTCATTTATGCCGACTATTCATTCTCTCTTCAAGATTATCTTCAGGCTCAGGACAGAACATTGTCAACTCGTCTACCATCTTAATAACATCTGGATCTCCTACATGAGAGAGAGAGAGAGAGAGAGAGAGAGAGAGAGAGAGAGAGAGAGAGAGAGAGAGAGAACACTTTACCCCTCCATCATTCTTCTTTTCCCTCCCCCTCCCCCCTCCCCCCCTACACACACACACACACACACACACACACACACACACACACACACACACACACACACACACATGCATCTTCCCACCTCCATCTCCATTAAATCTACAGAGAGGCACCTTGAAAACAGCAGAGCACTGCTGTTAAGGATGAAGGAGGAGGAGGAGTGGTGGGTGGGTAGGTTTCCTGAGGGTATAAAACAACAACAACAACAACAACAACAAGAAAAACAAGAAGATCAACAACAAGAAGAACAACAAGAAGAACAACAGCAAAACCAAGTACAAGAAGAAGAAAAAGAGGAAGAAAAAATAACAACAACAACAACAACAACAGAGCGTTCAGAAACGCTGCCGGTAGAGCGTCGGAATCGTGATCCTGGGGTTGCGGGTTCGAATTTCGGTACAGTGGGATTTTTCCCTCGGAGTTAACATTGATTCTGACTCCATTCCCCATATAGTCCTTCGAATGAGACTATAAACCGAGGTTCCGTGTGTGAACGCACGCACAACATCTTGCACACACAGTAAAATCCCATCACCAACTTTCGGAAGAGAAGGCCAGTTTGGCCGTTGGTATGGATGACACGTTACACATAGCATGCACCTTCCCCGAAGATGGAGTATGGCTGCCTTAAAATGGAGTATCAGCCTGCGTACGCAGAGAGAAACGAAAAGAAAGAAACGCTGCCACATGGAGATGTGTGTCACAGCGTGACATGGAGATGTGTGTCACAGCGTGCTTCGCCTCAAAACCTGTTGTGACCGACAATATGTTCTCACTGACCCTTTTCTTTTTCTTTAAATGTTGACATCATCAGAACGTATTACATCACGCTTCTTTGTGTGTGTGTGTGTGTGTGTGTGTGTGTGTGTGTGTGTGTGTGTGTGTGTGTGTGTGTGTGTGTGTGTGTGTGTGTGTAAATGGCGTATGTCACACAGCAATGTTATTGGGGGTTATACATGCAGCCTACAGAGAAACCAACAATTTACGACCATGAATAATGGAAAAAAACCAAAAATGCTTCATGTACGGCATGCCAAGTCAACGACAACGACGACGACGACGACGACAACAACAACAACAACAACAACAACAACAACAACAACAACAACAACAATCACAACACAAATAATAGAAATATTAATAACAATAATGATGATAATAATAATAGTTATGATAATGATAACAATAAAGATAATTGTTATGATAATTAGAATAATAATAATAATATACTACTACTACTACTACTACTACTACTACTACTACTACTACTCATTAGAAATAGAAGGAGTAGAAGAAAAATAGGAAAGAAAGAAAGAAAGAGAGGAAAAAAAGAGGAGGAGGAGGAGGAGGAGGAGAGGTCTTGAGAACTTGGAGTACCTTACTCCGACACGAAGCGTTTATCACTTTCAAAATGGAAAACATACCTGTCCAGTTTTCTTCTGGCTGTTGGTTTTTCAAGGGAGGCATATTTATAATTGATGAGTAGCGCTGTTCTATGGCTCATGATGCAAATCATCAGAAATAAATGGCAAGGAACTGGAACGTGTGGTCCAATGAGTGCCTGCCCGGAATAGTTTGCATTGCTTGGCTTTTCTGTCTTTCTTTCTTTTCTTTCTTTCTTTTCTTTCTTTCTTTCTTCCTTGTTGTTGTTGTTGTTATTGTTGCTGTTGTTGTTGTTGTTGTTGCTGTTGTTGTTTTTTTTTTTCTTCTTCTTCTTCTTCTTCTTGTTTTTGTTGTTGTTGTTGTTGTTGTTTTTCTTCTTCTTCTTCTTCTTCTTCTTCTTCCTTCTCCTCCTCCTCCTCCTCCTCCTTCTTCTTCTTCTTCGTCTTCTTCGTCTTCTTCTTCTTCTTCTTCTTCTTCTTCTTCTTCTTCTTCTTCTTCTTCTCTCTGTCTCTATCTGTCTCTGTCTTTGTCTCTCTCTCTCTTTATTCTATTTTTCCTTTTTTTTTTTTTTTTTTTTTACAAAATTATGTGGAAAAGAAAAAGCAGAAGACACCATACGTACGTCACGTTTGTCTCAGCTCAAAACGTTGTTGGACTTACAGTCAAAGCAGATTGACCTAAGTCCTTCCTTCCCAAAGGAAAACAAGTCAGACAGATTGACCTAAGTCCTTCCTTCCCAAAGGAAAACAAGTCAGACAGATTGACCTAAGTCCTTCCTTCCCAAAGGAAAAACAAGTCAGACAAGATTGACCTAAGTCCTTCCTTCCCAAAGGAAAACAAGTCAGACAGATTGACCTAAGTCCTTCCTTCCCAAAGGAAAACAAGTCAGACAGATTGACCTAGGTCTTTCCCAAGGGAAAATAAGCCATAAACGTTGTCTCCCCAGCGGACTCAAGTCTGAAGCGTCCTTTCTGTAGTGAAGTATCAGACACATGATAGAAATGTCCACTGCTTTAAATCATAGATGAGGAACAGGGAAACCAGCAGAAGAAGAAGAAGAAGAAGAAGAAAGAGATGGAGGAGGAGGGGGAAGAGGAGGAAGAGGAGGAGGAGGAGGAGGAGGAGGAGGAAGAAGAAGAAGAAGAAGAAGAAGAAGAAGAAGAAGAAGAAGAAACAACAACAACAAAAACAAGAAGAAGAAGAAGAAGAAGGAAAGGAAGAAGAAGAAGGAGGAGGAGGAGAAGAAGAAGAAGAAGAAGAAGAAGAAGAAGAAGAAGAAGAAGAAGAAGAAGAAGAAGAAGAAGAAGAAGGAGGAGGAGGAGGAGGAGGAGAGGAAGAAGAAGGAGAGGAAGAATGA
This sequence comes from Conus canariensis, assembly GCA_033310375.1. Lineage (NCBI taxonomy): Eukaryota > Metazoa > Mollusca > Gastropoda > Neogastropoda > Conidae > Conus > Conus canariensis. The sequence goes on from CM065743.1 coordinate 3,993,329, forward strand.
GAAGAAGAAGAAGAAGGAGGAGGAGGAGGAGGAGAAGGAGAAGAAGGAGAAGGACAAGAAGGAGAAAGAGGAGGAGAAGAAGAAGGAGAGGATGGAGAAGAAGAAGAAGAAGAAGAAGAAGAAAGAAGAAGAAGAAGAAGAAGAAGAAGAAGAACAACAACAACAACAAACAAACAACAACAAGGAGAACAGGAACAAACAAGAACAAGAACAACAAGAAGACGAAGTTGAAGAGGAAGAAGAAGGAGAAAAGGAAGAAGAGGAAGAAGATGGAGAGAAAGAAAAGGAAGGAAGGAGGGGGAAGAGGAGGAGGAGGAGGAAGAGGAGGAGGAGGAGGAGGAAGAGGAGGAGGAAGAGAAAGAGGAGGGAAGTCTAATGCTCTCAGAATATGGTAATTCGACTCAAAGCTTTTACCATTTTCAACATTTCGAAAAGAGCCTGCTCTTTTTTTTTTTTTTTTTTTTTTTTACCAGCTATTTGATTTTGAAGCAAGACATAATTACCGCAACACTGTTTCTGGCTCATGATGTCAATCATAAATATTGATAAAAAGAACTGCACTTAACTGGAGCAAGGGATCACACGAGTGCAAACCCGTAAAAAAGATTCAAAATCTCTCTCTCTCTCTCTCTCTCTCTCTCTCTCTCTCTCTCTCTCTCTCTCTCTCTCTCTCTCTCTCTCTCTCTCTCTTCTCTGAAAGCATATTAAGAAATTTCTCAGTTTACTTATTCAAGGCATTTCAGTTTAAATCAGTCACGACTTCGTGACAGAGTAGTCCATCCAGTTTTTCTTGTGTTCTTTATAATTCTTATATTGTTGTTATGTTCTCCATACCCCCTTCATAAGGGGCCATGGCCTTTATATGAAGTAGACCATCTGAGTTCGGAGTTCTCTCTCTCTCTCTCTCCTCTCTCTCTCTCTCTCTCTCTCTCTCTCTCTCTCTGTGTGTGTGTGTGTGTGTGTGTGTGTGTGTGTGTGTGTGTGTGTGTGTGTGTGTGTGTCTATTCTGCTGAACTTACTGCTCTGGTTCTGGCATTGAAGATAATCTCACAATCTAAGAAGAGGGACTTTCTGGTTCTGTCAGATTCACTGTCAGCGTTGGAGGCCATAGCTGGCCGCAACCTTCAGCACCCAGAACTTTTACACTTTTTTGAACTTTTGACCAAGTTGAAAGCGGATGGTTACAACATTATTCTGGCTTGGATTCCTGGTCATGTTGGCATTGGAGGGAACGAAATGGTTGATCGTTTAGCCAAGAATGCCACAAGAGAGAAACTGTCCAACATATATATCCCCTGCTCAGATCTGAAACCCAAAATTAACAATTATGTTAGAGACCTCTGGCAAGAGGATTGGAATACACAGACGGATAACAAACTCTTTCAGATCCGTCCAAACCTAAAGGAGTTCCTCTCATCTACGTCTGGTGGTCGTAAAGAAGAAACAGTTCTGTGCCGGCTGCACACCGGTCATTCGTATTTTACCCATTCATACCTTTTAAAGAGTGAAGAAGCTCCGTGGTGCATTCCATGTCATGTGCCACTCACAATGAAACATATTCTTTTAGAGTGTTGGGACTTGCACGATGTGAGACACAAACATTTTACGGCAGATTCCATGAAAACCTTGTTCAGAGATGTCCCACCTGATGCCATCTTTGAGTTCTTGAAAGAGATTAACATTTTTCATCGGATCTGAGATTTTACAGTGGAAAGATTTTTAACAAACTTTCGGATGGTTTTTCGATGTATTTTAAAGAATTGTGTAAATGACTGACTTGTGAGTTGATTTTAACGTGGTGACAGCCCTGATGTGGCCCTTTGCGGTCGGCTGGGCTATAAGCAACATTATCTTATCTCTCTCTCTCTCTCTCTCTCTGCGTGGTGTGTGTGTGTGTGTGTGTGTGTGTGTGTGTGTGTGTGTGTGTGTGTGTGTGTGTGTGTGTGTGTGTTCGTGCGTGCGGGCGTGCGTGCGTGTATGCGTGTGTGCGTGCGTGTGCGTCTGTGTGTGTGTGTGTGTGTGTGTGTGTGTGTGTGTGTGTGTGTGTGAGAGAAGAAGAGAGAGAGAGAGAGAGAGTTTTACAAAAGTGTATTTAAAAGAAAACGCAGGAGACATCCTACTAGAAGCTTATATCGATTCCAGATGTTGTTTGACCCACAATCTGACAGATTTCACTCTGGCCCTTCATCCTCAAGGGGACATAAGCCGTAACCTCTCACTCTCCTAGGGGCTGCGTCTGGGCCGGCTGTTTGGACTTTTCGTGTCAGACAGAAGATAGAAAGGTGCTTTTAGTTCATCTGTCTTTGACCTATAAACTGAAGTAAAAAACAAAACAAAACCAAGCGAAACAAAACATTGCTTTAAAACACAGGGAAGTGTGAGGTGGTTACCGAGGGGCTAGATATGGAGATAGGAGGGCGAATATTCTTCACGAATGCAGTCAAAAACATTCGTCAGGAAAGTAAAACTGGTGTTTTGTACTGGGTTTATGAAATGCAATGGCTTTGAACGTGTACACTCTCTCTCTGTTTCCATCTGTCTGTCTGTCTGTCTCTCGGTTTGTTGTCTCTACCTCCCTCCCTCCCTCCCTCTCTCTCTTTCTCCCTCTCTCTCTCTCGCTCTCTCTCTCTCCGTAACCCCCTCCTCTCTCTGTCTATCTGTCTCTGTGGTGCATCCCTTCTGGTTTGTCTGCATGCATCACACCACACACACACACACACACACACACACACACACACACACACACACACATATATATATATATATATACACACACACACACACACACACGCGTACGCGCGCGCGTGCGCTTCTATCTATCTACCTAATCCATATGTGTGTGTGTGTGTGTGTGTGTGTGTGTGTGTGTGTGTGTGTGTGTGTGTGTGTGTGTGTGTGTGTTTAAGTGCGTGTGTGTGCGTATGCACGTGTGTATGTATGTGTGTATATATAAAAAGGTATTAAGGAGAGAGAGAGAGAGAGAGAGAGAGAGAGAGAGAGAGAGAGAGAGACAGAGAGAGAGAGAGAGAAAGAGAGAGAGAGAGAGAGAGAGAGAGAGACAGAGACAGAGACAGAGACAGAGACAGAGAGACTTAGGGTCCATTTCCAGTAATGTTATAAGTTTCTTTTTTGTTGTTGTATGTCTGTCTGATAACGGCTAAGCGTCTTTCGGTTTTCAAAATTTCAATTAGGATTTCAGAAATCCTGGGGATAGGTAAGCTGATATGATGACGTTTGTAATGAGACTGTTTTGAACACACACACACACACACACACACACACACACACACACACACACACACACACACACACACACACAGAGAGAGAGAGAGAGAGAGAGGAGAGAGAGAGAGAGAGAGGGCCCAAAATCTTAACCCTCCATCATTCCCCCTCTTTCCTCCTCCACTCCAGCCACACAAACCCTTGCACTCCGCACATCCAAAAAAAGAAAAAAGAAAAAATGAAAGAAAAGAAAAGAATCTGGAAAACAGCAGAGTACTTTGGTTAGGGAGAAGGTGGAGTAGTAGTAGTAGTAGTAGTAGTAGTAGTAGTAGTAGTAGTTAGTAGTAGTAGGTAAGTGGGTTTCTTATGAGAATAAAACAACAGCAACAACAACACAACAACAATCACAAACACAGTAAACTTAGGAACTCAAAGAATGGAGGAGATTGGGGGACTTTACGGTGATGAGCACGCTGCACAGAATGCTGAAGTTCGAAACTGTCCGCTACTGTGTCAGAAATGGGAACAAAGAGCCTTTTGTCTGTCCCTCCAGCAGTTCTATCACCCGAACGTATTCAGTTCACGCCTCATTCTGTACAATGGCAAAATCCCGAGCCAATTCTGACGGGGAAATTATACGAATAGAAAGGTATGTGACGCAGCAATGTTTCAAGGTGAAAGGTGCGTCTTATTGAGGAACAAACAATGTACAGCCATGAATGTTTCAAAGCTGTTTCATGTAAAGCAAGTCGCACGGCGAAATGTATAAATTCCAGCTTTTGCTCTGTATTACAAACCGGTTGGTTTCACGATGTTAGCTTTCAGCGTGAACAAACCATCCAGTTTTTTTCTTTCTTTCTTTCTTATTTTCTTTGTCTTTCTTTCTTTTCTTTTCGTTTTCTTTTCCATTGTTTTGTTTTGTTTTTGTACTCCCAGTTCTTATAGAACAGGGAGTACTTTACAATGGGAACGAAGAAATGCTGTCTGTGTCTGTCTGTCTGTCTATCTGTCTGTCGGTCTGTCCGTCCGTGGTCAAAATGTGTTCCACTCGCTCCAGACAAAACTACTGGGCCGATCTTTCTGAAAATTTGTGGGTATGTTCGTTATCGGTCACGGATGATGCCCGATGTTTTAATTTACCGTTATAGCCGTTACTAATGGCCATAACGGTTTTTCTTCTTTATGGAATATCTCAGAAAGTACTTGGCCGGTCTTTCTGAAAATGTGTATGGTATGTTCATTATGGGTCACGGATGATGCCCGATGTTTTATGTTACCGTTATAGCCATTACTAACGGGTATAATGGCCCATAATGCTTATTCTTCTTTATGGAAAATACTTGGCCGATCTTTCTGAAAATGTGTAGGTATGTTCATTATGGGTCACGAATGATGCCCAATGTTTTATTTTACCGTTATAGCCGTTACTAATGGCTATAACGGCCCATAACGGTTTTCTTCTTTATGGAATATCTCAGAAAGTTCTCGACCGATCTTTCTGAAAATTTGTAGGTATGTTCTTTATGGGTCACGGATGATGCCCGATGTTTACCAGAATAGCCGTTACTAACGGCTATAACGGCCCAAAACGGGTTTTCCTCTTTATAGAATATCTCACGCGTATTCAAGATAAACTGGGAGTACGTTTATATGCTTTGCATCGTGTTGTTTTTGCTGTCCCATCTTCTGCACCCACGCCAATCATTCTGATCCCCCATCCACAGCCGCAGCCCGGCATCGGAAATCCACAGGAAGCAGCCAATATGGAGTCGTCAAGAGGCAACCCACCGGAGGAGACACTGCACTGCTGCCGAGTCACTTCGGTGGTGTTCAGTGGCGCCTGTTCTGATCCAACATACGCGGGACACCACCTGCTAAGCCCCCTTACTGACGACAATAATTGCGTGGTCACGGAGCCGGCGTGAGTGAGCTTTCCCTTTAGAGGGCGCCATCACGTCCATCCAACGACAGTCGACTACCAGGTTTTTGTTAGCTGTGTCTTTCAGGCTTCTATGTTACGACTCACGGGTCTCTATGTACGTTCCAGGAAGCGAATGTAATGATGTTCCTTCCACGGATTCTCTTTTAGCCCCCCCCCCCCCCCCCCCAGTACAACACCTTTCACGTCCACCATGGTGGAGGTCAGTAGATGGCGCATCGCACTGGAGCACAATGTCGAATGAAAATACACCTGATATAGCTTTAAAAATCTGTTTCTTACTAACAATAATATTTCTAAGAGAGAGAGAGAGAGAGAGAGAGAGAGAGAGAGAGAGAGAGAGAGAGAGAGAGAGAGAGAGAAAAACATACGACATGCTTCCTTCAGCTCAGAACATTGTTGGATTTGTAGTCGATCAAGTCAGAAGGGTTGAGACAGCTGTGTCATCCCAAAGGGAACATAAGCCATCAACGGTCACTTCTGCAGTGACCTCCCGTCTGAGCTGTCCTTCACGACTGAAATGTTAGTCAGCAGACAGAAATGGTTTTTTTTTCTAGTTCATCCGTCTTTGACCTGCATGTCAAACCAAAAACAAACAAACAAACAACAAAAAACAAATGCAAACACAAACAAACAAAAGCGAACACAAAACCAACCAACCAACAAAAAACAAGCACAAACACACGAACAAAAACAAACACAAAAGCAAACAAAACACAAACACAAAAACAGACAAACAAACAAAAAACAAACACAAAAACAAACTAACAAACAAAAAACAAACACAAAAAGAAAGAAACAAATAAACAAAAACCAAACACAAAAACAAACAAGCACAAAAACAAACACAAAAACAAAAACAAACAAACAAAAACAAACAAAAAACAAAAAGAAACAAACAAAACACAAACACAAAGACAAACACAAAAACAAACACAAAAACAAACACAAAAACAAAGAAACAAACAAAATGCCAACACATAAACAAACACAAAAAGACACACCAAAACAAACAAACAAACAAAATGCCAACACATAAACAAACAAACATTGCTTTAAATCCTAGGAAGAGGAAGAGGGAAATAGGTTGGGGTGGGGTGGGAAGTTAGGGGTGGATGGTTGGGTAGACATCGAGTAAACAGGAGAGAACATTTGAGTCTGTGTGTGTGTGTGTGTGTGGGGGGGGGGGGGGGGGGGCGTGTGTGTGTGTGGGCGTGGGCGTGTGTGTGTGTATGTGCGTGCTTGTGTTTGTATGTGTGATGCGTTCGTGCGTACGTGCATGTGTGTTTCTGTGTATGCGTGCGTACGTGCGTGGTGTGTGTGTGTGTGTGTGTGTGTGTGTGTGTGTGTGTGTGTGGCGTGGCGTGCGTGCGTGCGTGCGTGCGTGCGTGTGTGTGTGTGTGTTGTGTGTGTGTGTGTGTGTGTGTGCGCGCGCGTGCGTGTGTGTATGTGTGCGTGCGTGCGTGCGTGTATGTATTTGAGCGTGTGTGTATGTACAAACACGCCAATGCGCGAGTGAGTGCGTGCGCACATGCGCATGCAGGAGCCCATCTTTACGTACGTGAATCATATAGATTGTAAAACAAAATTAAGTATTAACACTATCATGACTTTACAGCCGCATGCTAATAACTTATTATCGAATAAGTTGGTTCTCAAGCTTTCTCTTCTTTGTCTCCCTTTATGCTCAGTCTGCCTGCTCCAAGGTTAAGGAATCAGACGGGAGTCGATGGCTGACAGTGTGAATGGCCTCCATCCAATCTCCAGTCAACCCTTCATTAATTAACCAACGCAGTATCGCCGCCAACGCACTGCTATACACGTACGACCGTGTGGAGTTGGCTTGTAATCAACCAAGTTATCTCCCTCATCAGACTTGTTCGCTTTTTTTTTTTTTTGGCGACACTCTGTGTGTGTGTGTGTGTGTGTGTGTGTGTGTGTGTGTGTGTGTGTTGGTGCGTGCGTGCGTGCGTGTGTGTGTGTGTGTGTGTGCGTGCGTGCGTGCGTGCGTGCGTGCGTGCGTGCATGCGTGCATGCGGCGCGCGCGCGCGCGCGCGCGCGCGCGCGCGCGCGTGTGTGTGTGTGTGTGTGTGTGTGTGTGTGTGTGTGCGTGCGTGCGTGTGTGTTAATTGTTCTTCTTTTTTTTTTTTTCACTCGGCTTGTAAAGGCTTTCTTGTCTTCGAAAAAATAGATGTGACGTACGCGGTTATGCGTCGCGGACTCCCGGCTGGGAGGTCGTGGGTTCGATTTCCATCAGAGTCATGAATATTTTGGGACTTTTCGGCCCGAGTGGCTCCTAACCCAGAGTTGAGTTTGCTGCAGGCTCAGCTGGGAAGACTGGGACCACACAGTGGAGTTTTATCCACTAACCGGATGCGTCTCTGACAGTGTTGGTCAAATTTCCTGACCAACACTGCAGGTGTCTGTATCTCTCAGGCCTGGTTGACGCCGGGATGCATTATGAAAGGAAGCGTAGAGTACAGCCCTGTCATGTAGTCTCAGACCGAAATGGTAATCCATAGCATCATCTTAATCATCCTCATTCTCATCGATCAGCATAAAAAAGTCTCAAATTCTGTGGCCCTTCATGCCCTGCTCTCATGGTGACCTCAACTTCAATGTCCTCTCCATGTCTGTGGCCTTGGTTTGGTTCCGTCGGGGTCACCGGTATCGGCGAGTCCATGGGGGCTGTCGTTGGACGGACGTGGTGGTGCCCTCCGGAGGGAGAGCTCACTGACGCTGGCTCCGCGACTGAGCAATTATTGTCGTCAGTAGGGGGCTTAGTAGGTGGTGTCCTGCATATGTTAGATCAGAACAGGCGCCACTGAACACCACCGAAGTGACTCGGCAGCAGTGAAGTGTCTCCTCCGGTTGGTTGCCTCTTGACGACTTGACACTGTCTGCCCCTGTGGCGGGCCGGGCGGGGCTGCCGGTGTGGAGGGGGGGGGGGGGGGGGGCAGGAGGGGGGTTGGAATGAGCAACTAAGGTAGCACACAGTAGATGGGACAGCAGCAACAACAGCAGCAGCAGCAGCAACAACAACAACAACAACAACAACAACAACAAAGTCACGTTTAGTATTCAAAGAGAATCAAGACTAAGGAAATCGAATATAACACGAAAAACACGAAACCAAAACGTCAAAGCTAAACAAGCATCTCTTTCCTCTGCCCGCCAACGAAACCAAACAAGCTTTTCCAACAAAACAAGGGGGGGGGGGGGGGGGGGGGGGGGAGAAGAAATTTAGATACCTAATGTTTTGTCTGAGAGATTAACAAATTAGTAGGAATGAGCAATTGACGATCATGTTCAAACACCTATTTCTTTCTTTCTTTCTGCGTACGCGGGCTGATACTCCTGCGGGTACTGCCTGTATAGACAAGCAGTGGAGTTTTGTGCGTATCATCCCGCCATTAAGGCAGCCATACTCCATCTTCGGGGAAAAACACCTATTTGTTTACGTATTAATCAATCAATTAACTGATTTATTCACGTATTTATTTATTTATTTACTTACTTACTTATTATTTGATTGATTTAATAAATTGGTTAACTTATTCATTCATTTATTTACTCATAGACTTGAAGTAGCTTGTCTGCTGTCGACAAAACATTATGACAGAACATTAACAAAAGAACAAATGTGGTGTTTGAGGCCACCAAACATTAGATGGCAAGACACGGCGCATGAGGCAGACTGACTCGCTCTGTTACTATAAATCAACAACGGAGCCAGAGATAACCAGCGCAGACGAAGTCTGGAACAATTTAGACTCCGCGTTTTTTCCCCCATTCAAAATCCGCTCCATCTTTCATTCCAACGAGAAATTTTGACTGAAGAGCTGGAGGTTAATAAAACGGAAATATTTCCGAACAAAGTTCATCCATAATTTTTTTTTTCTCCACGCACAATAATAGTAACGTCCTCTCATTGGTAGAGATAACCGTCGTGATGTTAACGTCCTCTCATTGGTAGGGACAACCGTCGTGATGTTAACGTCCTCTCATTGGTAGAGACAACCGTCGTGATGTTAACGTCCTCTCATTGGTAGGGACAACCGTCGTGATGTTAACGTCCTCTCATTGGTAGGGACAACCGTCGTGATGTTAACGTCCTCTCATTGGTAGAGACAACCGTCGTAATGTTAACATCCTCTCATTGGTAGAGACAACCGTCGTGATGTTAACGTCCTCTCATTGGTAGAGACAACCGTCGTGATGTTAACGTCCTCTGATTGATAGGGACAACCGTCGTGATTGTAACGTCCTCTCATTGGTAGAGACAACCGTCGTGATGTTAACGTCCTCTCATTGGTAGAGACAACCTCGTGATATTAACGTCCTCTCATTGGTAGAGATAACCGTCGTGATGTTAACGTCCTCTCATTGGTAGGGACAACCGTTGTGATTGTAACGTCCTCTCATTGGTAGAGACAACCGTCGTTATATTAACGTCCTCTCATTGGTAGAGACAACCGTCGTGATGTTAACGTCCTCGTTTCTCTTGGCGGTTCGCTAACATTTCTTTAAGATTTGTTTAGATTAGAAAGGAAGGAAGAAAGTTAGAAAGAAAGAGAGAGAGAGAAGGAAAGAAACAAAAAGAAAGGAAGAAAGGAAGAGAGAGAAAGAAAGAAATGAAGGAAGAAAGGAAGAAAGAAAGAGAGAAAGAAAGAAAGAAAAAAGAAAGGAAGAAAAAAAAGAAAGAAAGAAAGAGAAAGAAAAAAGAGAAAAGGGAAGGAAGGAAGAAAGGAAGAAATAAAGAGATTCGGATTCGGATAATTTAATCATGCATTGGCTATTGCCCCTCATGATGGGATACACTTTCCAGTTGAAAATTTTTTTTACAAACTTTGCATCTTTCTTAGAAACTATACAGACAGTCATATATGCACAGATGTTTCAGGATATTTAGACAGCTGCAGATCGTAATTTAAACGCTTTGTACAAGAACATTGATACATTTCTGACAATGTTTTCATTTTTAGACGCCAACAGTAAAGTCAATCGAAACTGGCTGGGATACTTATAGAATTTTAAAGGTATATATTGTTTTCGTAAATCATTTAATGTTGGACAGCACAAAAGAAAATGAATTTCATCTTCCTTGGTAATTCTACACAACGGACAAATCAAATCTGTTTCTGTATGTGATCTATAACGATAGTAGTGACACGCAATTTCAGACACACCAAACCTAAATCTTGTCAATATAAATTTCAAGTGCCTATCTAATTTTCAACTTCAAATAGGTTTTATCATCATTTACAGTGCAAAACGTTCTATATGTTTGAAACCGTTCACTGTTATTTACATGGAAGTCCCATTCTTGCCACCTACACAGTATCAATCTGTCTTTGAAAAGATTCAAAAATAGACTTATTTCTTCAACTCCTTGGTTCACCCATACGTAGCCAAAACCATACGCATATAATTTGCATCGAATATTTGAGACCCAATTTCTTTTATTCCGTGCATCTAAATCAAATAACATTCTATAGGCTTTCCGCGGTAATCTGCACTCTTCTAATCGTGTTAATTTTAACCAGTATCTAATACACTGCACTACTGAATTTATATAGATAGGATACCTGTTCGTCTCCCCATAGATAAGATCATTTGGTGTTCTCATTTCAACTCCTAAGAACTTTTTAAGTGCGAACATATGTAATTTTTCAGGATAGAGAGCTGCATTTTCAAGACCCCATGTCTCGGCACCATATTGAACAATCGGTTGAATTTGAGCATCAAATAACTTTTAAATAAAGATCAAGAGAATTATTCTTCAATTTGTACAAACTTTGCACTACACACAATAAGGCCCTCTTGGCTCTGCTTACAAGATCCTGGCATGCTGCAGTAAAACTTAGCCTCGTGGAAAAATAGATTCCTAAATATTTGTATATATTTGCCACAGACATTAAGGTCCCATAATAATTCCATCTTTTTCTGGCTGCCAAATATCCTCCTTTTCTAAACACCACTATATTGCTTTTGTTCATATTTACATTCAAATGAATCTAGTTGCAAAGCGAGAGGACCGCAGGCGGAAATCCAAACAAATCTTAAATAAATGTTAGCGAACCGCCCAGAGAACGTAGACAAACGAGTCACAAGACGAAACACAACGCGTTTCGACCTCTTAGGTCTTCATCAGGTGAGACATAAACGAATAAAACAACGAAAATTCACTTAGCTTTGATCGCTTCAGATCACTTCACAGGGTTCAGCGCAAGGAAGAAGGCGTTGAATTATTTAAGATTCATTCAAATGAAGTTCTGATGCTGCGCGATGAAGCCTATTTAACTGTGTTTGTAAGCCAACGACTGTTTCAGACAATAAAGCTACATCATCTGCCAATAACAAAATGAATAATTCAAAATAATCATATGTGAACCTTGTACCAT
>CM065743.1:4009893-4012393 GCA_033310375.1 Conus canariensis
GCTTTAAAGTTCACGGCACGTGGAAGGGGTTCCGGTGGACTGGTATGCCTGGTGAAAAAAGATATCTGTCCCTATGTTAAAGTAGTGGATGTTGCATCTGACTTGTTTTATGCCTTCATTATTGATAAATCTTTACTTGGCACAATGAAACATGTCATGTATGTGTGCGCATATATTCCTCCAGAGCGCTCTCCATATTACTCTCATTTTGATAAGGAAAATGGAGTTTCTTTGCTTGAAGAATTTTTGTGTGATTGCTTACTTTTATTTAAAGATGAAACGTATGTGATTGTTGGCGGTGACCTGATTAGTAGAGTTTCAAACTTTTCTTGTGATTTTGAAGAAAACATATCTGTGTATGATGATCAACATAAAAGTGGACCAATTCATGTTCGAAACTCTGAAGATACTGTGCTAAATAATTATGGGAAACTGCTTCTCAATCTGTGTATTGCTCTGAAACTGTGCATTTTAAACGCGTGTGTAAGGGCGACCTTCAAGGTCGCTACACATACATATGTGATAATGGTAGCAGCGTTAACGACTATTTTTTGATGTCCTTTGACATGTTTTCGATCATTTCTGATTGGTGTGAGATGTGCGTATCTGAGAAAATTGAGTCTGATCATATGCCTGTGGAACTGAACCTCACCGTCTCATACCATAACCAGAACTGTGCACAAGTAAACAACAGGCGCTGTACGATTCAGAAATTTGTCTGGAATGAAGATCACATTGATTTGTTTAGAAATGCGATTTTTTTCTAATGAAATGCAAGAGCGTATGCAAGGGGCAATTAGTCTGATTGATATTAATGTAGACGAGGCATTAGATACTTTTAACTGTTGTGTGAAAGAGGCGGCAGAGAGTATGAAAAAGCAGTTTACTCTCGGCATACATGAACAAGAGGCCTGGTATGATACCGAATGCCGGGTTAACAAAAGAAAAGCTCGAAATTTATTGAAGAAATTCCGGCGTTCTTTGTCCGCACCTTCTCGTGAGTCCTATTGTAAGGCCAGGAGGGAATATCAACATCTTTTAAAGAGAAAGAAGAAACAGTTCAATGATGCTCTGTTGGAGGAATTACTTCAGTCTGTAAATAGCCAAAAAGATTTTTGGGATCGTATTCACAAATTTTCAAGAAAACGAAAACAACCTGTGAATGATATTAGTTCAGAAATGTGGTTCCATCATTTTAGAGATCTACTGGAAGGAAAATTTGATTCCCAAAATGATATGGTCGGTGACAGTTACCTAAATGACAACGATTATGAGGACAATCAAAATCGTCCAATTTCCAGAGAAGAAATTTTAATGGCTTTGAGAAAAGTAAAACCTCGTAAAGCTGCCGGCCCAGATGGGATTATTGGTGAAATAATAAAAACTGCTTGCCAGTCAAAAGTGTTTTTAGATTTTTTGGTTATTTTTTTCAACTCTTTATTTGATAAAGGGATATATCCCAAATGCTGGTCAGAATCTATAGTGATTCCATTATATAAAAAAGGCGATGCAAACAATCCGGATAATTACAGAGGAATCTCGTTATGTAATGTGTGCAGCAAATTATACAGTGCTGTTATTAACATGAGACTGCAAGAGTGGGTGGAAGAAAATAACATTACTGGAGAATATCAAGCTGGATTTAAGAAAAAAACTACTCTACCATTGATCATATATTTACTCTGATGGCATTCGTACAGAAACAGTTTTGTTTAAATCGTAAACTGTATGTCGCATTTATTGATTTCGAGAAGGCGTTTGATTCTGTTAATAGAACTATATTGTGGCCCATCTTGCTTAAAAATGGTATTCATAGAAAGCTGTATAAATGTACAGTAAGTATGTATGACTGTGTAAAGGCACGAGTGAGAACTGGTGCTGCTATAACAGATTATATAAACTGTACTTCTGGTGTGAAACAGGGCGATGTTTGTAGCCCGGTTTTGTTCTCGTTATTTATAAATGAATTAACACAAGAAGTTATACATTCTGGAAGGCATGGTGCACATTTTATGAATTAACTTTTGGAAATTTTAATTCTGCTTTTAGCTGATGACGTGGTCTTGGTCTCAGAGACAGCAGTTGGATTACAAACTCAATTAAACACCTTGCGAAGAGCTACTGCTACATTACAACTAAAAGTTAATAAAGCAAAAAGTAACATAATTGTATTTAGAAAGGGCGGGTATCTTGCAGCGAGAGAAAGATGGACATACAGTGGATCTATAATGCCTGTTGTTAATGCGTATAAATACTTGGGTATATACTTCTCCACACGCTTGAGTTTCGTGTATACCTGCAAAGATTTAGTCAGTAAAGCAAAAAACGCATTGTTGTGCATACTAAAGAAATTATCATGACTCCATAACGATTCCCTTACCTTGTTTTTGAAGCTGTTTGATTGTCAAGTTCAGCCGATGGTGCAATATGGAGCTGAAATATGGGGTCTGGATGCTGCTGTTGTACATTGTGAAAAAAATCCATTTGTTTGCTCTAAAGA
>CM065743.1:4017393-4019893 GCA_033310375.1 Conus canariensis
AATGATTGTAAAAACATGTGGAAACGACCTTTAATCCCAATTTCATGAGCCTTGGACAATAATTTAAAATGCCAAACAGAATCGTACGCTCTATGAATATCAAAAAACGTGGCTAAAGTAGAGTGTCGCTTAGCCAAGGCTTTTTTGACGTGTGAAGCTAAAAGACTAACATGATCAGTGACACCCCTCCCTTTTCTGAAACCAGCTTGAAATATTGGCAAAATCCCATTCTTTTCAAGGAAATGTTCTAATCTGAATTTCATTATCCTCTCAAAAAGTTTTCCAATGTGAGGAGTCAAAGAAATGGGTCGAAAATTAGAAGATTTTCTTTTTGATTTTCCTTGTTTATGGATAGGTACAACTGTTGCTTTCTTCCAAGCCATTGGCAGCTTTCCAGAATTCCAGCATAATTGGAAGAACTCTAATAATTTTTTCAAAAAGCATTGTGGAAAATGCTTTATCATGTTGTAAGAAATGGGATCAAATCCTGTCGCAATTTTACCAGATTTTAGACGGCGAAGTGAGTACAGAAGCTCCTCCATTGTTAGATTTTTATTAATATATAACGTGTTGTCATTGTCATGTGGTTCAATGTTTCTCCCTTCGTTTTCAATAGTTCTTCTTCGTTCTTGCTCTTCTTTAGGCAGATGTTCAGTCTGACTCATTGCTGCGAAAGTGTCAGCAAATAATTCAACTTTCTCCTCGTTTGTTTTATAGATTTTATCGTTTTCAATCAAAACAGGATCTGGGAGATGAAAAGAACCTTTAGATTTTCTAATTTCTTTCCAAAGTAAAGCGCTATCGTTTGGGTGTTTGGAACAGTTGATGACTAAGTTTTTGTAATATTGCTGCTTTGCAAAAGCAACAACTTTGTTACTATTGGTGTTAGCTTTTTTGTATTCAGCGTGTAACTGTTCCACTCTACTTTTAGGCTGCGTATGACGGCTTATCATCCAGCTTTTGAAGGCCTTAGTTTTCGCACCCACGGCGACTTCACACGCAATATTCCACCAAGGGTTTGACGCTTTCTTTGGATGATTCTTTAATTTGACTTTTGGGATTGCAGAATCTGCAGCCTTAAGTATAAGTTTTCTTAATTCAAAATAACAATTTTCCAAACCTTTCTCTAACACTGTATTTTGATTGAAATTTAGAAAAGACGAACCTGCTGTCAAAATGTGATTGAAAAGCGCCCAATTAGCCTTATCTTCATTATATTTAGTGCATTCAGAATTGTAGATTGTTTTTTCAGGGCTCACTAGAAGTTGGATTTCAATAGGGAGATGATCACTGCCTAACGGTATTTGATGAACCTGCCAAGTACACAAAGGGTTTATGTCTGGGGAAACTAAAGACAAATCTATCGATGAGCAACGCTGATCTGATCGATCAGCAATTCTTGTTATAGAGCCGTCATTTAAAATGGTTAAGTTGGCGTTGATTATTGTACTGGCAAGGTATTCGTTGTTGTTAACAATATTATTGGGATTTTCGGACCACAAAGCGTGGTGGGAATTAAAATCGCCAAGAATAACCCATTGTCTAGAGCAGTCTAAATCCATTATCCAGTCAGCTTCACCTTTAGACACTCCATCCGGATAATAACAGTTCAAAATGTTGAAATATTTACCATCAACCTTAATTTCTATACAGCAAGAATATAAACGTTTATCTATTGAAGAACACGGTGTTTTGCATGGTTGATACATAAGATTGCAAGCTACATATGTAGCAACTTTTATTTTAACGTTGGCTTTTACCTCATCTATAACAGGTGGGTAGAAGAATCCGTTTAACTTGGGTAAGTCATTTTTGTGGCAATTCAATGACTGAAGCACAACTACGTCAAAAGAACGCTTCTGCAAAAAATTTTCCAAATATACAAAATTGCACTTACTTCTACAATTCAATTGTAGAAACGAGCAAATACCAGTAGGTTTGACTTGTTCAGGCCTCATACACATCATGTTATTCGTAAGGAAAAGGACTATAACTGAGAATACCAGCAACAGAGAACACCAAAAACGGATAACGTTTGACAGAACTTCTCTTTGTACGTTCATTTGGAGTTCAGACAGGCATTGGACAGAATTGTTTTCAATTCAATGATTGACGAAGTCATGACATCAGAAATTTTTGTTAGGATGGTCAGACATTTCACTGAGAGATTTTCAAGATACATTAAAATCTTTTCAAGATCAAAATTTACAGATTGTTTTTTGAACGAACTTGAAGAGTCAGACTTTTCTTTAAGAGAAGTTGGCACAGATGTTTTCGAAATTTTTTATGTCTGTCCTATACTTGTCTGATTTGTGACAGCAATACTAGTTTGATTTGAACTATTAGTATGAGTTGGTAAAATACGTGTGCCCCAGATTGAAGGGGGGCTAGAATCCAAAGAAGTGGGCAGCGGGTTTTGTTGATTAGCCTTCATCATTCCTTGACTCAGAACCGAGGAATAAGTCTTGATGTGGTGATTAGCTTTAATTGAATTATCGTT
>CM065743.1:4024893-4029893 GCA_033310375.1 Conus canariensis
AGATTAAGAGAGAGAGAGAGAGAGAGAGAGAGAGAGAGAGAGAGAGAGAGAGAGAGAGAGAGAGAAGTAAGCAAAATGAAGATAGTGTAGGAGTAAAGAAAAAGAGTAAGTGGAAAAAGAAAGAAAAATGTACGAAAAAGAAGAGTCAGAAGAAGAAGAAGAAGAAGAGGAGGAGGAGGAGGAGGAGAGGAGGAGGAGGAGGAGGAGGAGAAGAAGAAGAAGAAGATAATGATAATCGTCAACAGCACAGAACCTATGCCGAGCCGTTCTAAACACTGAATTCACCGACAACCAGATTAAAAAATAAAGTCAGAATGATGCCAAGGCTGACCTATATCCTCAATCAACATTTTCTTTGGGAGAGTGGGGTGTGGGGTGGGGAGGGGGGGGCGAGAGGAGATTATCAAACCAAAAATAAAGTTATAAAGGCCTTCAAGATCCCCCAGGGGCCAGGAATGAATAAACGACCCTCGCTAAACCTCAAGACCTCCCCCTCCTCCCCTTCCTCCCCCCCCCCCCCCCCCCCCCCTTGCTCTTTGCCCAGTCACAGTAGAGACGGAAGACACTGACGCACAGCGGCGGACAACTCCATGCCCCCAAAACATCCTGGTCTGGACACCTGGAGGCTGAAAAGACGGAGGAAAGAAGGAAGGAATGAAGGAAGGAGGGAAAGGAGGAGGAGAGAAAGGAAAAAGACGTGAAGAAACGAAGGAAGGAAGGAACGGGAAAAAATGGAAGGAAGGAAAGAAGAACGAATGAAAGCAAAGAAGATGTGAAAAAAGGAAGGAAGGAAGGAAGGCAAAAGAAGGAAATAAGGAAGGAAGGAAGGAAGGAAGGAAGAAGGTAAAAGCAGTGAAAGAAGGAAGGATGGAAGGAAAGAAGGACGGAATGCAAAAGAAGGAAGGAAGGAAGGAAGGAAGAAGGAAGAAAGTTAGGGACGAGGGAAGGAAGGATGGAAGGAAGGAAGGAAGAAGGAAGAAAGGAAGAAGGAAGAAAGTTAGGGACGAGGGAAGGAAGGATGGAAGGAAGGAAGGAAGAAGGAAGAAAGTTAGGAACGAGGGAAGAAAGGATGGAAGGAAGGAAGGAACGAAAGACGGAAGGAGAGTAGAAAAAAAAGGGAAGAAAAAAGGCAGAAAGGAATGAAATAAAGGGGAATCAACGAAGGAAGAAAAGAAACAAGAATGAAACAGTAGGAAAGGAAGTAAAGAAGAAGGAAAGGAAGAAAAAGGACAGAATAGAGGAAAGAAAGAAGGAAGGAAAGAAAGTAGGAGGAGAAAAAGGGAAAAAAAAGAAATAAGTTAAAAACGTAATGAAGGAAGAAAGGGAAGAAGAACAAGAAAGAAGAAAGGAGTGGAAGGAAGGAAGGAAGAAAAGGAAAGAAAAAAAAAGACAGGAAGTACGAAAGGGAGGAAAGAAAGAAGGAAGGAAGAAAAGAAAAAAGACAGAAAAGAACGAAAGAAACAAGGAAGGGAAGAAGAAAATTAAGAAAGAAGGAGAGGAGAACAGATGAAAAAAAAGGGCAAGAAGGAAGAGTGGAACGAAAGAAAAAAGGAATGAAAAAAAAGAAAGAAGCAAGCAAGAAAGAACAGAATAAAAGTAAAAAAGAAGTAAGGAAAAAAAAGGGAAAGAAAGGAAAAATAAATTCTGAAAGAAGGAAGAAAGAAAAAGTGAAAAGGGAACGATGGAAGAAAAGAAGGAAGAAAGAAAGGGAGCAAGAAAGGAAGGAAGGAAGAAAAGGAAAGAATAATAAAGGAAAGAAGGAAAAAATTACAAATGAAGAAAAGCAGAAAGAAGACAGGGAGAGGAGAGACACCGAGAAGGAAAGAAGAAAGAAGTAAGGACAGAGGAAGAGAACAAATGAAAAAAAAGAAAGGTAGAAGGAAGGATCAAATATTTAAAAAAGAAGAGAGAAAGACAGAATGGGAGAACGAGGAAAGAAGGAAGGATGTAAAGAATCAAAGAAGGATGGGAAAGGGCAGAAAGAATAATGAGCAAAAAAAGGGGAAAAAAGTAACGAAGAAAGGTGAAACTGCAAAAAAGGAAAGAAGAAATGAGGGAACGAATGAAGGAAAGAAGCAGGTAAAAACAAGGAAAGAAGGGGGGGGGGGGGGGGGAGGGGGGGTGAGGAAAGAACAAAGATACATGAAAATAAGGGTTTAAAAAATCATGACAGCTTTGTATTTTAAAAGAAAAAGTATATATTTCCACCCTTTCCCCTCTCATAGACAATGTTATTAGTTTTCTCAACTGACAATTCATCAAAAGTTTCACAAACATTTCCATAGAAACTCTCTTCGAAAGCATCTAAAAACCAGACACACATGATGCAGAAAAGGCTTTGAGGATTGGGTGGCTTCTGTTTACAGAGTGTAGCTCCAGCACTGTTAGTCTGGCTATGGAGACAGACCAGACCTTAACAGACAATGGACGTCTGGCGTTATTGAAACAAATTGCAAAGAAAAATTATTGTTATTTCGCCAGATGAAAGAGACATAGAAATTACAAAAAGAATTGTGAATTGTATTTCCCTTTTGTACAGCGGAATGATTATGATAGTAAGAATGAGAATGATAATAATGATGATAAAATAACAACAATAATGATCGTAGTAATGATAATAATAATTGTAATACTACTACTAATGATAATAATAATAGTAGCAGTATTAATAATGATAACAATAATAATAATTATAATAATAATAATGATGATGATGATATAATAGTAATAGATAAAAAAATAACAATAATAATAATTAAAAAATAATAATGATGATGATGATGATAACAACAACAATAACAACGATAATAATAATAATAACAACAACAACAACAACAACAACAACAACAACAATAATAATAATAATAATAATGATAATGATAATAACAATAATAGTAACAACAATAATAACAACAACAACAACAACACTAATATTAAGAAGAAGAAGAAGAAGAAGAAGAGTTTTTCTTTAAAATTCATTTCAGTTTCACCCTCCAGTCATCTCACTCTGGAACTAACTGATATTCTTGGTCTGCTTGTGAACAGGGCGTCTGTAACTCCGAGGCTTAAGGTCTGATCGTTAGAGAGCGTGTCTTTGGGGGACAGACGGAAGCTCTGGCATTCTCTCTTTCATCTAGAAAGAGTTTGTGATATTCAAACTAGAGGATTGAAAATACTTTGTAGATACGTATAAAAAGGAAAAAAAAATCAAAAAAAGAAAATCAACAAAACAGAAACGGTTGACTCTTTTCGTGGAGGGGGAAGGGGGGGGGGGGGGGGGGGATGGAGGAGGGAGGGTCACGATCAGAATCTGCACTGACTTCTCTCATGATAATCAGTTTTGACGAAGATTAGAATGTCGACTTCTGATACGAGTTGTCTCCCATAGTGGCTATCATTAGTCTCTGCTCGTCCAGCCTTTCAAAGATGGCAGAGGGAGACACTGCTTTCGCTGCTTAAGTTCACAGGGTTTTTTTTGTTTGTTTGTTTGTTTTTTTACACGCTTCCCTGTCTTTTTCCTTCTTCCTTTCTTCCATTCTTTCTCTTTGTCTGCCTGTCTGCCTGTCTGTCCGTGTGTCTGTCTGTCTGTCTGTCTGTCTGTTTTGCTTCCTTTTTTTCTTTCTTTCTTTCTTCCTTCCTTTCTTTCTTACTTTCTTCGCTTTTTTCTTTTTTCTCTCCCCCCTCTCTCTCTCTTTCTTTCTGTCTTTTTGTCTGTCTGTCTCTCTGTCTGTCTTTCTCTCTCTCTCTCTCTCTGTCTGTCTTTTCTTTCTTTCTCTCTTTCGTTCTGTCAGTCACTCTGTCTTTTTTCATTTATTCATTTATTTATTCATTCATTCATTTTTTCTGTCTGTCTGTCTGCCTATCTGTCTGTTTGTCTTTCTCTCTCTCTCTCTCTCTCTCTCTCTCTCTCTCTCTCTCTCTCTCTCTCTCTCTCTTTCTGTCTTTCTTTCTGTCGGTCAGTCAGTCTTTTTTTTCATTCATTCATTCATTCATTTATTCTGTCTGTCTGTCTGTGAATCATTCTTTCTTTTCACCGTCTTCTCTTTCCTGTACTCTCATCAGAGCATTACCCCCATGTACCTCATTCCAACCCCCTACCCCTCCCCCCCCACCCCATGTCGTACTTGCGCAGCAACACCCAGTTTACTTCTGTCGCAGTCCCAGCACCAGCCTTTTCACAAGAGGCTCCCTATCCAAAATCAGGTTTGTTGTCTTGAGGCAACCCACCGGAGGAGTCACTGCACTGCTACTGAGTCACGGCGGATGCTGCTCGGTAGGCCAGTACGCGCAGGACCTGGGCCTGCTACTGACAACAGTAATTGATGAAGTCAGTCGTGCTCCCCCCCCCCCCCTTCCCTCCTTTTCCTCTCCTCTCAACCCTCTCTCTTCCCCTCCGTTTTCTATTCTTGTCCTTTCCCTCTCCGGTTCATCCCATTTCTCTTGGAGCAAAAGCATGTCTACAGTCAAAAGAGATAAAATCGTTTAGAAACGAACACTGGCATTCAGTGTTCAGTGTTCTTTTCTAAACGATTCTGTCCATTTCTGATTTTTGCTTTTGGTAGGACGTGTTTGTGGTTATTTAAATATTGTCTGTCCTCAATGGTCGTTAGCATTCAGTGTACCTCTTGTCTGTCCTTGGCTGTCGTTTAGCATCTTGTGTTCATTTCTAAACGATTCCATCAACTTCTGATTTTTCTTTGTGCTGTAGACAATTTCGGTCAGTTGGATACTGTCTTTCCTTGGATGTCATGGAATTTTCAGTGTCTGGCCGATTCTATTAATTTCTGATTAAAAAAAAAAATTATTTTCATACATTTCACCCCCACCCCCACCCCACATCACCAAAGATTGTCTCTGTGCGTCTGTCTGTCTGTCTGTCTGTCTGGTGTGTCTGTTTCTGCGAGTGTTTGTCACGTGTGCCCCTCACCCCCACCTGCCGTCTTCACCTCCAACTCTAATGCGCAAGGTTTCTACGTCAGTTTTTGTTTTGATGACTCTGT
>CM065743.1:4039893-4044893 GCA_033310375.1 Conus canariensis
AGAAAATAACGGTTTTTAACGGTCAATGCTAAGTTTTGGTTCGTAAAATTTGCATAACATTGTTCACCGCTTAAAACCGTACGTGCAAAAGGAATGTTATCAAGAACGGTGAAAATTTAGAAATTCAGAAAATAACGGTTTTTAACGGTCAATGTTAAATTTCTTATCTTGAAAATTGCATATCATTGTTTAGCGTTCAAAACTGCACATGTATATCGAATTTTTTCAAGAATACTCTAAATTTATAAAATAACGGTTTTTAACGGTCAATTTTAAATTTCGGTTTGTAAAAGTTGTATATCATTTTTCGGCTTTTAAAACTGCACATGTATACCGAATTTCATCAAGAACAGCCTAAATTTTGAAAATAATGGTTTTTAACGGTCAAATTTAATGGTCATAATGACTATCTAATGACCCTATGTTACCCGCGGGATGTTCCTGTAGGCTTATGTCAAGTTTGGCGGCGATCCGATGACTCTCGTGGCCGCCAACCTCAGAAGATCGGGTTTTAAACAGTTTTTATAGGGTTTGGTGTTTTTAACGGTTTTTAACTGTTATAAATAACGTTTCTTAACTGCCAAATAACGGTTCTAATTTTCGAGAAGTAGCCCTGTACCTGTGCAATGTCACAACGGCCATTTGATGAAAAGCAGAGGAAAAAGATGTCTTTGAAACCGTTATAACAGTTTTTTTTAACGGTTTTTAACGGTTTTATTTTTTTTAGAGATTAGCCCCAAACCATCCTCGGGTCACAACAGACGTACCTGCTAAATTTCAAGAAGATCGGGTTTTAAGCAGTTTCTTTTATAGGGTTTGGTGTTTTTAACGGTTTTTAACTGTTATAAATAACGTTTTTTGACTGCCAAATAACGGTTCTAATTTTAGAGAAGTAGTCCTGTACCTGTGCAATGTCACAACCGCTATTTGAAGAAAAGCAGAGAAAAAAGATGTCTTTGAAACCGTTATAACAGTTTTTTAACGGTTTTTAACGGTTTTATTTTTTTTTAGAGATTAGCCCAAAACCATCCTCGGGTCACAACAGACGTACCTGCCAAATTTCATGACAATCGGTTGAGCCGTTTTTGAGTCTATAGCGTACACACACACACACACACACACACACACACACACACACACACACACACACACACACA
The DNA here is from genome assembly GCA_033310375.1 of Conus canariensis. Taxonomy (NCBI): domain Eukaryota; kingdom Metazoa; phylum Mollusca; class Gastropoda; order Neogastropoda; family Conidae; genus Conus; species Conus canariensis. The sequence goes on from CM065743.1 coordinate 4,041,051, forward strand.
CACACAGAATTTGCCATTTATATATATATATATATATATATATATATATCACGAACAATATAAAAATGTCCTTAAAGATCTGAAAGGGCTCAACCTTCTAGGGAGCAACATCTGTTAAAAATATTTAATTTTTTTTTTAAATTTATATATATATATATATATATATATATATATATATATACTAGCAGGGGCACCCGGCGTTCCCCGGGATATGAACACTCTTTGCGATACTCACGTGACGGCAAACATGTATTAATTGTTTTGATTTACAATCAATCCCCCCCCCCCCCCCTAACATCTTCCCACCCCCTCCCCCACACAAATACACATTCTCTCTCTCTCTCTCTCTCTCTCTCTCTCTGTCTCTGTCTCTGTCTCTCTCTCTCTCTCTCTCTCTCTCTTTCTCTCTCTCTCTCTTTCTCTCTCTTATACATTCTATTGTTTTCCGCCTGCCTCTGGCCCCTTTCTTCTGGATCTTCCCTAGCACGTCGAGATGCTTTTCTCGCTCGATTTTCCGCCTGCACTCACTGTTCCCATTCCCATTCTTCTCATTGCCCTTAATTTTGTAGGAATAGACTTTGTGCAGAAGTAGTTTATTTCAACGGGTCTGTGTCTAATGTAAAAATAGTGTATCAGACTTTGCACTGTACAATCATTTTTCTGGCCCCTCTCATTCCTCCCTTTTCATCCCCCTACCCTGTCCCATCCATGTTGCAAAATTACTTACCGTTACTGGACATACGCATACCGAATTTTATCAATAGTGGTGTAAATTTAGAAAATAACGGTTTTTAATGGTCAATGTTAAGTCTTGGTTCGTAAAATTTGCATAACATTGTTCAGCGCTTAAAAGTGTACGTGCGTACGGAATGTTATCAAGAACGGTGAAAATTTAGAAATTCAGAAAATAACGGTTTTTAACGGTCAATGTGAAGTTTCGGATCTTGAAAATTGCATATCATTGTTTAGCGTTCAAAACTGCACATGTATATCGAATTTCTTCAAGAATACTCTAAATTTATAAAATAACGGTTTTTAACGGTCAATTTTAAATTTCGGTTTGTAAAAGTTGTATATCATTTTTCGTCATTTGAAACTGCACATGTATACCGAATTTCATCAAGAACAGCCTAAATTTTGAAAATAACGGTTTTTAATGGTCAAATTTAATGGTCATAATGACTATCTAATGACCCTATGTTACCCGCGGGATGTTCCTGTAGGCATATGTCAAGTTTGGTGGCGATCCGAGGACTCTCGTGGCCGCCAACCTCAGAAGATCGGGTTTTAAACAGTTTTCATAGGGTTTGGTGTTTTTAACGGTTTTTAACTGTTATAAATATCGTTTCTTAACTGCCAAATAACGGTTCTAATTTTCGAGAAGTAGCCCTGTACTTGTGCAATGTCACAACGGCCATTTGATGAAAAGCAGAGGAAAAAAAATGTCTTTGAAACCGTTATAACAGTTTTTTTTAACGGTTTTTAACTATTTTATTTCTTTTAGAGAATAGCCCAAAGCCATCCTCGGGTCACAACAGACGTACCTGCTAAATTTCAAGAAGATCGGGTTTTAAACAGTTTCTTTGATAGGGTTTGGTGTTTTTAATGGTTTTTAACTGTTATAAATAACGTTTTTTAACTGCCAAATAACGGTTCTACTTTTAGAGAAGTAGTCCTGTACCTGTGCAATGTCACAACGGCTATTTGAAGAAAAGCAGAGGAAAAAGATGTCTTTGAAACCGTTATAACAGTTTTTTAACGGTTTTTAACGGTTTTATTTTTTTAGAGATTAGCCCAAAACCATCCTCGGGTCACAACAGACGTACCTGCCAAATTTCATGACAATCGGTTGAGCCGTTTTTGAATCTATAGCGTACACACACAAACACACACACACACACACACACACACACACACACACACACACACACACACACACACACGCGCGCGCGCGCGCGCACGCGGACAGAATTTGCTATTTATATATTAGATTGTTTTCCGCCTGCCTCTGGCCCCTTTCCTCTGGATCTTCCCTAGCACGTCGAGATGCTTTTCTCGCTCGATTTTCCGCCTGCACTCACTGTTCCCATTCCCATTCTTCTGATTGCCCTTAATTTTGTAGGAATAGATCTTGTGCAGAGTTAGTTTATTTCAACGGGTCTGTGTCTAATGTAAAAATAGTGTATCAGGCTTTGCACTGTACAATCATTTTTCTGGCCCCTCTCATTCCTCCCTTTTCATCCCCCTACCCTGTCCCATCAAATTTGCAAAAGTACTTACCGTTACTGGACATACGCATACCGAATTTTATCAATAGCGGTGTAAATTTAGAAAATAACGGTTTTTAACGGTCAATAAAATTTGCATAACATTGTTCAGCGCTTAAAACTGTACGTGCATACGGAATGTTATCAAGAACGGTGAAAATTTAGAAATTCAGAAAATAACGGTTTTTAACGGTCAATGTTAAGTTTCGGATCTTGAAAATTGTATACCATTGTTTAGCGTTCAAAACTGCACATGTATATCGAATTTCTTCAAGAATACTCTAAATTTATAAAATAACGTTTTTTAACGGTCAATTTTAAATTTCGGTTTGTAAAAGTTGTATATCATTTTTCGGCATTTAAAACTGCACATGTATACCGAATTTCATCAAGAACAGCCTAAATTGTGAAAATAACGATTTTTAACGGTCAAATAACTGTTGTAAATAACGTTTCTTAACTGCCAAATAACGGTTCTAATTTTCGAGAAGTAGCCCTGTACCTGTGCAATGTCACAACGGCCATTTGATGAAAAGCAGACGAAAAAGATGTCTTTGAAACCGTTTATAACAGTTTTTAACGGTTTTTAACGGTTTTATTTTTTTTTAGAGATTAGCCCCAAACCATCCTCGGGTCACAACAGACGTACCTGCTAAATTTCAAGAAGATCGGGTTTTAAACAGTTTCTTTTATAGGGTTTGGTGTTTTTAACTGTTTTTAACTGTTATAAATAACGTTTTTTAACCGCCAAATAACGGTTCTAATTTTAGAGAAGTAGTCCTGTACCTGTGCAATGTCACAACTGCTATTTGAAGAAAAGCAGAGGAAAAAGGATGTCTTTGAAACCGTTATAACAGTTTTTTAACGGTTTCTAACGGGTTTTTTTTTTTTAGAGATTAGCCCAAAACCACCCTCGGGTCACAACAGACGTACCTGCCAAATTTCATGACAATCGGTTGAGCCGTTTTTGAGTCTATAGCGTACACACACACACACACACACACACACACACACACACACACAGAATTTGCCATTTATACATTAGATATATAGATAGAGAGATAGAGAGAGATGGGTGGGATATATATATATATATACATATATATATATATATATATACAACACAAAGAAAAAAGTTAAGCACCCCCCAATGTTTTTTAGTTTGGAGAAACTGAAATTCTTTTTTGTACTAAACTGTTTAATGTGGAACATTTTTTTCTTTTGTTTTTATTAAATAAAGATACTGACAACATGAAAACACAACAAATGATATACAAAATCATAAACAGAATGTGGTATTGCTAAAGAAAGATCAATGACATTTTCACATGAAAAAATACCCATGAAAAGTATGGTCATTACAAAATCATAGTGCTTAATCAAAGTGGCAATTTCATTTGAAAACATTGCCATGAATCTCCATAAACCAAAGAAAAATGAAAATAATCCGTAGCGCGTGAATCCACCCTGAGTCTGGATGACCGCCTCAACCCTGCGTCACATCCCTCCAGTCAGTCGCCGGATCTGTTGCATCGTCAGTTGCTGCCATTCCTGATGCAGTTCAGCTTCCAGTTGA
>CM065743.1:4049893-4052393 GCA_033310375.1 Conus canariensis
ACAGTCTGATCAAAACCGAGTGTGCCCCCCTCGTGCTGCCACACAATCCACACAGCGCTGCCTCATGGTGTTGACTGTTCTTGTAATGAGTGCCTGGGGGAGGTTTGCCCACTCCTGCTGCAGGTAGTGCAGCAGCTCCTGTCGATTTGCCGGAACAGGGTGATTTTCTTGAACTCTCCTCCCAAGCTCGCCCCAGATGTTCTCAATAGGGTTCATGTCCGGGCTGTTTGCCGGCCATGGCATCCTGGTGATGCCAGCTTGCACCACAAAAGTGTTCACAGCTCGACAACGATGTGGGGTGACATTATCGTCCATGAACACAGCCTGAGCCCCAATCTGCTGGAGTGCTGGACAATCAAAGGCCGTAAAATCTCCTGCAGGTAGCGTTGGCCGTTCAGGTTGCCATCCACATGATACAGGGGAGTCTTGTGGTGACTGCTGATGCCCCCCATACCATGACGGAGCCACCACCAAAAGCGACGACCTCCTGGATGACGTCATCTGCCAGCTGCTCCCTGGGACGCCGCCACACCCGAATGCGTCCATCTCGTGGCTTCAACTGGAACTTTGACTCATCGGTGAAAAGCACCATCCACCACTGAGCCCGAGTCCATGTTCGATGAGCTGTGCACCAGGCCAGGCGACGTGCCCGTGGGCCGCAGTCAGTTTTGGTTTCCGGACTGGGCGCCTTGCTAGAAGGTTGGCAGCATTGAGGCGCCGCCGTATGGTCATCTCACACACTGCTGTGTTAGTGGCAGCTTGGAGCCGACGCCTGATGGTGTTGGAGGTGGTGGTCCTGGTCCGAAGAGCATGTCTGCGGATGAACCTGTCATCTCTTGCAGTGGTCTTCTTTGGCTGGCCTGAACGGGGTCTCTCTTTGACAGTTCCAGTGGCTTGAAAACGTTCTCTCAGCCGAATGATGACGGAGTGGGACACTTGTAGTCTTCTGGCCACTTCTCGAACGCCAACTCGATCCTGCAGCCATGCAATCGCCCGGGTCCGGTCAAAATCAGACAGCTTGCGTCTTGGAGGCATTTTTGTGTTATGAAGAATTATGCACGTTGGGCTGCTTTTAGGGGCATTCCAGTCAGTAAAATGCTCTGCAATGCATTGGTTTTTGCACGTGCATTTGGAATTTCAGTGCAAAACCGTTTGAAGCAGTGTTCAATCTTGCTTAAAAAACAAGCAATTTTGACAACAATCTGCAACTTTCAACCCCCCCTCTGCATGCCGCACGTGACAATAAGACAGCTTTCGCAAGCTTTGCGGAATACTCTGTTAACCCTTTAAACCTTTCCCAGTCGAATTCTTCGAAAAAATGTATTGCTTGTATTTTTGGCCAATTTAAAAAGAAAGGGCCTTTTTTCGGGGTGGTCCTTAATTAAAGTTCGACCCTGTACAAATTTGCAGGGGGAATGAGAGTTGATAAAGCACTAAAAAAAATGTGGGAAAAAATAAGAGGAGGAGGGATGACCCAAAATAAAAAGGAAGAAGAAAAAAAAAAGAGAAAGAACTTGAAAAAAAAATGTGGAAAAAATGGACATTCGAGGACAACACACACACACACACACACACACACACACACACACACACACACACCACGCACGCACGCACGCACGCACCACACACGCACGCACGCACGCACGCACGCACACGCACACACACACACACACACACACACACACCTTTGGCGTTCAAGCAGTGCATCCTGTCCAATTGATAATCATCAGATTTGCTCTGATTTGTTAAACTTTGCCGTTGACTTTCACACTAAGTCTGTGTTTCGTCGGAAGATTAAACCGTAACGCGTGCTGTGTCCATCTTCTTCTTCTTCTGCGTACGCAGGCTGATACTCCTGCGGACACTCCCTGTATAGACAGGCAAGTATTAAACCCATCTGCCCAACAAAGGGAGTGGAGTTTTGTGTGTGTGACCGTTTTTTTATCCCGCCATTAAGGCAGCCATACTCCATCTTCGGGGAAGGTGCATGCTATGTGTAACGTGTCATCCATACCAACGGCCAAACTGGCTCTCTCTTCCGAAAGTTGGTGATGGGATTTTACGTGTGTGCAAGATGCCATGCGTGCGTTCACACACGCAACCTCGGTTTATAGTCTCATTCGAAGGACTGTATGGGAAGTGGAGTCAGAACTAATGTTAACTCCGTGGGAAAAAATCCCCCTGTACTGAAACGAAGATTCGAACCCGCAACCCTTAGATTACGAGTCCGGCGCTCTACCAACTGAGCTATTCCGGCCCCCACAGTGTCCACCAAAGGTTGTCCATTTGCCTTTCCACTTTCTGGATTGTCGTCTTCAGATCGTCGTTCTCACGATCCAGGTTGGTCACTTCCTCTCTCCCAGTATTTGAACTTCCTCCTGAAGTCCAGCAAAAACCAAAAAATTTTTTTTTTAATTTAAAAAACATAAAAAAAGAAAAAAAAGACCCACACACTGCATACCTCTGATCTTTGTTTCAAAGCGTCAAATTCAGTCCATAG
>CM065743.1:4057393-4062393 GCA_033310375.1 Conus canariensis
ATCCTGCTATGTTTATCCACCCATGCAACGAGTCTCTTGTTCAAAATTGATGTATAACATTTACTGATTAAGCTCAGTAGAGACACACCTCTATAATTAGCAGCTAAGTTACAGTCCCCTTTTTTGAAGATAGGTACAATAATTCCCTTTGTCCATTGGTCTGGATAACCCCCCTGGTCAAACAGAATGTTGAACAGTTTTGTTAAGAAATGAACAGCTACTTTATCCGCCAGTTTTAGCATTTCTGCTAAAATATTATCCACCCCACAGGCTTTACCCCGTTTTAATTTTCTTATAGCATCAGACACTTCCTGCTCGGAAATGACCCGGTTCAGTTCGCTGCAGTCAATAAATCTCTCATCTTGACTTTCTCCACCCTGTCTATTATTGTCTGATCTAACCTCACTACTGAACACTTGTAGGAAATGTGTATACCACTGATCCGTCGTTATATCTTTTGAAATACCAGTTTTCTTTTTTCCCACTCCCCTGTTTCAGTTCCTTCCAAAACAGTTTACTGTTATTATGCAGGGATGCCAGACGTCTGGCTTTGTCACGTTTACAGCATGTTTTCTTTTTCTTTATTAAATTCTTGTATGTTTTACGAGCTTCAACATATTTTGCTCTGTCATCATTATCCTTAGTTCTCCTGGAAATTGCTAGCAGATGTCTAGCACTGAGCTTTGCCACATTACAGTCGGTATCAAACCAAAGTGCTTCCCGCTGGTCCCCTCTGACCAAAACCCGTTTTTGCATACATTCACTTGCCTTTAACAACACATCAGTAAATAATTTTAATGCTTGATTAATGTTGCCGTCCAAAAGAGAAAAAGCATTCCCGCACCTATGCTGCAGATCTGCGGAACCTAAAACATCAATAAATAAGTCTTCCTTACAGTGATCCCAAATCAGTTTATCAATCCATTTTTTATCATATGCACTTTGTGAACTAGCAACACCATCCGGCATATTAAGTGACAATGATACTGGGAAATGCGGCGAATGAATAAAGGAAAGGACATTCAACGAACGAACAGAATTTCCCAAACACAATTCTCTGGACATTACTACACAGTCAATCGTGCTGCCACCTGTGGATGCAACAAATGTTAGCGATTCATCAAAACCCAAACGACAAAGACCGTTCAAAATGACACAATCAAATATTGAACACAAATCCAAGAGCTCTTTGCCAAACGCGTTCTTTTCTTTGTCATCTGATTTCCTTTCAAAGAGCTGATCTTCCTCCCCCACTGAGTGCACACACGACAAAGCCCCCATCAACTGCCGCGGACACAGCGTTTGCACAACCCGTCCTCGCGTTCATGTCACCAATGACAATAAGAAAAAAGTCCTCTATCCGTTCATACAGATCAACAACACACTGCTCTAGCACTTCCATACCAAATCCATGTTCTGCATAATTCCAATACCTGCTATCGTAAGGATGAATGTACAGACAAATCAAGAAAACATTTTTATTCAGGTTAAATAGAGTTTTGTCTACTTCCAGCACCACCATGTGCTCGTATTTTACTTCAATTCTCCGCACAAATTTAGACAATGACTTGCGGACAAACACAAGTACTCCCCCAGACTTTCTGGCATTAGCCGATAGTTTTGTTGCTGTAGACAGGTATACGTCATACTCCTTAAACGCAGAATATTCATACTGATCAGAGTCAACAAATGTTTCATTTAACGAAAATATATCAAAAGACAATAACGACTTGACAACGTCTTTGATGTCAAGTTTTTGCAACCAACCGTTGCAGTTCCACGTACACATTTTTATTACATTAGGGCTTTGGCCACATCCCTATTTACGTGTATTTGTGTTCCCACCCTTCCCCCCTTTCAGTCGTCCACCCCCTCTTCCCCTTCCTGGTGGTTGTAGTCTCTGGGTTTTATTCCCTGCTTTCACCCACTGCTGCAGTGTGTGTGTCTGTGTGTTGCGATCACCAGGCCCGCTTACTGAAGCGGCACGTGCTCGATGGCGTGTATTCACGGGCTTCTGAAGTCCGAGGATGGGGAAACATCTCCAACCCATCGTGCGTTCCGTGCAGCATACTGTTGTCTGTCAAGGTCGGACTGCGTCACACACGCCACGTCGTCGAGCTGTTTCTCCCTTGTTTGTTTCGTGTCTGGGTACTCCGATGTTTGGAGGATGTACTTCTGCCTCGAGGTAGGGGGTAAATCAAAATCGTTGCTGACGCTTCCCGTGTGCTCGATATGTGGGAAATTCGTAGGATCATGAGCGAACGGTTCATCATGGACATCCTGGGTCTGAGTTCCTCCAACGCTCATGTTGTTTTTCTGTAATTCGTCTCTCTCACTGCCTCTTTCATTGACTTTTTCAGTGTCAACTTGGATGCGCTCGTCATTCCTTGCAGGAACAAATTTTTTCTTCTGTGATTTCACTTTCTTTTGCTCAAGATCATAAGTGAAGATCTCGTTTTGTGTAATTAATTTATCAAATCTGAACTTTGGTTTCTGACCAGCACTGTACAGTTCCTTAGCAGTGTTCTGAAGTCCTTGCCTTTTCTGTCTTACAGTAAAGGAAAAATCTTCTGTCACATACACCTTTCTGACGATTTCAAGTGTCGAGCATTGTTCAAAACTAAACACTTCTGTTTATATACCAGAAATTTCACTATGATTGCTTTCTTCTTGAGTGTCCTATGCGCTCTTTCAATAGCGATATCTTCTGTGATCCCCATCCCCTCTCTGATCACTGCTTTCACCAGTCTCTCACAATCATCCCAACTTTCTCTGACCACTTCTTTCTCCATTCCGAAGAATAACAAGTTGTTTCTTTTGCTGTGGTTTTCCATAGACTCGCACTTTTGAGTGATGAAGTTCAGCTGGTCTCGAAAATAGTCATTTTCTTCCTGAAGTTTATCACACTGTGACCGGAGGCCCCTGACCTCTTGCTGCAGCTCCTCATGCCTCTGATCTAATTTAGCTATCTGTGCAGTCACTGACTCCTTCATGTCACTCATAGCTCTCTTCATCTCTGCAGTTTGATTGTCTTGCTTAACCTCTATTCTTTCCATACATGCTTGCATATCGATCACACCTCTCATCAGTGTTTGAAGGTCAGAGGCTGATTGCTGGATCGAATGTGTAGATGAGTCAAGATCTCCCTCCACACTAAAACCAACCCTGTCAGATAATGAAGTGTCCACACTTTTTTCATGATCTTCTTGTGGTCCAGGACCTGGGTTGGCCTCAATGTCCCCACACGCCAGTAAAACGCATGACATGGAAATGAGCACAGCCGTCCCCCGCACGCCAGGAAACAGCATGACATGGAAATGAGCACAGTCGTCCCCCACACGCCAGGAAATAGCATGACATGGAAATGAGCACAGCCGTCCCCACACGACATCTGGAATCAGCCATGCCATTGAACATGGCACAGTCTTCCTCCCACGCCAGGAACATCTTCTCCATCGAAGAATGACAGTGTTTCTCCTGTCGCCAAGAACAGCATGATGAAATGTGCACAGTCGTCCGCACAGCCACGGAACGCTATGACATGAACATGGGCACAGTCTTCGCACACGCCAGGAACAGCATACATATAGCATTGTGCAGTCACAGACGTCCCAGCACGCCAGTGGACACATCCATAACATGGGCACATCGTCCCCGCACCATGGAACAGAGCTATGCCATGACATGGTGCACAGTCGTCCCCCACACGCCAGAAAGAGCACTGCAGAACATGGCACAGTCTTCCAGCACGCAGGAAGAGTATGCCATGAACATGGGCACAGTGTCCCCGCACGCCAGGAAAAGCATGACATGGAAATGAGCACAGTCGTCCCCCGCACGCCAGGAAACAGCATGACATGGAAATGAGCACAGTCGTCCCCCACGCCAGGAAACAGCATGACATGGAAATGAGCACAGTCGTCCCTGCACGCCAGGAAACAGCATGACATGAAATGAGCACAGCCGTCCCCCACACGCCAGGAAACAGCATGACATGGAAATGAGCACAGTCGTCCCCCACACCCAGAAAAGCATGACATGGAATGAGACAGTCGTCCGCACGCCAGAAACAGCATGACATGGAAATGAGCACAGTCGTCCCCCACCCAGGAAAAGCATGACATGAAATGAGCACAGCCGTCCCTGCACGCCAGGAACAGCATGACATGGAAATGAGCACAGCCGTCCCCACACGCCAGGAACAGCATGACATGGAAATGGCACAGTCGTCCCCCACCCAGAAAGCATGACATGGAAATGAGCACGCGTCCCACGCAGGAAGCATGCTGAAATGAGGCACAGCCGTCCCCACACGCCAGGAATAGCATGACATGGAAATGAGCACAGCGTCCCCCACACGCAGAAATAGCATGACATGGAAATGAGCACAGTCGTCCCCACACGCCAGGAAATAGCATGACATGGAAATGAGCACAGTCGTCCCCACACGCCAGAAATAGCATGACATGGAAATGAGCACAGTCGTCCCCCACACGCCAGAAAACAGCATGACCATGAACATGGGCACAGTCGTCTCCCCGCACGCCAGGAAATAGCATGACATGGAAATGAGCACAGTCCGTCCCCCGCACGCCAGGAAACAGCATGACATGGAAATGAGCACAGTCGTCCCTGCACGCCAGGAAACAGCATGACATGGAAATGAGCACAGTCGTCCCTGCACGCCAGGAAACAGCATGACATGGAAATGAGCACAGCCGTCCCCCACACGCCAGGAAACAGCATGACATGGAAATGAGCACAGTCGTCCCCCACACTCCAGGAAATAGCATGACATGGAGATGAGCACAGTCGTCCCTGCACGCAGGAAACAGCATGACATGGAAATGAGCACAGTCGTCCCCCACACTCCAGGAAATAGCATGACATGGAAATGAGCACAGCCGTCCCTGCACGCCAGGAAACAGCATGACATGGAAATGAGCACAGCCGTCCCCCACACGCCAGGAAACAGCATGACATGGAAATGAGCACAGTCG
>CM065743.1:4067393-4072393 GCA_033310375.1 Conus canariensis
CGTTGTTCGCCCTCTCCTCAAGAAACACAACCTTGATCCAAACGAACTGAAAAACTACCGACCTATCTCTAACCTCTCTTTCCTGTCAAAACTCTTAGAAAAAGTCGTCCTCAATCAGCTGAACTCTCACCTCTCTGCCAACAACCTCCTCAATTCTTTTCAGTCAGCCTATCGCCAGTTCCATAGTACTGAAACAGCCCTGCTCTACATTCTCAATGACCTCCTCATTGCAACCGATTCTGGAAGGGTCTCTCTTGTCACTCTCCTTGACCTGTCTGCAGCCTTTGATACCATTGACCATACTATTCTCCTCACCAGACTCCAGCACACTTTTGGTATCTCTGACACGGCCCTCTCTTGGTTCACCTCTTACCTCTCAGACAGAAAACAGACTGTACTCATCAATGGCACTCATTCTAGGCCTGCAAATCTGACCTGTGGTGTTCCACAAGGATCTGTCCTTGGCCCTGTTAAATTCCACTCCCTTAAACACCACTTCTACGCTGATGACACCCAACTTTATGACAGTGACTCACTCGACAATGTACAGACTCTCTTGACTCGCACATCTGACTGTTACTCTGACGTTAAGAACTGGATGACAAACAACAAACTTCAGCTCAATGACGAAAAGACAGAAACAATTCTGATCAGCACACGTCAAAAGCTCTCTCAACTGCCCCCCCCCCCCCCCCTCTCTTTCTCTTCAGCTATGCAACACATCCATTCCAATTTCCGACTCCGCCAAGAATCTGGATGTCCACCTTGATTCTACCCTTTCCATGCAAAACTTTGTGACCCACACTGCCAAATCTTGCTACTACCACCTTCGTCGCATCAGCCTGATCAGAAAACATCTTTCTACCGAGGCAGCTGTCAAACTTGTCCTCTGTTTCATTATGTCTCGTATCGACTACTGCAACTCACTCCTTTCTGGTGTCAGTGAATCCTCTATTCACATCCTACAACGCATTCAGAACAATGCCGCACGCCTTGTACTCAAGAAGAAAAAGACTGACATCTCCCCTCTTCTGTCACAACTTCACTGGCTTCCTGTATCGAAACGCATACACTATAAACTCGACACTATCTGTTACAAGTCCCTCAACAATGCAGCCCCTGACTATCTAACCAGTTTACTCAATATCTACACTCCCTCACGCACCCTCCGGTCTTCCTCTGATCCTCTCAGTTTCCGGATTCCACGTACCAAACTCAGTACCTTTGGCCCACGTGCCTTCTCTGTTTCTGGCCCACTCTCCTGGAACAAACTTCCACTCTCTGTCCGTCAACTGCCTACTTTCTCTCCCTTTAAGACTGCTCTTAAAACTCATCTCTTTTCTTCTTCATAATAGTCCTCTCCACTGTGTGTGTGTGTGTGTGTGTGTGTGTGTGTGTGTGTGTGTGTGTGTGTGTGTGTGTGTGTGTGTGTGTGTGTAAGTGTGTGTGTGTGTGGGGGGGGGGGATGCATCCAGCAATATTTGTACATAATGTTTCTTCTTTTTGAATTAGTTGTGTTTAGAGCCATATGGCCCACAGCGTGTGGGTGTGTGTGCATTAATATTTCTGGTTTAATATTTATTTTGTACATGATTTTACTTTCTATTCCTTTGTTTAGAGCCATAACGCATGTGCAGTTGTGTGTGGGTGTGTCTGCGTGAGTGTGTGTGTGTGTGCAGACAAACAAACGAGTAACAGAAAAAAGCAAGCCTGTCTTTCTGCTGACTCATCTATCCATCCATCTTTCCATCCATCTATCCATCCATCTTTCCATCCATCTATCCATCCATCTATCCATCCATCTTTCCATCCATCTATCCATCCATCTTTCCATCCATCTATCTATCTATCTGTTTATCTATCTATCTATCTATCTATCTATCTATCTATCTATCTATCTATCTATCTATCTATCTATCTATCTATCTATCCATCCAACTATCTATCTATTTACCCATCCATCTGTCAGTCTGCCTGTCTATCTATATCTATTGTATGTTTCTCTTAATTATTTTATTTTCATGCATTTTGCTTTATTCTACTTTTCTATTGATTTATGAATCTCTTTTTTCTCTCATCTGTTTCTTTCTCGATCTGTTTATTTATGGACTTTCACACTTTTATTTATTCTATATTTCAAGGTTTAATGATTTATGTTTTCTTTTCTTATTCATTCGTTGTTGTTTTTTGTTTTTTTTTTACTTATCTCTCTGTTTATTCGTTTTTCAAACTTATCATATGCTTGTTTACATATTTTGCATCTGTGTGTGTGTGTGTGTGTGTGTGTGTGTGTGTGTGTGTGTGTGTGTGTGTGTGTGTGTGTGTATGTGTGTGTGTGTGTGTGTGTGTGTGTGTGTGTGTGTGTGGTGTGAGAGAGAGAGAGAGAGAGAGAGAGAGAGAGAGAGAGCTTCCAGTTAAAAAAAAAGTTTACCATTCTCTGCTTTACTTTTTTTGTTATCTCCCTTCACTTACACCTTCTACTTTCTGTTTGAAACACGAGCAGATGATGGGTTGAAATGCCTTTTTTCCTCCAATGCGTTTTGTTATGCTTTGATCTGTCTATATAGTACAGCGTTTTATAAAAAAAAAAAAAAAAAAAAAGAAATCTTGAGGTGGGAAGGCGCCTAACTCTCTTGTTCTTCTCTTGTTCTCGGTCTGTTTTCTCACTGGGTTTGTTTCCAACATTTTGAAAGTGTTGTTGTTGTTGTTGTTGTTGTTGTTGTTTTTGCGTGTTGTTTTTTTTTTTTTGCTGTCCTATCTTCTGCGCCATCTCAGTGGCATTGCACCCACGCCGCTTACTCCGAACCCCCTACCCCCACCCCACCCCCCCCCACCCACCCCCTCTCCGTCCACAGTCACAGCCCGGTCCGGCACGGTGCAGCCCCGGCACCGGCAATCCACAGAGAGCAGTCAATGTCAAGCCGACAAGAGGCAACCCACCGGAGGAGACACTGCACTGCTGCCGAGTCACTTCGGTGCGGTGTTCAGTGGCGCCTGTTCTGATTCAATATACAGCAGGACACCACCTACTAACACCCCCCCCCTCCCCCTACTGACGACAATGATTGCTCAGTCGCAGAGCCGGCGTGAGTGAGCTCTTCCTCCAGAGGGCGCCACCGTTTTAACAGTTCTCGTCCTCTTCGACGCGTTCTTCGCCCTATGTTTAGATAATTTGGATACAACTTGTCTGCACCGAACTGGTCTATGGTAGTCAGGTTAAAGGAAATGTTAAAAGATAATAAAAAAAGAAAAACCTGAAAGCAGCAGCAAAAAAAAAAAAAAGTTACGTGTAACTAAACAGCACTGTAGCATGGACAATTAGAATCAAGGTCAATCGTTTAACACTCTCACGACCAAGTGGACGACTTACTACTCGTTCAACGACCGAGAACCTATCATAGCATAAAAGTGTTAAAAAAAAAGATTTTCAACAACAACAAAAAATCGAGATTCTTCCAGAATAAAGACGAGGTGAATGAGCCACAAAAACAAACAAACAAACAAACAAACAAACAACAAACAAACAACTCTAACAAAGGACAATGGAAAACGTGAAAAGTAGAGAGAGAGAAAGAGAGAGAGAGGGAGAGAGAGAGAGAGAGAAGAGAGGGGAGAGAGAGAGAGAGGGGGGTACGGCCAAAGAGAATGACAGAAAAGAAAGAAATTAAAAAAAAAACCATCAGCTTCTTCAGGCTTTCTAGCAGACAGGGACACAGTGTATACTCAGAGACAACCTCTGTCACACCCAAGACAAGGAGAGACACGAAGTGTGAAGATCAACTTTCTGGAACTGAGACAGATTCTACAGACAGGCTGCAAAGACGCCGACAACTGTTGGCGACCCTAAAGATAGAGAAAAGAAAAGAAAAGAAAGAGAAAAAACGGTCAGTCGAAGGGGGATTAAGAAAAGAGAGGAAATTAGTCTACTAGTGTTGAATTCCCAACGTGATGACAGGTAACAATGTGCACTAAAAGGCTCCTGGTAACCTCATGAGAAAAACAAACAAACAAAGCAAAACAAAACAAAACTAAACTAAACCAAACGACCTCTCCCTCTCTTTCTCTCTCTCTCCCTCTCTCTCTCTCTCTCTCTCTCTCTCTCTCTCTCTCTCTCTCAAATATTTCCACTTGAGAGTTATGGCCGCTTGCTGTTGAAGTTTGAGCGGTCAAAGCTTCTGCGTTTGAATGCTTCATTGTGATGGATTGAACAAGTGTTTTGATGTGAAAGTATATGTGCAACGTCGTAATGTGGGACGCTTTCGTGTGGTGGGTATTTTATGCCCATTTCTGCTTTCGATTGCTCGTGCTGAGTGCAGTTCTGTCTTCCAGGCTTTCAAATTTGAACTGTGTGTTTCCGCCATTGAACTCGCCTGTGCAGTGTGTCAGTCAACCTGTATTTGGGTCAGTTCAAGTTGAGCGATGTGATCATGCTTCACTCCAGTACAGTCGCGCTCAACTGCTCCAAGTAACGCCTGCCCGTCTGACTTCGGAGCTTACCTCTCGTCTTCGTTTGTTGAAGATTGGTGTGGGTTTGCCGAGGAAAAGATATCCACGCAAAAGGACAGGCAGCAAACAAACACTAAGGGTATTGTTTCTGAACTGTCAGTCATGTCGCAATGTGGCTGTCGAAAACCACGAGACTCTAGTTGATTTGAAAACAGATATCTTTGTTCTGACAGAGACGGCTCTATGCTCATGGTGATGAGGCTTACATACAGACTATGACTCCTCCTGACTACGTTTTCCATTCGTTTCCTCGCCTTGGTTCCAGAGGAGGTGGCCTAGGTGTCATTGTACGCAAATCACTGTCTGGCTGTATTTCTTTTACAAGACAAAATCGTGCTTCTTTTGAGTGTGTTGAGCTGAAAATACAGTCACCTACTGCTACTGCTTCCTTGGTGTGTTTATACCGGCCGCCGCCAAGTAAGTCCAACAAACTGTGTAACTCTACTTTTCTCTGCGAATTTCCTGAGCTTTTAGCTTCTTATGCTGATTCTCGA
>CM065743.1:4092393-4132393 GCA_033310375.1 Conus canariensis
GAAAAGAGACAAAGTCAAAGCAACATCAAACATACCCAGTTCCTTTCATCTGACCGACTTTTAGCCAATTGGGCCCTTTCCCCTATCAGATGGAAGGGGGAAGGGAAGTGGGGGTAGGTCGCTGTTAGCTGCCTTGGACGATCTGACTGGCTAACCCGATCAAATATTATGTCACCGGCCTCCCACGCTTTGTGTAATTGTGTGGGGAAATGTACTTAATGGATGGGCTGTGTTCAGAAACGAAGCCAAGTGTTGTACTGTCATTAGTTCAGTTACGTCTTCATTTTGTTTCTGCCAGTCAAGACGTAACTTTTGAGTTGAAGCCAATGGTCCATATTAAGAACATGACATGCTCTCTCTCTGTGTCTCTATCTCTCTCTGTGTCTCTCTGTCTCTGTCTCTCTCTCTGTGTCTCGTCTCTGTCTCTGTCTCTGTCTCTCTCTCTTCGTCTCTCTCTCTCTCTCTCTCTCTTGAGTTGACACTCTCTTTTCTCTTTCTTTCCTTCTCTGTCTTTGCCTCCCTCCTTCTGTGTGTGTGCGTGCGTGCGTGCATGTGTGTGTGTGTGGTGTGTGTGTGTGTGTGTGTGTGTGTGTGTGTGTGTGTGTGTGTGATTGTGTGTGTGTGTGTGTGTGTGTGTGTGTGTGTGTGTGTGTGTTGTATGTGTGTGTGTGTGTGTGTGTGTGTGAGTGTGGTGTGTGTGTGTGTGTGTGTGTGTGTGTGTGTGTGTGTGTGTGTGTGTGTGTGTGTGTGTGTGGTTTTTTCTTGTTCCTGCTCTCTCCTTGCCTCCCTCCATCTTGCACAATCTCTTTGTCTCACTGTCTGTCTATCCGTCCATCTGTCTGTCTTTCTGCTCCCCTCCCTCCTTCCCTTCCACCTTCCCTCCTTGTCTCTCTCTTTCCCTTTCTCCATCTCCTTCTCCTTCTTTCTCTCACTCTGAATTCTACTTTGATAAATGTCATAATTCACAAATAAGTAAACCAGGGTACTGCGCACTTTTCATTTTGGCGATTGATCCTTCACATTTATAGACCTCCATCAGTTCAACCTACTATTTCTGAAGGTAATGGAAAGTATCTTGAACAAAACGTAGGATGACGTTCTATTATGCTTAATTCAGTTAACCTAAATCTATCACACTGGGCTTTCAGATCTAATGGAACAATGCCACTGGAATTTCTGTTGTGATCTACTTGCATGGGCGTCATTTTTTTGATTTGGCCAAGGCCTTCGACATCACTGACCACAGTCTAGTCTTAACATAAACTCTGATAAATGCTTTATCCATAGAGTCTCTTAAAGCTGCATCGTCTTTCCTGAGAAACAAAGGCTGGCATTTTGAAAAGATTTTGAAACATTATCCTTGTCGCTGGTAAGACATGGACATCACCATGGGTCTGTCCTAGGTCCAATGGTGTTTTCTATTCACATTAATCATCCTCCTCTGCACATTTTGCGCTTGCATTTTGGTGATGATGATACTTTTAAGTATATGGATGAAAACAAAACTTTAACAAAAAGGCAGATCTTAAGTATATGGCCCTGTACCCTTGGAATGCTGGTTAAAACAAAATGAAAAAAAAACAACAACAAAAAAACTAGAATTTCCGACTAAAGATAAAGTTTTGAAAGAAATCAAATCCTATGAACCACTTGACTTTGCCATTAATACCAAACAGTTTGAGACTAATCATGTCTCTACTTCATCACAGGATTTTCGTTTCAATATCAACCAAACAGAAATTCCTTCAGGCTTGATCATACAACCTGGAAATAATTTGTTCATGCAGATGTTACAGTCTGATACTGATTATTCTCATGTTGCTGGACTTGATCAGTCAAACTGCTTAATCACGTAAATACTGTAAGGGCTTCCTTTTCAGTTCATGATTTTACATTTTCCATACAATTTTCAGATCACGAAGAACTTGAAATTTCTCTGTAAGGTTACTGAAGTAGCAGTACATGTGTTTAAAAATAATGAGAAACCTTGCACTATCTTAAATGTGCCAATGTCCCAATAAATACTGGATGTAATGAACACATTTTCTTATGTCTTCCTTTATGTACTTGGGTGGTGAACTGTAAAACGGATCCCTGACTGTTCAGAAAACAAAAATAGCTTATGAGACCAGACATAGTAGTCCACTCTAAGTCAACCAAGCAGCTGATCATGATCGAGCTCACGGTGCCATATGAGAACAGAATGGAGGCAGCTCAAATCTACAAGACTGAAAAGTATGCTGATCTGGCAAACAGCCTGAGGAGAGAAGGCTATCAGGTCAAAGTCCTCACTGCAGAAATTGGAGCTAGGGGGTTTGTAGGAACGTCTGCATACAGCCTCATGAAACAGCTCTCAGTTGCAGGGAAGGAAAAAACCAGAGCCCTGAAAGCAATGACAGAAGCGGCAGAGAGGTGTTCAAGCTGGATCTGGTCAAGGAGGAACAAAAGTGAACTTCATAAGGCTTAATTTCCTACAAATATCAGGTGTCCCTGTGGCTCAGTGGTTAAAGCGCGAGTCATTAAGTGGAAAATGAGCATGTCCAGAGGGTCATGGGTTCGAATCCCAGCCATGGCTCGTCCCAAGATGGGAAAAAAAAGGGGCAGCAGAGGGACATCCGGAGTCATGAACCGGGTGTGGCCCAACCCCCCTAGAGTGTCAGGAGATAAGGGCCGAAACACTTGCTTGAAGGGGGCTTCTCTTCTGAGGACTCTCTGCTGCCACGCTCTCCACGAGTTTCTTTCTACTACTGAGGTGGGATCCTCTGAGTTGCAATAAAACCATTTTTGATTTTGTTCATAGACTTCCAGCAGCCATTCAGGCAAGACAAAACATTGATCAGGGATACTGCCCCATGTCTTGAATTTCACAACAGAGGAGGAGAGGAGGGGAGAGGAGGGAGGGGGGGGGAGGCAGGGCTGGAATGGCGAGGAGGCAGGGGTCACCATTTTACTACCACATAAAACGAAAAACCTGAGCGACAGAGGGAGGGGGAGGAGATGGAAGAGTGAGGGGGAAGAGGGGTGGGAGATGTGGAAGGAGGGAAAGGGTGTTGTGTGTTTGATTTGATTTTGATTGATTTAATTTAGAGTCTGTTCACAACGATGGTGATATTAGACCAAAAAAAAAAAAACAGAAAAAAAAAATTGTATGTGTGTAAGTGCTTATATGAGTGTGTGTGTGTGTGTGTGTGTGTGTGTGTGTGTGTGTGTGTGTGAGAGAGAGAGAGAGAGAGAGAGAGCGCGTGTGTGCGTGTGCGTGCGTTCGTGTATGCGTGCGCCCGTGTGTGTGCGTGTGTGTGTGTGTGTGTGTGTGTGTGTGTGTGTGTGAGAGAGAGAGAGAGAGAGAGAGAGAGAGAGAGAGAGTGTGTGTGTGTGTGTGTGTGTGTGTGTGTGTGTGTGTGTGTGTGTGTGTGTGTGTGTGTGCGCGCGCGCGCGCGCGGACACAAATGTATGGAAGTTTGCCTATTAACAACCAAACAATAATTATAAACTGATAAATCAATTACAACAAATGAATAATAACAGAACTCAATATAGCCTTTGTTATGTCAATCATTTTGGGGCTGTAAAGTAGTTCTTGTAAAGCCCCTAAGGAAGCAATATCTATCTTTAGAATATTATATAACGATGTTAGAATTGGACATTCCAAAATAATATATTGAATAGATAATGGGAGACCACTAGTGCAATCTATATCCTTAGAAAATTTGGTTTTCCATGAGTTTAAACGCATTTTATGAATTATACTGGACAATGATCTTTGACATAATAACATTCGTTTTTGCAGGAAGTTTTTCATTGTTCATACAATTTTCTAATAGAGAAATGATTTCATGTTTATCCAGTTTCAATCCACTATCTGGATTTTTTCTAAGAGCACCCTCTTTTGCTAATTTATCAGCTATTTCATTTCCATAGATACCACAATGAGATGGGATCCAGCAAAACTCTACAAAAGTTCCTTTCGCCATAACGGAATGTATCATAAATTTTATATAAAAAATTAAGTCTTTCCTTACATTTGCATCCCAATTTCGTAAGCTATAAAGAACAGATTTAGAGTCAACACAGATTAGAATGCTGTAAATTACCACATTAAGATTAGATATCCAAGATAAGGCCATAAGGATTGCATATAGTTCAGCAGTGAAAACTGAAAAGTTCTTTCCTAAACAAAATGATTTCTTTGCTTTTAAATCGGGAATTACAAATCCAGCTCCTGTATAAGATTCTAAAACTGAACCATCCGTGTAGATTTTGAGATGATGTGGATATGTGTTTTCAAGATGTTCTTTTGCTTCTACTGATATCAAATTAATATTATCTTCTTTTTTTTTTTTTTTTTTTTTTTTTTTTTGGGGGGGGGGGGAGTATAATCTATATCAAAATTTGGAGAAATATGCTCCCATTGAGGAACTGTGGGCATAGTTGGAGGTTTTGAAATGGATGCAATATTGATATCACATTTTCTAAATAAATCATCAGTATAATTTCGAATGGGCTGCAGGTAAGAAATATTCTGTGCCCTTTTAGGAAAATCCGATTTGGAATCAAGAAATATTTCATTTGTTACTGAATTTGATACAGAAAGACTTCTGGTTACATATTTGGCTGTTGCTAGTTTGCGTTGATCATCAAGTGACAAGAGATTAGCTTCTTTATATGTTTTAAAAGTATTAGAATGCACTGGAACACCAAGGGCTACTTTAATAGCTTTACTGTCTATACTTTGTAATCACTTAAGTAATGTTTGAGAAGCTGAAAAATATACTTCCTGTCCGTAGGTCAATTTTGAACAAACCAGACTAATAGAAAGATGTACAAGAGTTTGGGTATCTTGACCCCACGATTGTGCACTGATTATTTTTTAGTAAAGATAGCCTTTGTCTGGCATTGTTTATGAGATATTCAATATGGAATCTCCAGTTTTATTTAGGAGTGAAATGAACACCTAAAAATTTAACATTATTGGAATATTGAAGATTTTTATTTTCTAGCACAAGTCGAGGCAAAACTTCTGGATTTTTACCATTGTTGAATAACATTAATTGTGTCTTTTCTCCTGATAGTTCTAGTCCATTTTCGTTCATATATTTATTTAGTTTGTCAATTTCAATTTGATATAGTTTTTGTATATATAATATGGTTCTCTTATTTGTCTGTTTTTTAATGTTTGTATTCATCCACATTGCAATATCATCGACATATTGCACTACATGCATATTTTTAGATAGTATTTTAGGAAGATCGTGAATGAGAATTGTAAATAGAATAGGTGCAATAATGGAGTCCTGAGGGATGCCAATGTCAATATCTTTAAATGAAGAGTAACATTTACCAACCCTAGTACAAACTGATCTCTCAGATAAGAAAGATTTTATGAACTGATACATTGCGCCATTAATCCCAATATTTTTCAACTTATAAAGTAAACGAGAATGCCATACACTATGATATGCTTTTCTGATGTCAAAGAAAGTAGCAAGTGTACTTTTTCTACGAGCAAATTGTTTTTTAACATGACTTGCAAGTTTTACAAGGTGATCGATTGTACTTCTACCTTTTCTGAAACCTGCTTGATTGTTGGAATTATGTTATTCTTTTCGCAATAATGTAAAATGCTTTTTTCGACTATTTTTTCTAATATTTTTCCAACTTGAGATGTTAATGCTATTGGTCGATAACTATCAATTGCAGACCTAGGTTTACCTTGTTTTGGAACTGGTATTACAACTATCCTCTTCCAGAAAGTAGGAAGAGTTCCATTTAACCAACATTTTTGGTAAAAAGAGTGAAGTAATTGCTTCCAGCACAAAGGTAAGTGGCATAACAACTGACAAGAAATTCCATCTAATCCAACAGATGTCTTATTCGAGGAGAATGACATTAGTGCTTCTTTAAATTCTTCAAATGTTATAGATGCATTTAAGTAATGGTTTGGATCCGGTGTGGGATCACAATAAGTATCCTTTTTCTCCTCTAGTTCTCTGTAAATTTTGGTATCTGTATGTAGTCTAGTTGATGAGTTATTTTTTGAAAAAGCTTGTACAAATGCTTCAGCTTTCTCTGGTGATGTTGGAATAGTTTTGTGTGTGTGTGTGTGTGTGTGTGTGTGTGTGTGTGTGTGTGTGTGTGTGTGCGTGCGTGCGTGGTGCGTGGTGCTGCTGCGTGCGTGCGTGGTGTGTGTGTGTGTGTGTGGTGTGTGTGTGTGTGTGTGTGTGTGTGTGTGTGTGTGCGCACGCACGTGTGTGTGTGTGTGTGTGTGTGTGTGTGTGTGTGTGTGTGTGTGTGTGTGTGTGTGTGTGTGTAAGACGTTTTACTATCAACCTCGGAAATCTGTTAAGTGACTTTCCGTAACGGCTATGGCGGTTTGTGTTACGCGCGTAGTGCTTGCTTCGGATCTCTTCAAGAATGGCGGGAGTTCTTTCAGTGCCAATAGCCCCTCTGAAAATTCTGTGCTGGGGACTTTCTACATTCTGTCATCCTCTTTAACTTTGCATTCAGAAAACATTGTTTTGTCTTTCTTTACCGCTATCGACTGTTGTTCTCCCTTTATGGGCCATTGAAAAACCGTGTTTCTCTTGGTAAATCATTTGCATTTTTTTCGGGTCATAACTTATGACATGCCTACTTTTTGTTGTTGAAATGTGGCGACCAGGGGGTAAAGATTATACACTTTGTCCAGATCCAGAACTGATACATAGCGGCCTATTCTGCCATGTCTTTTTGAGAATATAGTTTTCCTCTCCTCTCTCTCTCTCTCTCTCTCTCTCTCTCTCTCTCTCTCTCTCTCTCCATATACATACATATCACACACACACACACACATTATATACATATTGTATATATATATATATATATATATATATATATATATAAAGTCCCCTGAGGAAGACCAAAGAGGTCGAAATATTGGGAAAAATTCAATGTGGTTATTGTTTAGTTTTTTGTTTGGATGTCAATATATATATATACTAGCAGGGGCACCCGGCGTTGCCCGGATATGAACATTCTTTGCGATACTCACGTGACGGCAAACATGTATTAATTGTTTTGATTTACTATCAATCGCCCCCCCCCCCAACATCTTCCCACCCCTCCCCCCACACAAATACACATTTTCTCTCTCTCTCTCTCTCTCTCTCTCTCTCTCTCTCCTCTCTCTCTCTTATACATTCTATTGTTTTCCGCCTGCCTCTGGCTCCTTTCCTCTGGATCTTCCCTAGTACGTCGAGATGCTTTTCTCGCTCGATTTTCCGCCTGCACTCACTGTTCCCATTCCCATTCTTCTGATTGCCCTTAATTTTGTAGGAATAGACTTTGTGCAGAAGTAGTTTATTTCAACGGGTCTGTGTCTAATGTAAAAATAGTGTATCAGGCTTTGCACTGTACAATCATTTTTCTGGCCCCTCTCATTCCTCCCTTTTCATCCCCCTACCCTGTCCCATGCATGTTGCAAAATTACTTACCGTTACTGGACATACGCATACTGAATTTTATCAATAGCGGTGTAAATTTAGAAAACGGTTTTTAACGGTCAGTGTTAAGTTTTGGTTCGTAAAATTTGCATAACATTGTTCAGCGCTTAAAACTGTACGTGCATACGGAATGTTATCAAGAACGGTGAAAATTTAGAAATTCAGAAAATAACGGTTTTTAACGGTCAATGTTAAGTTTCGGATCTTGAAAATTGTATATCATTGTTTAGCGTTCAAAACTGCACATGTATATCGAATTTCTTCAAGAATACTCTAAATCTATAAAATAACGGTTTTTAACGGTCAATTGTAAATTTCGGTTCGTAAAAGTTGTATATCATTTTTCGGCATTTAAAACTGCACATGTATACCGAATTTCATCAAGAACAGCCTAAATTTTGAAAATAACGGTTTTTAACGGTCAAATTTAATGGTCTTAATGACTATCTAATGACCCTATGTTACCCGCTGGATGTTCCTGTAGGCTTATGTCAAGTTTGGTGGCGATCCGATGACTGTCGTGGCCGCCAACCTCAGAAGATCGGGTTTTAAACAGTTTTTATAAGGTTTGGTGTTTTTAACGGTTTTTAACTGTTATAAATAACGTTTCTTAACTGCCAAATAACGGTTCTAATTTTCGAGAAGTAGCCCTGTACCTGTGCAATGTCACAACGGCCATTTGATGAAAAGCAGAGGAAAAAGATGACTTTGAAACGTTATAACAGTTTTTTAACGGTTTTTAACGGTTTTATTTTTTTAGAGATTAGCCCCAAACCATCCTCGGGTCACAACAAAACGTACCTGCTAAACCATCCATGTTGCAAAATTACTTACCGTTACTGGACATACGCATACCGAATTTTATCAATAGCGGTGTAAATTTAGAAAATAACGGTTTTTTTTACGGTCAGTGTTAAGTTTTGGTTCATAAAATTTGCATAACATTGTTCAGCGCTTAAAACTGTACGTGCATACGGAATGTTATCAAGAACGGTGAAAATTTCAAAATTCAGAAAATAACGGTTTTTAACGGTCAATGTTAAGTTTCGGATCTTGAAAATTGTATATCATTGTTTAGCGTTCAAAACTGCACATGTATATCGAATTTCTTCAAGAATACTCTAAATTTACAAAATAACAGTTTTTAACGGTCAATTGTAAATTTCGGTTCGTAAAAGTTGTATATCATTTTTCGGCATTTAAAACTGCACATGTATACCGAATTTCATCAAGAACAGCCTAAATTTTGAAAATAACGGTTTTTAACGGTCAAATTTAATGGTCTTAATGACTATCTAATGACCCTATGTTACCCGCTGGGTGTTCCTGTAGGCTTATGTCAAGTTTGGTGGCGATCCGATGACTGTCGTGGCCGCCAACCTCAGAAGATCGGGTTTTAAACAGTTTTTATAAGGTTTGGTGCTTTTAACAGTTTTTAACTGTTATAAATAACGTTTTTAACTGCCAAATAACGGTTCTAATTTTCGAGAAGTAGCCCCGTACCTGTGCAATGTCACTATGCCATTTGATGAAAAGCAGGAATAAGATGTTTTGAACGTTAACAGTTTTTAAGATGTAACGGTTTTATTTTAGAGATTAGCAAAAGGGTCACAAGACGTACTGCTAATTCAAAGATCGGGTTTAAACAGTTTCTTTTATAGGGTTTGGTGTTTTTAACAGTTTTTAACTGTTATAAATACGTTTTTAACTGCCAAATAACGGTTCTAATTTAGAGAAGTAGCCTGTACCTGTGCAATGTCACATGGCTAGTTGAGAAAAGCAGAGGAAAAGATGTCTTTGAAACCGTTATAACAGCTTTTTAACGGTTTTAACGGTTTTATTTTTTTGAGATTAGCCCAAAACCATCCACGGGTCACAACGGACGTACCTGCCAAATTTCATTACAATCGGTTGAGCCGTTTTTGAGTCTATAGCGTACACAGACACACACACACACACAGAACAGAATTTGCCTTTATATATTAGATATATATATATACATACATATTTCACACACACACACACACACACACACACACACACACACACACACACACACAACACACACACTCATTTATAGATAGATAGGTAGATAAGAGGCACACCAGGGTGAACACGTTTTACAGCTTTTCACGTACCTTTACCTTTGTTTTATAATTGAATATATATATATATATATATATTTATATATCATTATAAAACAGAGCTTGTTCTTATGTCTTAGATTGAAGAAATAGGGGGAGATAAGCATTCATATCTGCAGTGGTAGATAATTCTGCCTAACTAACGGTATGTGCTTGAGTGGGTGAATGGGGAATGATAAATGCTTCTCAAAATGAGCCTTCAGTAAGATTATAGTCTCCAAGGGGGAGACAATCTCCAATGGGGAGGAAACTCACTAACATATAATGCCTGGTCAGATAGCGGATTTCGAAACCTGATTGTTTCTCCTCAGTGACCACGGAAAGTGGTAACTTGACTCCTCTGCCTTTTCGGTTTTAAGAAGAATGCTACCCCATGTCAAGGGCGTTCAACCTCTCACAAAAGCCATTAAACGCTTAGAGGCATAAGGGACATTGTACGTAGTATACAAATAGGTAATAGAACCTTTAACAAGTGTGCCTTACCCATCGCACACGGTCGAACCGTGTCAAGGAGGACGAAGCGGTCAGGTGACAGATGGCCCCTAAGGTAGTAAGGAGTTCGGACCTGCCTGACAGCGAAAGGGGAGAGGAATGTAACCACTAGGACCTCGGTGCACCAAGTGAGTGCTAAATACTCAGTCAGCTGAGGTTCTTTTGTAAACAGTCATTGAAGAGCAGGAGTCTTGGACTCATTCGGATGGTATGCCGTGGGTCACTGGGTTGGTTCTATTGTCAGGCAGGTTGAACGCACGTGGATGTTATCATAGACCTCTTTAAGATAATTACTGTGTTAAAGTGGCCTCCGAAGTCGGCGGGAATTGTCGATGTCCATCTGGTGCCAAGTGTTTGTTTGCTAATCAATTAGGTAGGGATGTGTGTAAATGCTGATGTGTGGAAGAACGTAGCGAATGGGGAATTCAGGGTACTTGTGAACAGGGGATTCAGAAGCAGCATGGACAAAGGCATGGCCCAAGGGGAATCCTTTGTTTCCCTCCCTATATAAAGTGAAGGAGAACACAAAGAGAGGGGGAGAGAGAGAGAGAGAGAGAGAGAGAGAGAGAGAGAGAGAGAGAGAGAGAGAGGAGTGAGCAGGACAGAGAATGGGTCGAGAGAAACGTGGTCTGGGAGATAGAAGAGACAGCAAAGTCTTAGGGATAAAGACAAGCTGGAAGAGAAGAAAAACTAAGTTTGAAGCCCAGAAGTGGGTGAAGACAGACAAACTGAAGTTGAACCCAGAGGTGGGTGAAGGAGACGAAGAAGAAGAGTTCTACGTCGAGATCCCAGAGACGACCACGAAGACCCAGTCCTGAAACCTGGAGCCAGTCAACCAAGGGCATCACCATCAAGCAGTGCTGAAGAAGACGTGAAGAGACTTTTCAAGAACTGTGGTGTGGTGTGAAAGCGTGGTTGTGTGTGTGAAAACCTGGCCAGGTAAGAAGTCATTTTATTATAACCTGGGATTAGGAAGTATTGATCTTTTATGTTTTGATCATTTCATTTTGTGTAATTGGATTCTTCATGTTGATTATAAGTAGCATAGAAATTGTATTTCTTGTGCTCAGTCGTGTTAGGAGGGAAACGAATGCGTGACATTCCATTCCCAGAGAGAGGTGAATGTTTGATGGGCGCATGAGTGTGCATATGCGTGTATGAGTGCAAAGATAACCTTGGTGTGTTAAGCCTGACTAATAATACATCAACTTAGTGCACTTAAGCAATACCATCACGATTTCCCCCGTCCTGGACAAAGTGCCAGGATTGCATGGCCCAAATTAGTCTCAGGAGGGAAACAAAGTGAGTACTAGAGTAGTACTGGAGCGAAGCGTCCACTAAAGGCAATTTTAATTAGCTCTTCCCAATTATTTCCTTTAGTTCTTTGAGTGTTGAGTATTGACTTGTGTGTAGGGTGGTTGTATTAATCAAAGGTCGTTCAGAGAAACGAAGAACGAGGTTCTAGTCTTAACTCTTACAGAAGCTGTGGTTTAAGATTAAGGCTCCTTTGTGTTGGGAACGCTACCACTGGTTGGTGTACTCGTAACGTTTAATAGACAAACTGTGTACTAACTTTTTCCAGGTTTACAAGCGTAACCGTTTTAGTGGTGCTAAAACATATTGGAAAAAAAATGGCTGAAGAAAGTTTTACCCCCATAGAGAAACTAGTAAGCTTGGGGAAAGAAAGGGGATATGCAGGAGATGAGCTGCGTAGATTCATTGAAACTCAGCAGAAGACTGAGAGAGATGAAAGGGCTGAAAGAAGGAAATTTGAAAGGGAACGTCTAGATGCAGAAACTGCTGCGTCAAGGGCTAGAGCAGAAGCGGAATCGGAGATTTTAGCCAAACAAATTGAGTTGGAAAGAATAAAATCTGAAAATCGTAGTGAAATAGACACCAGTTCTGAGTCAGTAGGCCGCAGACTAAGTTGCGCACCTAGACTTAAACTCCCACTGTTCAGAGAAGAGACTGATTTGATCGATGCCTATATCAGTCGTTTGAATCAGTTGCCGAGCACGAGGGCTGGCCCGAAGATGACTGGGCAATAAACCTGTCTGCCTTGTTGACAGGTCGTACGTTACACACTGTTTCCACCTTACCCAAAGGTGATCAGAGGGATTTTGACAAGGTAAAACAAGCAGTACTAAAGCCATATGATTTGACTGAAGAAGGTTTTAGGCATAAGTTTCGCGAGGCGAGAATCAAACAGGGTGAGACATACACACAGTTCGGAGTTAGACTGGATCACTATTTCAACAAGTGGTAGAACTTAGCGGAGTGGACTGTGATTTTGAAGGCCTCAAGACACTGGTGATGAAGGAACAGATACTTGATGGTTGTGGGACGGGCCTCACAATCCACATTAAGGAAAAAGGTGCAACCACAATAGCTGAGGTGCTTCAGATGGCAGAGACTTACCGGGAAGCGAGGCGTGATTTGCCTGAACAAGAGGAAAGCCCGGAAGCATATTCAGAGGATAGCAGGCTAGCACATGACTCACACGATGAGTCAGTATTGCACGCCCGTAGGCCCATGGCGTCACGTGAGCAAACAAAGGTGAAGGCCCACGTGGATAAGGCCGTATATAGACGTACCTGCTTCTTGTGCGATAAGACAGGACACTTGGCTAGAGATTGTCGATTTAGACCTCAGAAAGCTGCAGCAATGAGGGTCAGGCCAAGCGAAAGGCAGGCAGCAAAAGACGAAAAAGATGACAGTGTATTTTGTCTGGATTGTGCTGTGTGTTCACAGATTCAAGCGATAACATGGATGTGCACAAAGGCAGAGTAGGGGAAAATGTGGTTAATGTCATTAGAGATTCTGGGTGCACTGGCATAATGGTGAAGGAATCCCTGGTTAAGGAGGGACAATTCACAGGTAAAACGCAGAGGTGTAGACAAATAGATGGAACAGTAGCAGAATTCAAAATGGCACTGGTGTTCATTGATACACCATTCTATAGTGGAAGTGTACAGGCTTTGGCTGTTCCGAAGCCACCATATGATTTGGTAATTGGGAACATTTCAGGAGCACGTGGGTACGAAAACCCAGACCCTGATTTCTGTGTTGAGTCAGAGAAAAGAAATCACGGGAGAGAAAGGCCCCAGGCGGTCACATACTCCAGAAAGCATTGGACCGTGTCCAGTGAGACAAACCCCACTCACTTACGGGCAGAGCAAAAGGGCGATAACTCGCTTAGAAAATTGTTTAGGTTCGCTCACACAGGACAGAAGAAAAGTGTTAAGGAGGGCACCATCGGTTTTGAGCTTGAAGATGGGGTATTATACCGAACTTTCACGCATTCAAGTTCGGGGAAGATGAAAAGACAGATCGTTCTGCCTACAAACCGCAGAAAGGCGGTGATGTCAGAAAATCACGTGACGTCAGCCTCGGGCCATCTCGGTAAGAAGGCCACACAAAAGATTGTGACGCGAGAGTACTACTGGCCCGGTATCCTAGGTGATGTAAGGCGTTTCTGTGCACATTGCAACACATGCCACGGGGCACGCAAAGGTGTGTGTACAGAAAGGGAGATCGGACGGGTCTTACCAAAAGGGGGCCGTAGGCCAAATTAAAATGGTCGGGCGAAAAGTCAGGTATTGGGTGCGTGTGTCTTTTGCAGTGTCGTGTATGCGTGACGTGGCTGGTTGCGGGCCACGTGTATGAAGAGAAAGGGAGAGAATTTCCGTAGAAACATAATGTTTATCTATATATGGCCACACTACTTAGAGCTGGTGGAAGTTTCAGACTGGTGTTGATATTTGCTTGGTTTTTAGTGTGTATGTATTGATTTTTCTCTAATTTTGTTGCAAAATAAATCTTGCGTGCATTCGCTGGTGTAAGTAGGCTTATTAGAGGCCTAGATTAGAGTTGGTTTAAACGAGAGAATTGTGAGAGATTCAGCTCCTTGAATGTGTTTTAGCCAATGCAGGGCATTGTCTTGAAGTGGGGGGAATTTGTCAAGGGCGTTCAACCTCTCACAAAAGCCATTAAACGCTTAGAGGCAAAGGGACGTTGTACGTAGTATACAAATAGGTAATAGAACCATTAACAAGTGTGCCTTACCCATCGCACACGGTCGAACCGTGTCAAGGAGGACGAAGCGGTCAGGTGACAGATGGCCCCTAAGGTAGTAAGGAGTTCGGACCTGCCCGACAGCGAAAGGGGAGAGGAATGTAACCACACTAGGACCTCGGTGCACCAAGTGAGTGCTAAATACTCAGTCAGCTGAGGTTCTTTTGTAAACAGTCATTGAAGAGCAGGAGTCTTGGACTCGTTCGGATGGTATTGCCATGGGTCACTGGGTTGGTTCTATTGTCAGGCAGGTTGAACGCACATAGATGTTGTTATCGTAGCCCTCTAAGATAATTACTGTGTTAAAGTGGCCTCCGAAGTCAGCAGGAATTTTCGATGTCCATCTGGTGCCAAGTGTTTGTTTGCTAATCAATTAGGTAGGGATGTGTGTAAATGCTGATGTGTGGAAGAACGTAGCGAATGGGGAATTCAGGGTACTTGTGAACAGGGGATTCGAGAAGCAGCATGGACAAAGGCATGGCCCAAAGGGGAATCCTTTGTTTCCCTCCCTATATAAAGTGAGGGAGAACACCAAGAGAGAGAGAGAGAGAGAGAGAGAGAGAGAGAGAGAGAGAGGAGTGAGCAGGACAGAGAACGGGTTGAGAGAAATCGTGGTCTGGGAGATAGAAGAGACAGCAAAGTCTTAGGGATAAAGACAAGCTGGAAGAGAAGAAAAACTAAGTTTGAAGCCCAGAAGTGGGTGAAGACAGACAAACTGAAGTTGAACCCAGAGGTGGGTGAAGGAGATGAAGAAGAAGAGTTCTATGTCGAGATCCCAGAGACGACCACGAAGACCCAGTCCTGAAACCTGGAGCCAGTCAACCAAGGGCATCACCATCAAGCAGTGCTGAAGAAGACGTGAAGAGACTTTTCAAGAACTGTGGTGTGGTGTGAAAGCGTGGTTGTGTGTGTGAAAACCTGGCCAGGTAAGAAGTCATTTTATTATAACCCGGGATTAGGAAGTATTGATCTTTTATGTTTTGATCATTTCATTTTGTGTAATTGGATTCTTCATGTGTGATTATAAGTAGCATAGACAATTGTATTTCTTGTGCTCAGTCATGTTAGGAGGGAAACGAATGCGTGACATTCCATTCCCAGAGAGAGGTGAATGTTTGATGGGCGCATGAGTGTGCATATGCGTGTATGAGTGCAAAGATAACCTTGGTGTGTTAAGCCTGACTAATAATACATCAACTTAGTGCACTTAAGCAATACCATCACGATTTCTCCCGTCCTGGACACCCAGAAAAAGGCTGGTGTGCAATACCATAGTATGTTTGTTGAGTTTTCCAAAAACCAACCAAGGTGCCACATAAGAAGCAAAAGAAAATCATGAAAGAGCAAAACAAGCTACATTTTCTTGTGAAAAGTAGAAAATATAAAAAGATAACCTCTTAAGACACAAGTGCTGAGGGCCAGTTCTTGGAATGAATACACACACACACACACACACACACACACACACATCTATCTATCTATCAATATATATATATATATATATATATATATTATATAAAGCTGAGTTTGTCTGTCTGTCTGTTCGCTTATACACGCCCACAGTTTTGGGCCGATCGGCACCAAATTTGGTATCAAGTATCCTTGGTGTCCTACAAACAGCAACGTCGGGTCGGCAGTCACGTGACGCATTGCGTCGTGATGCAATTTGCGTCCACAGACGCAAAACTGGACATCGGAACACTACACGGCCACAGTTTTAGGCCGATCGGCACCAAATTTGGTATCAAGTATCCTTGGTGTCCCAAAAACAGCAACGTTGAGTCGGCGATCACGTGACGCATTGCGTCGTGACGCAATCTGCGTCCACAGACGCAAAACTGGACATCGGAACACTACACGGCCACAGTTTTAGGTCGATCGGCACCAAATTTGGTATCAAGTATCCTTGGTGTCCCACAAACAGCAACGTCGAGTCGGCGATCACGTGACGCATTGCATCGTGATGCAATTTGCGTCCACAGAAGCAAAACTGGACATCGGAACACTACACGGCCACAGTTTTAGGCCCATCGCCACCAAATTTGGTATCAAGTATCCTTGGTATCCTACAAACAGCAACATCGGGTGGGCAATCACGTGACGCATTGCGTCGTGACGCAATTTGTGTCCACAGACGCAAAATTGAACATCGGAACACTGCACGGCCAGTTTTAGGCCGATTGCCACCAAATTTGGTATCAAGTATCCTTGGTGTCCTACAAACAGCAACGTCGGGTCGGCAGTCACGTGACGCATTGCGTCGTGACGCAATTTGCGTCCACAGACGCAAAACTGAACATCAGAACTCTACACGGCCACAGTTTTAGGTCGATCGGCACCAAATTTGGTATCAAGTATCCTTGGTATCCTACAAACAGCAAGTCGGGTCGGTAATCACGTGATGCATTGCGTCGTGACACTGAACATCAGAACACTACACGACAGACAAACTCAGCTTTATATAATAGATTTATTATATAATACATTTGGAAAAGTGTTCACGTGAATGTTTAGGGGGAAAAAAATATCGAACAAAACGCGCATACTCCCCCAAATTTATTTTGAATTATGGACAAAACCATGAACTTCTGATTCACAAGGTCATTCATGGCAAAAACTATGTAAACAACATTAGAGAGCTGTGAGGTATTCACAAAAAAATCGCACAAGAGAAATCCCAAGAAAAAGACGTGGTGTCCTTTGCCTGTTCTGCACACGTCACAGTGACTGAATGACATCATGAACGTTTGACAATAATCAGAATTCTTCTGTATCACTTGACCATGTGTAGATCTGTGGTAAGTCAACATCCATTTCTAATTCGCAAATCTATTATTTATTCTTTTAGTACAAACTCCGAAGCAGACGAACTTTTCGGCTCATCCAAAAAGTCTGTGCTTTCGGGCATCGCGATTCCATCTAATTTCTTCTCTGTTCTATAGATTTGAACATCAAAACATACACGCCTAGAAAGGCTGAATTAACCTTCTTTTATTTATGTATGTTTTAGTCTTCCAATCGAACTTAAAATCGTGACAATGCCGCCCAAAAAGAGAACCCGGCTCACACGCTCTTCTTCTGCTACGGCCAGAGTTCAACGTTCTCGATCCGAAGAAAGCAGTGAGGAGAGATATGCAAGACAACAGAAAGACAGAAAACGCAAGGCAGCACGTAGACACACAGAGACAAAACCGAACAGAGGGAAGGTAGACGAAAAAGCGACAGAGAACGCAAAGCAGCACGTAGAGAGCAAGAAACTTTAGAACAGAGGGAAGGTAGACGAAAAAGCGACAGAGAACGCAAAGCAGCACGTAGAGAGCAAGAAACTTTAGAACAGAGGGAAGGTAGACGAAAAATGATCAGAGAACGCAAGGCAACAAATAGCAAGAAAGTCAACAGCATAGACAGGTTAGAATAGAACAAGAACATGACAGACGTGTGAGCGCTAGGGGTTTATCACAACAAACCAAAATTAGATGGCTTAACTCAACATTTCATTACAGCGCTTCAACCATCTCCAGTAACCACAAGGACGTTTTCATCGGCACTTTGTCAGCAGAGTGCCCACATTGCCATGCTCTGAAGTGGAGAGGGGATGCACCAGGAATCTGCTGCAACAAGGTCAGACTGCCACCCCTGATTGAACCGCCAGAGCCTCTTCGATCCTACCTCCTTGGGAACTCTGCAGACACCAGTCATGTCCTTTCAAACATACCAAAGTATGACTCTGCTTTCCAAATGATAGCGCTGCTTTCCAAATGACTAGCTTCGGATGTGCACGGGAGGTAACGCTGCCTGGATACATGCCTACATTCAAGGTGCAGGGACAGGTCTACCACAGCATTGGGTCCCTGCTGCCGCAGCCATCAATCAAGCCACAGTTTTTCCAGATTTACTTTATGGGAGACAGTGAAAAAGAAGCTACCAGACGCTGCGAGGTTATGCCAGGTGTGAAACCAGAGATCATTCAGCGCCTGCAAGCCAGGCTGCACTCTCACAACCCTTATGTAGCCAGCCTCAAGACAGCCCTGGACAAAGCGCACTTGCCTGAGCACAGGATCGTTATTCAGTCAGTCATTCCCTTGACCGCTGGGGTCGTTGGGGGGACGTGATGAGGCAGCCGCCGTTTCTCTCCAGGCTCTTCTGTTGGTGGCTGTCTTGAGCTGAGGAGATCTGGCATGGTCATTTTGGTCCAGTCCTTTATGTTGTCGGACCAGCTCTTTCTCTGCCGTCCTCGTCTGCGCCTTCCTTCAACGGTACCTTGAAGGATGGTTTTGGAGAGGGTGTTTTGACGAATGACGTGGCCAAACCATGCCATCTTCCGTCGTTTGACGGTTGCCAGAAGTGGTTCGTGGGGCCCAACTAGGTTAGTGACCAGGTTCCGCACATAATCATTGGTCTTGTGTTCTTTGTAGGAGATGCGGAGTAGTTTCCTCAGGCACCTGGTCTCAAACGCCTGGATTCTTCTTTCTGTTTCGGCCAGCAGTGTCCATGTCTCGCAACCATATAAGAGGATCGAGACCACTAGTGACTTGTAGAGCCGGAATTTTGTGTGGAAATTGATGTTGCTCTTCCACACTCTGTTCAGTCTGGCCATCGCTGCTGATGCGGAGTTGATCCTGATTCGGATTTCTGCTGTGCAGGTGCCATCTTTGGACAGGGTTGCTCCCAAGTACCTGAAGATTGTCACTTCTTCCAGGGGCTCACCATTCATGGTTATGTTGGCACTGCTGTTAGTCGTGCTGTTGACCATGATCTTTGACTTCTCTGTGCTGACCTCCATGCCGTAGGCACTTGCTCTTGTGACAAGTCTGTTTGTGAGATCCTGGAGCTCGATGTTGCTGCCCCCCATGAGGTCGATATCGTCTGCGAAACGAAGGTTGCAGACGATGGCAGGTTCTCAGAGACTTCAACATTGATGAGAGGTTCGTTCAAGTCATCCAGGCCCTCTACAAACACTCCAGCAGCACAGTACTTCTCAATAGCCAGCAGGGCCAGTTCTTCCCGACCACAGTCGGAGTCAGACAAGGGTGCCTACTATCTCCAGTCCTTTTCAACATCTTTCTGGAGAGAATCATGCAAGAGACCCTAGAAGATCACCACACCTCCATCAGCATTGACGGCAGGATCGTTATACGATCCGACAAAGCCCCTGCAAACCAGCACCCACGCAGATTCAATGCTCCATCTGCAGACGAAAGTGGGATGCCCCATCATACTGCTGAGAAACCTGGATGCTCCTCGACTGTGCAACGGAACACGACTGGTCGTGAAGCAGCTGATGCCCCACGTCATTGAGGCCACCATTATGACAGGACAAAACAAAGGAGAGGATGTGTTCCTACCAAGGATCCCCATCATCCCATCCGACATGCCCTTCCAGTTCAAGCGGCTGCAGTTCCCTGTGCGCACGTGCTTCACCATGTCCATCAAGGCCCAGGGACAATCGCTGACGGTGGCTGTCCTTCACCTGGACATGCCCTGCTTCGCGCATGGACAGCTGTACGTGGGCTGCTCACGAGTTGGCAACCCTGATCGCCTGTTCATCCTGGCTCCACAGGGAAAAACAAAAAACATTGTCTATCCCCAGGCCTTGCAGTAAGCACCCAGCTCAACCTGACAATATTCTGATGTTTCAATTTCGCTGGCATAAGGGTCTTTTATGTGAAAAGTAGAATTAATATGTAAGAAGTTTGAGTGATAAATGGAACAGATATAGACTGCTTT
Source organism: Conus canariensis (assembly GCA_033310375.1). NCBI lineage: Eukaryota > Metazoa > Mollusca > Gastropoda > Neogastropoda > Conidae > Conus > Conus canariensis. The sequence continues at coordinate 4,112,309 of CM065743.1, forward strand.
TGCTGTTTAAGAAAGAAACAAAAGCATGTTCTGTATGATATTGCTTTTAACTAAGGTAAATACAGAACGCTTTATCATGACTTGGGACTGAAGGCAAAGTAAAATTCAACAGAACCTGAAAAAATCCTCTGATTTTAGAGTTCTCCGTTTTAAGCCCTGATTGTAATGATCGTTCGGTTTACAGATACAGAGGGATGCTAGGAACGCCATTCACCACATCTTATCAAAATAAAACCCCGTTAAAAACCGTTCTTTCTTATTTTTTCACTACATTTTTATGTAAATCGGTTTATAAGAAATAAATGGTTGAACGAGGGCTGAAGACCTGAGTAATGTAGGCCTATACACCTCTCTCTCTCTGTCTGTCTCTGTCTGTCTGTCTGTCTGTCTCTCTCTCTCTCTCTCTCTCTCTCTCTCGTTGTGTGTGTGTGTGTGTGTGTGTGTGTGTGTGTGTGTGTGTGTGTGTGTACGACCTACCTCTCTCTCTGTTTCTTTCTCTCGTCTGGCTCTCTCGCTCTCCTCTCTCTCTCTCTCTCTCTCTCTCTCTCTCTCTCTTCTCCCTCTCTTCCCCTCTCCCTCCTCCTCCTCTCTCTCTCTCCTCTCTCTCATATATATATATATATGCGTGTGTGCGTGCGTGCGTGCGTGGTCTCCCATTCCCCCCTTCTCTCTCTATCTGTGTGTGTGTGTGTGTGTTGTGTGTGTGTGTGTGTGTGTGGTGTGTGTGTGTGTGGTGGGGGGGGGGAGAGAGAGAGACGTGCACAAATTTTCCATTGTTTTTCGTTGTTTCTTTTTTGTCCTCAAGGGAAATGCAGGACACACTCCCATCACAGCGTCATCTTCTTTCCTTTGTTTGGCGACCCTGTCAATCATTGTCTGTGTCCTTTGTTGTTCACAGTTGTCTGTGTCAATTGTTGCTTTCTTCGGGTTGTCAACTTTTCCCCTGTGTGCTGACAGCCTTGATGAGACCCGTTGTGATCAGCTCGGCTGTAATGATGAAAGATTGAAGGACTAACTGTTGTGTCAGAAAGTGCCTTTGGCTTTTTTGTGTTTTCTTTCCTTTTTTCTTTTCTTTTCTTTCTTTCTTTTTCTTCTTTCTTTCCTACTCTCTATCTTTCTTTCTTTCCTTCTTTCCTTCTGTCTAGTCTTTTTTTTCTCTCTTCCTTTCTCTCTTTCTTTCTTTCTTTCCTTCTTTCTTTCTTTCTTTCTTTTTTTTTTACTTTTTTTTAACGCAGTCAGCAAGAATGAGTTGGGGAGGAGAGGGGGCTGTGACTCTTGTAACTCCCTCATACCCTACACCCCATCTTCCTTCACCATCCTCATCCTCTCCTGGGGGTTGCGGTCAAGAGAGATATGTTAATGAGGATGAGACACAGCAAATTCTTAGTGTTATATGGAAGTCTTAGCTCTAGCGTGCTGTCAACCTGACCTCAAAGTCCTCGTCTGTCTTTGTGTGCGTCTTTGTCAGGCTTGGGGGCTACCTGTTTGCCTTTATTGTTCTTTTAGTTGGGGTCTTTTTTGTTTGTTTGTTTATTTTAAAAGGTCTTTTTTTTCTGATGCTGAGAATATGTTTAGTCATAATAACCAACTCTATGACAGGCTTTGTGTTACGTCTATTTTCTCATCGATCAGTTCTCATCCAATAAACCATTAGACTTGTGTAGCTTCGACTCTAACAATCTTCTTAAAAGAAAGTGTTTTTTTTTTTCTAGGTTAAAACCAATGATAAAACTGGCAGAAGCAACTTTTAATGTTATTTCATCTTTGCCTTTAATCCATTTTTTTCTTGTATACTTTAATGAATAAAGTATCCACGAGTTGCTCACAAAAAGGTTTATGTTCTAAATTTTAACATCATAAAAAGGAAGTGAATTTTTAGACGGGCCACAAATCTAGATTTAAATTCAGAAAGTATCTCACATTTCAAGATAGACGTCATTCATTTTCAAGAGCACAAGTTGTTAATAGCATCAGATGACAGAGGCAACACAAATTGGATAACAAGTGTCTGCAATGTAGTGTCTGTACATGGTATAGCATATTTTGTGACAAATCGAGGAGTTTGCAGTGTTCAGGCTTAACTAAAACGCCTTTAGGTAGAGCTATCAGACATTACTTTGAGATGGAAGCCTAAAGACAACTAATGGATGTTTCTGTGGAAATGTGAAAGCTTTTCTAAGCGTTGAACCAAATATTTTCTTAGACATGAACCAAAACCTAACTTTTTGCTTTACCAAAATTTTAGATTTGCTGTGTCCAAAACAATCGTGCCTAGTTAAAGATATAGACTTTGTGAAGGTTGCATTATTAATCCTTTATGTACAGTAGATATCAAAAAAGGAAATTCAGTTGCTTCACGCTGCTCTAGTATGTAAACATTAATATCTAAACTGATAACACAAGTTCACCACAGCAGGCAAAACAGAAGCTTTATAGGTCTGAAATCGCTTTTGTTGTTATAAAATACCCAACAAATGTTACGATTTTTTCCCTGCATTTGTGATGACCAATCAAAATACAGCAAACTATGAGGACAATATCAGCTGATATTAACCAGCAACAAATAAATGTTGAATAGAAATAGATGTTAGATATCTGGAACTCTGAGGAATGCCTCTCTCTGTGTGTGTTTTAGTATTGGACTCTTTTTGTACAGTTTCCTAGCTTGGATTTTTTTTCATACACTTTTCCCTTAAGATGGTTGCAATTTATGACGTGTTTCATACGCCTTCAGAAAGTGCAATGACCTTACTTATGCATCATTTCCCTACATCTCTCTTTCTCTGTTTGCCTGATTATCTGTCTTTGTCTCTGTCTACCTGTCAGCCTGCCTGTCTGTCTGTCTGTCTGTCTGTATTTCTGTTTGTCTCAACACATTCACCCCTTTTCATCCCTGACATGACTAGTCCAGCCTTTCTTCCAAAGACCAAACCACTCAAGCACCAGCCGACCGTGGTTATGTAAATCAGACACGTCATAAAATCTACCCAAGCTGGCTGGAACTGAAATAGAAGTAGACGCACAGCATTCACCGTGAGATCAGCGGAAGGGCAGAGAGCGAAACACAACCATAGCGAGACATGAAAGTACCATAAAGAGACGTAACAGGATTATCTCCAGGCTACAAAGGACCTCAAAGAAGAGAGACCCTGGTCACTGTGATGTCTGTCCATGTGGTTTGGCAGGGAGGGGAGGGGAAGGGAAGGGGAGGGGGTGAAGGAGGCCGTGGGTTGTATGGTGGACAGTGGGGTCAGCGTTGTGACGGTCAGGACTGCACGCTGCACACAGTGCCTGGAAAGAGGCTCTTTCTTTGCCTGTCGTTTGACATCTTTCTCGTCTTTTTTTTTGTCCATCTGTTTTCTTAGAGAATGTCAAAATACTTGTTCAAGAACACCATCTCATTTTGCCCACAAACCCCACTTTTCACATGATTAACCCCTATCTTAAATCCAAAAACAGCTAAACCCTACAAAAATAAAAAAAATTTAACTTGTTATAACTGACTATACTGAACCTGTTAACGCCCGCGGGATTGAGCCCTTACTATTTTTCTAGTACGCTCTTCTACCTCAAGCACTACTAATAAATCAGAACAAACAACTGGGTTTCCATCTTGGTTAGTTATTTTTACACACACTGAATTTATAGATCCTCCAACTAATTCTTTAAATTGGCTGTTTTCACCAAATGTGCTTAACTGATAATCGCAAAATCCTGCCTTAATTGATGGCAGTGCTATTAGAACTGTTGATGGATGGCCATCAAATAAATTACTGTCTGTTTTTAACTCTTGTAAATGGACATACAACATTGGGTTCACGAGAAAATCAGATGGTTCATTACTTTCAAATTGATAGATGTCTTCTCTTGTACTAAATTTATAAGATCTGCTAGTACTGTGGAAGCCCAAGATTCTAGCAAGACCTTTAGGAAAAGTGTACTCTCTTCTTTCTTCTAGTGGAAAATGCATAGTAATTCTGAGGTTTGCTTCGTTAATTTTTAACGATATGCCAAATTCGCTAAGTACTTCTTTTAAAGAACAAAAGTTGTAATAACCTTCTGGTATTTTTTCATGAGTTATTTGATTGCCCCCTTCGTTACTAATATTAATCCAGTCATTCTGAGCTTCCTTCAGATATATTAAACCACTTAACTTTAAAACCAATTTCTCTAAGAGCAACCCTACTATCACCGCGCCTATTGTCAATTGGATACTTTAAGAACACACGCGTGTTTTGTTTAGTTATATAAATGTGCATTTTAAATCCTTTTTTAAAAATCTATTTAAAATGGAGCCTTTTAAATATAATGAAAGTGCCACTTACGATGTAGGAGGGGTTTATGAGCCCAAATCTTTGGACTTCAGTGTCCTAACCATCGCAGTAGATGAATCATATGACTTCCGAGTCAGACTTGTAAACCCACTAACTAGATATTTAAATACTCCAATAAAGAGTGATAGTGTGCCATCAGCATGGTCAACTCACCCCATGGCTTTTTACCAGAATCAGTTAAATTTTGCAGTTTACTGCTCAACCACCGGCTGCGGTGTTTCATATGCAAACCATTTAAACCACCCCAATCGCTTAGTAAGGTCAGTATATAACTTTCATGTTTATTACCAGTATAGACGCATACTAACTGAACTACAGGTGCGCCTCCCCAACGACAACGCGTTTAATCCATTTCTCAGCTCAATGGACAATAATGCATATGAAAGAATCTGCAACGAATTTAACATTAAACCTTCAACTGACTTTAGACAAAAGTTAGACCGCAATCACGGGTTAGGCACATTGTATTTGTGGGGCACACGTAGAGAATATAATTTTGACTACTGGCCTGGTCACACCTCTTTTCAACCAAACAAACAAGTTAGATTGGGATCAATAGAACAAAAACACCCCAATGCTTGGGCAACATTTATCTTAGATGAAAGTAAAGGCCTAACAATGCCAGGAGTGCAAAGACTCAATGACTCCATACGGACGTACGTTTGGTGTTTATTAGGAGCACAAGCACAGACCAAGTCTAGCATAGTGGATCAATCTACAGGCTTTGACGCCAGAAAACAATTTCTAGCCAATTTAGAAGATGCTATTAACTCTGCTGTTGATTTGCCTTCCAGCATACAAAGGTACCAAAACGTTCTTGCACATGCTAGGTCAAAGGTTGACTTTGTTGTAGGTCATGGATTATACATGCTGCCTTCTGACCTTAGACTACAGATTGGCATGATACAGAATTATAATAATGAAATCCTCATAGCTGGAGACGACCAAAACTTAGGACATAATCAAGGTTTAAACACAAGGCCCGCACCAGCCATTTAAAAAAAAGCATCTAGCCCTGAACAACTAGAAAGCGACCCACCACCAGCTATAAGCACCCCACAGCCAGAAAGCAGTCCACCAACACCTGTTATATACTTCACCCTGACAGGCACACTAGCGAAAAGACAGCCCTTGTTGTGTTTTTAACTTTTACTGGACTGGCTATACTTTATTTCACTAAAAATTAAACCAGCAGCCAGCACCCCCAAAGTCCACAGATGGTCAGCCATATAACCAGCCATTTTGCCTATAGTAGACAAAACCCAACTAACAACACTACCTATTATGCCAGGCAGAGCGTCAAGCGCTTTGGCAGCTAACTTCTTTAATAAGTTTGCTAGATGGTGTAATTGTTTTCTAATCCAACTTTTACCAGGCTGAGGCGTTGGAGGCGCTACTGGCCCTGTTGGCGCACCGCCAGTTAATGCATAAACCAGTGTAGAGATAGCAAACCCAATGGCTGTCATTATACTAACTATTGTAATCCCCTGTTCTCTAAACAGAGTCCTTATTCTTTCTGCTAGTGTAGTATTTTCATAAAGTATTTTGCTTATAGTTTCTCTGATTCTGCTTGTTTGTGATGCTAGCTGTGCTCTGTTAGTAGACAGCACTTCTAACCTGGCTGCCCTTTCCAGCATTAAATCCTGTATTTTCTGCTGTATTCTAGCCTTTTCTTCTCGCCCTAAATTGTTATCATCTGCATTAGCCAGTTTATTTTTTTCTTCTTCTATCTCTCTATCCAACTCACCAAGTTTTGCCAAATTGTTTGTTAGTTCACCCCTTATAGTCTTTAGAGCAGTATTAAGACCCATGATTTCACGCATAGGCAATGGAGAATCATCAATTGTTTTTAATTGTGTCTCCTCATTAAAACTCGTCTCAATTTCTGCTATTAGTTCATCTGCTGTTTGATTTAATTCTTGAAGAGGTATGTTTTGTATTTCAGATTGTGCTGGCAACCTTTGCTCCAAGGTCTGTAAAAGACTAACAGCCTCAGACCCTAGATTTAAAATATTTAATCGGCTTTGGTCGGCAACAGGGAGCCTCTTAATAATTGTGCTCTTACTTAAAAACTTGTTTGGGTCTCGCACTGTAGTAGCTTTTGCAAAATCTCCTGCACTAGTCCTTATATACAGATGGTTACTTTTATCCATCTTAAAATCAAAAGGACTGTGGACTTCTGGTGGTTCTCGTCCTATGCTTATATAGAATGCGTTAATTTTATTTGTTAATAGTTCTGCACGAGCTGCACTAACTGAAGGGGGTTCTACTCCTTCTTCTAATGAAGGGATTGAAGAACCTGCTTCTTCAAGTTCTTCTTGCAATGAAGGACTCGGCTCTCTTTCTTAATCTTCTTCTTCAATGGGATCAATCGCGTCAAAATCTTCATCAGCCATATTTATATATTCACTATTTTTTGCTTTATAAAAAATGAACTCATACGGCTGCGACCTTGATCCATACAGAAAAGCGAAGGAGCCCCACGGCATAAAAGGCATAAGACAGACTGTGCGTGTTATAAATAATCCATCAACAATTGAGCCCAATGAAATATTAACAGTAAGATTTAGTGACGTTGGACCCGATGACGTTATAATGCCAGGCACTGCCAAGCTATCATTCAAAATAGATATTGATTCAGTGGATCCTAATGCTACTGTCGTTGCTAACCTGGGCAGGGCCATCATTAAAAATATGGTAATCAAACTGGAAGGTAGAGAAGTCTTCTCACTGAGTAGCGCAGACATTTTTAATCTCTATTCTGACCTGTGGCTGCCTAGAACAGAAAGAAAAGACAAAATCTTTCAGGGGATCCAAAGCCCAAACGGTCTTAAGCACAGGCTTAATGCTGCGGATGCAAAGGAAGACGAGGGAGACCAGGCAGTAGCACGAGCATTTAAGAACAGATTTTGCATCCCCCTAGATTTTGAACTGTTAAAAACCCACCAGCCATATTACCAAGGCGCACTAAGAGACAGACTTACTTACGAACTGACATTTAATGACAACGGCTCTGTTATTTTATCAGATGATCCTCAAGCCAAATACACAGTCAGTAACATCTCTCTTGATTTTGATGTTGTTACTAACCCTGAACTGGCTAGAACAATCTTAAACCAGTATAAAAGTAAGGCAGTTGTTTACTTTGAAAGAGTTTTACACCACAGTCCAGGGATTAAAAACAAGCAAGACGCTGTCTGGGAAATAGCTTTAAGCTATTCTTTAAAGTCTTTAAAGGGTATTTTGCTGTTGTTTACTAATCCCCCAGCTCCTTTTCAGAGAGAATCTGAGGTGTTTTACAACCCAAAAATTGAGCAGTTGTCTTGCACAGTAGATGGCAAGCCTTTTCAGCTGTATTCAGCTGGACTTTTACCTGACCAACACTTTGATGAAATAAGAAAATTGTTTGCTGGAGGCAGACAGACAAGCCCCACAGCCGATCATGTGTGTAAAAAACTTCACCTTCACGATGTAAGACTCGAAGATTATCTAACAGACAAATATGGATTATGGCTGGATTTTAGGTCCACGTATGACAACAGACTGCACGGGAGTGGAAGAAGAGTAGGGTCAGATGGCATACTCATACAGATTGATAAGGAAAAGGATGAGAATGGTCAGATACAAATGCACGCTTTTGTGGTTTATGACGCTCAGTTAAACACTGAAGAAAATAGACTGAAAGAAATAGCCTATTAAAACAGATGGATTGTTTGAACTTTTTGCCCAAAGACCCGCACTGTTCGCTTATTTGTGGGATTACTGGGTGTGGGAAAACTGTCTTCGTACTTGATTTGTTACGAACAGTCTACAGGTTTCATTACGAGTACATTGTTATATTCTGCACAACCATTAAGCATAACAAGTCTTACAAAGAAAGGCAGTTTGTTTGGACAGACGAGAATATATTTTTAGTTGATCCTACTGACAAGCTAAGCGACTGTTTAGAACATTACTATAGGCTATTTGAGGGAACTGAAACGCTGATTATTATTGATGACTGTTCAGCTGAACGAGACATTGTTAAAAAAAAAGAAAGACTCTGTGAAAGCTAGCCTTTGGCGGCCGCCACGCATTAGTTTCTGTGTGGCTCTTAACTCAAAAATACAATGCTGTCTTAAAAGACTTTAGATCGCAGTTAAAATCAGTCATCTTATTCTATACTAAGGACAGGGATAGTTTTGAAGAGTGTTTAAGTGAAAACTACATAATAAGAGACAAGGATAAACTAAAAAAAATAAAAGAGCAGTTAGAAAAATCTAAGCACGCTAAACTATGCTTACGGACTGACCCCCCAGTTCAATACTTTGTTGTTTATAACAAATTGTTTATAACAAATTGTTTATAACAAATTGTTTACTATAATTTTTATATTAAAAAGAATGTCTCGCGGACCTGAATCAAAAGTACAGCTAGCTCCTAAATGCGTTTCAGTAGAGCTAAAAGATCTAGCAGACACAACTGAGTTTGATCTAATAGGAGTGGCAGGAAATGTTTATGGATTTGAGTACACCGACGATGGCGTTTACAAACGAACAGAAATTGAAGACAAAAAACGACAGCAATATCCTACCCTGGAAGAGATAAGAAATCTAAGGGCAAATGATTTTGGCAAACACGAATACAAACTTCATAAACGAGAGAATGTCTGGGCGCTGCTTCCTAAAATTAACTGGGATTTAGAGTTTGAACTACGAAGCCCCAATGTATACTTTGATAAGAAATACAATTTTAGAAAAGCTTTGAATGCAGGACACCTTCTTGTTAGCCTAGTCCCAGGAACACAACAGAAAAAGCAGATTGAAATAACTAAGCAGGGCCCTGAATATATGCTGCAGAGAAAGCAGTCCTTAGCTGAAGTGGGGGATGACACCGTTGGCTTAGAATTTAACCCAAAACTAGAACCACTGCCTAGAAAAATGACGATGCTTTTTCGCTTATTTATTACTCCAAGGGAGTCTGATCCTAGTTTGCCAGAGCATACGTTAATCAGAGGCGTACAAATAAAGTCTGAAAACTTGGACGGACCTCTTAGGCTTGTTATTGCTATTACTAAAAATGGGGATCAAATAAACACTTTTGTATCTTCCGACAAAGTTACTGTGATGGTTGACAATGCTAAACTAACAGTACTTGATTTTATTTTTATTAAGTATGTTGATTTTATTGGGTTTTACTCTGTTGATGAAGTGCTGCCAGAAGGGTTAATAAGAAGATATGTACAAGATTAAACAAAATTAATCTTGATTAAAAAAAATGGAAGACGGTCAGCAGTTTAGATTAAAGCGCATGACTGAGCTTGAAGAAGAAATAGAAAGTGACTTGAACAAGTATAGGGTTACTAGAAAGAAATATGCTAAAGCTTTAAATGTCCTTTCTTATATAATCACCGGCTCATCAGTTGTAGCCAGTTTAAGCACTGGGTCTAGTGTTGCTCTTTTAGCTACTGGAGTTGGGACGCCGATGTCCATAGCTTTTGGGAGTGTTGGTTTAGGACTAGGTGCCATGTCCACGATTGTAAGTGCTGTTTTATAAAAGCTAACGCCCAAATTACAAAAGCACACTGCCATTGTAGCCCTAGCAACAGCAAAACTTCATTCATTAAGGCTGATTATAAGCAATACATTACTGGATGGAAAAGTAACAGACGAAGAATTTAAACGAGCCATGGCTGACGGTGATGATTACAGACAACAAAAAATTGACCTCCAAAAAAAAATGGAGAAAGACTTTTACTTCACAACAGGTAGACACTGAAGCAATCAGAAAGAACATTGCAAAGCAGAACCTTGCAAACGATCAACTAAACCCAAAATAGGTTAAAAATGAGCCTGATTTAATTATTGTATTACTTATATATTTGATCTTAAAAATGACGACCAAAGTAGTTACAGAGCTTAAAAATATATGCCACACCCTAGAGTTAATGATGGAGCGGGGGGCTAATAGAGAAGAGTTAAGAAACAAGTTTGACGAATTAATTACGGATCTTTTTGAGCACACAGATATGCGTGAAAGTGTAACCAACGTAATCAGTAAAATGCCAGATTCTTGGGCCAACCCAGTTATAAAGTGTATTGCAATTTTAGTTAATATTATGGCTCCTGATGACGCTGAATTGTCTATTTTTACTAACTCTGAAGGAGTAGCTATTCGATTTAATAAATATTAGCTAATTTTTTTTTTTTTTTTTTGTATTACCTATATATTTGATCTTAAAAATGACGATTACAAAAGCGATGGATAAGATAGTTGCCAAACAGGTGGGCAATATGTTTAGTGAATTAGACATGGACATCATTAACCCCACAAAAGTTCATGAAAGCGTAACACATGCCATTTCTAAAATCCCAGAGTCTCTTCAAATTGACCCACCAGTAAAAGTGATGCTAACCATTCTGATTGATTATATAACCCCCGATGATAAAAACATGCAAGTCTGGGTTTCAACTAGACAGAAAGAAGTAATCAGCTATTACGACTTTAATTCTGAATGGGCCGATTACATGCTTACACAGTTTAACCATGCGAGTGAAGAAGCGAAATTGCGCGGTTCTGGATGGTCTGAAGGAACAGTCCTTGAAATCAGATTAAAACAAACAAAGTTCTATCCTATAGTCGGCAATTCTTACATTCTTCTCTCAAAAGAGTTAGAGTGGAAACGAGCAGTCATAAACATACAAAATTCTGACAACTTGTGTTTCATGTGGTGTGTTTTGGCACATTTACATCCTGTTAAAAATAATGCACACAGAGTATCTAGTTATAGACAATATAGGCGCGAACTGAACTTTAATAACATAGATTTTCCAGTAAACATAGAATATATCAGCCAGTTTGAAGAGCAAAACAAACCAATAACCGTAAACGTATACACATGGTCTGTAGTAGACAATCTACAACCTCTAAGGATTTCACCTAACGCCCCTACTTTCGGTGAATCCCTTAAGAATCATGTAGACCTGATTCTGTTTACAGACGGCTCCAAGAGCCATTATGTATTAATCAGATCAATAAGCAGACTTATGGCTTATACTACAAAGGACACAGCTAAACAAGGGCTTTGTAGAAGGTGTTTGGTCAGAATTCCATCTATAGAGGCAGCTGACAAACATAAGAAACATTGTAAAAGTTTTGTAGACTGTAAAACCGAACTTCTTACACCCCCACCTGGGTCTAAAGTTAGTTTGAAAAACATACACAAAATGCAGATGAGACCATACGTAGTTTATGCTGACTTTGAAGCGATTTTGCCACAGTACTACGGCCCTCAAGAACGAGTGCAACAAAAAACAGCTTTATTAACCCACCATCAGATTTGTTCTTATGCTTTTGTTGTTGTTAGGTCAGATGGCGAACACAAACAACCAGAGATTTACAGAGGCCCCGACGCAGCTAATCGATTTTTACAACACATGAAACACCTTCGCAATCAATTCTCTATTCAGCTGAATCTCTCAGACATTGTTATGACTCCTGAAGATCAAAGGCATTATAGATCAGCCACCCACTGTTGGATATGCAAATGCAAGTTATTAGGTGACACTGTAAGAGACCACGATCACATTACTGGCAAATTCAGAGGAGCAGCACACAAGAGTTGTAATCTTCAGCTTAAGGTTGACCCAAAAAAATGGAAACTGCCTATCTTCTTTCATAACCTACGAGGCTATAATTCTCACTTTATCATGCAAGCAATAACTTCTGAATGTAAGAGGGTTAGCTGCATTGCACAATCATCAGAAAAGTACATTACCTTTACTGTAGACTGTTTATCCTTCTATGACTCTGCCCAACATCTGATGGGGAGCTTAAGCAAACTAGCAGAATCTCTACAAGACTGTCCAATAACTAAAAAATATTTTGACCCGGCTTTAGTACGTAAAGGCGTTTACCCTTATGAATACATGGACTCGGGGGACAAGTTTGATGAGCCAGCGCTGCCAGCAAAAGAAGACTTTTACAGCCGTCTTACAGGCAGAAGCATAACTGACTCTGACTATGAATACGCACAGAAAGCCTGGACAGAATTACACTGCCAAACAATGGGTGATTATCATGATCAATACTTGATGGCTGACGTGTGTTTATTGGCAGACGTCATTCAGAATTACAGATCTACATGCATGAAACATTACGGCCTAGATTCATCACATTACATTTCTGCCCCTGGCCTTTCTTGGGACGCATTCTTAAAGTCTACAAACATTGAGATTGACTTTATATCTGATCTGTCTACACTCCAGATGATTGAAGACGGTCTAAGGGGAGGCATTAGCATGGCCTCACACCCTTACTGCAAAGCCAACAACAAGTATTTAGATGACTATGACCCAACTAAACCATCTAACTATCTAATGTACTTAGACGCCAACAATCTGTATGGGTGGGCCATGAGCCAGACACTGCCATTGAGAAACTTTAAAATGTTCGTAGGACCTCATGACGTTAATAATATGTTAAGTTATCTACCGTGTCTTACACCCGATTATCCAATAGGATTAATCTTAGAGGTAGACTTAGAATATCCTACAGAATTACATGGCCTCCATAACGATTATCCCCTAGCAGCAGAAAGATTAAAGATGAGTCCCACCGAACCACCTAAACTCGTGCCTAATCTTCGCCACAAGACTAAGTACGTATGTCATTACAGACTGCTACAGTTTTACTTAAGACACGGACTAAAACTAAGAGCTATTCACAGAATAATAGAATTTGAACAAAAGCCCTTTATGAGGCCATACATCATGAAGAATATTCAGCTGAGGACTGCGGCTACTGACGCTTCAGAAAAAGACTTTTTTAAACTAATGAACAACAGTTGTTTTGGCAAAACCATAGAAAACCCACACAAGCGTAAAGATGTAAGATTAGTTACAAAAGAAAAACAAGCAATTAAGCTGGTCTCTAAACCTAACTACCAAGACTTTAGAAGATTTAGCGACAGCCTGGTTGGCATTATGATGAAGAAACAGAATGTGAGCTTAGACAAGCCGGTGTTTATTGGGTTTACTGTGTTAGAGCTGTCAAAGCTGTTAATGCTTGAATTTTTGTATGACTACTTTAAACCGCTGTATCCAGAGTCCAGAGTCCTTTACACAGACACTGACTCTTTTATTCTGGATGTTCCAACAGAAGATTTTTACAAAGATGTAGAAGCAGAAGTAGCCAAAGGAGCTGATGGATGGTACGACAGATGTGACTATCCTAAAGACAGCCCTTTACATTCAACTGTAAACAAGAAAGTAATTGGAAAGTTTAAAGACGAACTTAATGGGACAGTTATGCAAGAATATGTTGGTCTGCGGTCAAAGATGTATAGCGTTGCTAGCCAGACTTCTGTAATGAAGAAAGCTAAGGGTGTAAGTAAAGAAGTAAAAAAAATATAAGTCACGACAACTACAAACAGGCTCTCTTTGAAAACAAAGTATTTCATCACACAAATGTAATCTGCGCTCTACTCTTCATCAAGTAAACACAACTGCTGTTAATAAGAAATCACTAGTCTCTAACAATAACAAGCGAACTTACGTTGATCCTGAGTTTTCATACGTTATAGGTCATTGGAGAACTGACTTAAGTTAAGAACTTTACTTGTACTTTACTTGTACTTTACTTAAGAACTTAACTAGTACTTAACTAATACTTAACATGACTTGTACTTTACTTACACTTAACTTGTTATAACTGACTTTACTTGTACTTAACTTGTACAACACATTAAAAAACTAATTCAGTAAAAATAATGGGTTTACAGCAGGAGGTTGTGTTTTTTTTTGCAGAAGCTGGTTCTTCTTCTTTTACCGTTTTTGTGGGGATTTGTGACTTTGTTGCTAAGTATGGTTTTAGACACTTGTATGCTAAAACCCCCCCCGCCAACAACAACACCCCCCAGTACATAATAATACATCTTATAGTTTGATTGTGTTGTTGTTGGTGGCGATGGCGGTGCTGGTGGCGATGTTGTATTACTATCTAATAATTTTTGTTTTGCTGCTTGGTTTGCTTTTTGCAGTCTGTTCCATTCAGCTAGTTTATGTCCGGCCTCAACGCGCCCAGGATTTTTAGACTTAGTAACACTACTCACTTGGGGGACACTCACTTGTGGAGCATTCACTTGTGGAACACCCACTTGGGCATTCTGCTCCTGTGGAGTCTTCTTCTCCTGATCGCTCATTTTTTTAAATAAAATTAATATGATTAACAGTAATTAATCCCATGATGAATGGGCATAATAACGTCCCAAATCTATAATACATGTCACATGCAAGAGATTCTAGGGACTTGGTTAAAACAGGATCTTGTGTTAAGTCATATTTTAAATCTTCTTCTGAATCAATCGGTGCTATCTTGCCTACTAATTTAGTATATAAACTAATCATTGTCTGTCCTACTGATCTAACCATTTTTGACCCTAGCTGTGCTTCGTACCTAGCGTAATACCTCTCAACGTCTGATGTAGACAATTGCTGAATCTGTTCAATACTTAGTTCAACACCTAAATACTGCGTAGTTTTCCTACATTGCGGCCAGAGAGTATAATCTTTCTTTATGACAGAGGTCTGGGTCTGCTGGCTCCTCACACTTTAATAGTTCGTCGCAATCCATTTTTTAAACCCTTTTTAAAACAATAAAAATAATAAAACCTTTTTAAAACCATGAGTTTAACGTTGGTTAATTATGCAGTGCACATTGCCGGTGTTATAGTTTATTCAACTCTTGCAAAATGTTTGTTAAAACCGCCCAACATGGGAAAGATAGAAGATTCGCCGAAACTAGTTGTAACCTTATTTTTAGCTCTAGCAACAAAAGATTATCTGATTAAAAAGCACATAGACAGTCTTTCATATTATGATTATTTTAATTATTTTTTTAGTTAATAAAAACATGAGCACTGCAAAGATCATCAATACTATTTACCACTCTGCTGTAATCAGCGGTCTTAGTATAGGGTATAGCGTGTTAGCAAAAAACATGTTTAAAATGAGGCCAGCTGATCTAGGAAGGTTAGACATTGAGGACGTTGTTAAGGTTATAGCTGTAATAACTGCAGGAATTGCCTCAAAAGACTTTCTTGTTACACAGGGAATTATCCCAGAAAACATCAATGCATAGAAAGATTAATTCTAGAAAATATTCATTTATAAAAAAAAAATTCGTTCATTTATAAAAAGATGTCCGGATTAGTTCTGATGGTGGGAGGAGCTATTGTTAATGCATTGGCTTTCTCTGGGAGCAATTATATGTTTAGTAAATTACGGTCTGATGAAGAAAGAGAACGCCATAACAAGGCAATAGAAGAGTTAGCTAAGGCAAAAGACGCTTACGAGAAAAGGAGAATTGCTCACTTAGACTTTATTAATAAAAAGTTAAGAGAACAGGGACATGCAGAGCACACATTTACAGACGTTGATGACACAATGAATGAATATTACTTAGTGACAGGAAAGAAGTTTCTAACGTCACCGCCAGAACTGTCTGACTTTTATGAACCATCTGAGGATCAGAAAATGGCAGAAATAGGCTTTATTATAGGTGCTATGGGAGCAATCTTTCTTCTTGCATATTTAATCTAAAAACATAGTTAAAATGTAATTAAAAAAAACAGTCCCTTCTTATGGACAATACGAAGTACAAAATATATTATTCTCCTAGAGGGTATTGGAAAGGAAAGGCTGCTATTGATAAACTGAGTAAAGCTGCTAGGGTGTCTGAATCAGAAGCAAAAAACTGGCTTTCAAAACAAGCGATCTGGCAAATATATCTGCCTGCCCCAAAAAGAATAATAAGGCCTAGATTTGTTAACTCAGTTCCTAATGACACCCACCAGATGGACTTGTTGTATCTTCCGCATGACAAAGTTAGAAGAAAAAAGTTTAAGTATGCTCTTACAGTTGTTGACATGGCTTCAAGGTATAAAGACGCTGAGCCTTTAACAGATAAAAGCTCAACTGCTGTGGCTGTGGCTTTACAGCAAATATACATGCGAGGCCCATTAAAGTATCCTAGGATGATCCAGGTTGATGATGGGAAAGAGTTTAAAGGAGCTGTAAACCAACTGTTTTTAAGACACCGGGTTACAGTTAAGAGAGGGATTCCAGGCAACCATCGCTCCCAGGCCCTAGTAGAAAACTTTAATAAGAATCTAGCTGAACGTCTGTTTACCTATCAATACCACAGAGACCTCATGGACAAAACACGCAACACAGAATGGGTTAGGAGATTGCCAGCAGTCTTACGCGCCATGAACAATGAAGAATTTAAAGCAACAGGCCTTAAACCGGTGAACGCGATCAAATTAAAAAAAATTAGCATTACTGAAGACATCCAAAGTAATCAAAAACTCTTGCCTTTTGGACTAAAAGTAAGATACTTGTATGCTCCTGGAGAGGCAGAGGGCGATGTTAGAATTAGAGCCACAGACCCTATATGGAGCGTAGACGTATATGAAGTTGAAAGAATTATGAAAACATCCCCTCCCGTGTATTATTTAAGAGAGACTCTTTCTTCCAAAAAGCCTGCCCCTAAAAGATCGTTTGTTCGTGAAGAGCTGCAAGTTGTCCCGCCAAACACAGTGCCTGTAACTTAATCAGAGAGAATGTCAAAATATGTGGGTTGCGATCACCATCTCATTTTGCCCACAAACCCCACTTTTCACTGCATTAACTTTTTTTTATTTTTGTAGGGTTTAGCTGTTTTTGGATTTAAGATAGGGGTTAATCATGTGAAAAGTGGGGTTTGTGGGCAAAATGAGATGGTGTTCTTGAACAGGTATTTTGACATTCTCTATCTTTCTTTTTCTCTCTTTCCCTAGCTTTTTCTGTGTGTCTCTAAGTTCTCTGTCTCTCTCTCGTCTTTCTTTCTCTTGTTTTTTATGTATACTTTTACTCTCTTTGTCTCTTTCTCTGTCTCTAGACTCGCGCTGTCCCTTTCTGTGTATCCCACTCTGTCTGTCTCTTTTATTCTGTTTCTCTCTCTTTCTCTCCCAGTTTTCTCTTTTTTTCCAGTGTTCTCTGCCCTTCTCTCTCTCTCTCTCTCTCTCTCTCTCTCTCTCTCCTCTCTCTCTCTCTCTCTCTGTAGGCCTTCCCTGACTTCCGCGCCGGTTCTTTGATTTCAGATGATTTTTGAATTCAGTTGTACAATTATCCAAATGATTTCATCAAAAAGTGTGTTCTCAACATCTTCGCTTTATAGTTACCCCATTTTTCACCATGATGATGTTTCCCCATTTTTCACCATAATGATGTTACCCCATTTTTCACCATAATGATGTCACCCCATTTTTCACCTTAATGATGCCACCCCATTTTTCACCATAATGATGTCACCCCATTTTTCACCATAATGATGTTTCCCCATTTTTCACCATAATGATGTCACCCCATTTTTCACCATAATGATGTTTCCCCCATTTTTCACCATAATGATGTCACCCCATTTTTCACCTTAATGATGTCACCCCATTTTTCACCATAATGATGTCACCCCATTTTTCACCATAATGATGTCACCCCATTTTTCACCATAATGATGTTTCCCCATTTTTCACCATAATGATGTTACCCTATTTTTCACCATAATGATGTCACCCCCATTTTTCACCATAATGATGTCACCCCATTTTTCACCATGATGATGTTTCCCCATTTTTCACCATGATGATGTCACCCCATTTTTCACCATAATGATGTCACCCCATTTTTCACCATGATGATGTTACCCCATTTTTCACCATGATGATGTCACCCCATTTTCACCTTAATGATGTCACCCCATTTTTCACCATAATGATGTTTCCCCATTTTTCACCATAATGATGTTACCCCATTTTTCACCATAATGATGACACCCCATTTTTCACCATGATGATGTCACCCCATTTTTCACCATGATGATGTCACCCCATTTTTCACCATAATGATGTCACCCCATTTTTCACCATGATGATGTTACCCCATTTTTCACCATGATGATGTCACCCCATTTTTCACCTTAATGATGTCACCCCATTTTTCACCATAATGATGTTACCCCATTTTTCACCATAATGATGACACCCCATTTTTCACCATGATGATGTCACCCCATTTTTCACCATGATGATGTCACCCCATTTTTCACCATAATGATGTCACCCCATTTTTCACCATAATGATGTCACCCCATTTTTCACCATAATGATGTCACCCCATTTTTCACCATAATGATGTTACCCCATTTTTCACCATAATGATGTTTCCCCATTTTCAATATTTGCGTTAAACATGGGTGCACGTCAGTCTATGCATGTGTGTGCGTGTGTGTGTATGTGTGTGTGAGTGTGTGTGTGTATGTGTGTATGTGCATGTGTATGTATGTTTGAGTGTGTGTGTATGTGTATGTGTGCGTGAGAGAGAGAGAGAGAGAGAGAGAGAGGAGAGAGAGAGAGAGAGTATGCGTTTGTGTTTTCAAGCATGAAACGGCCCTATCCTAAATGAACGTAAGCACCTATTAGCTAGAAATACCTCAAGGATCCCCTCCCCCTCCCAATCTCTCTCTACCCCTCCATCCACCCTCCCTCCACCCCCGCCCTACAAAATGCACCCTCTGGCAAAAAAAGGGAAAATCAGCTCCACACCTACACACAACAATCTAAATGGTCCTCTCCCCCTCACTGCCCTCTTCAAACAGCCATCTTCTAATCGCACCGGCCCCAAACACGGATCACAGGCGGCATCTGAAAACACGAAAACAAAGTCAAAGCGTCATCAAACATGCCCAGTTCCTTTCATCTGACCTACTTTTGTCCGCTGCCTTCCGCTATCAGATGGGAGGGAGAGGACCAGTGTGGGGGTGGGGGTGGGGGAGTGATAGCCTTGGACAATCTGATTGGCTAACCCAGGCAGACATTATGTCACTGACTGGCTGTAGTTTACAGCTTTGGAGGAGTTACCTCCCACACTTGCTGTAATCTTGTGTGGTAAGCTGTCCTTAATGGAGTCTTCAAGTTACCCATAGGTGCAGCCCCAATGACAGTGGAACCCTTCCTGCAGGACTGTCCCACACATGAAAAGCTAAGGGCAGAGACCTGGCCTGCCAACACACCGATGAGGGAAAAGCTTTAAGGATCACTGGAGGGCCTCCGCCATACAGCAGCCTTCGTCAATGCCTCTGGGGTTCCTGTCCAAGTGAACAAAGAAGAAGAAGAAGAAGAAGAAGAAGAAGAAGACGTCCTTAATGGACAGGCTGTGTTCAGAAGCAAAGGCCAGTGCTGGATTGTTGTTTGGTCAGCAGTGTGTTCGTTGTGTTTTGTCAGTCAAAATATAACTTTCCTGTTAAAGCCAGTGGTTCACATTTAGGACCATGACATGCTTTGTGTGTGCGTATGTGTGTGTGTGTGTGCGTGCATGTGTTGTGTGTGTGTGTGTGTGTGTGTGTGTGTGTGTGTGTGTGTGTGCGTGTGTGTGTGTGCGCGCGCGCGCGCGCGCGCCCACGCGCGCATTCGTGCATGTCTCTTTGGATAAATGCCTGGAGTGTGAAAGATCAGAGAGTGTCTCGAATGTGACAGACTGGAAAAAAGTGCCAGAAGTGTGGAAGACTGGAGAAGTGCCTCGAATGTGGCAGACTAGAGAAGTGCTGGGAATGTGTAAGACTGGAGAAGTGCCAGAAATATGGAAGACTGAAGAAGTGCCAGGAATGTGGAAGACTGGAGAAGTGCCAGGAATGTGGAAGACTGGAGAAGTGCCAGTAATGTGTGTGGAAGACTGGA
>CM065743.1:4137393-4147393 GCA_033310375.1 Conus canariensis
CACGAGAAATTTCACAAAAAGTCTTCCTCTCATAAATCCTCTAAAACTCACTCTTCTCCTTTACACACACGCGCGCGGACGCACGCACGCACGCACGCACGCACACACACCACACACACACACACACACACACACACACACACACACACCACACACACACACACACACACAACCTCGAGATTTCCAATGCTAAAACAAGTCACACTGCGTTCACAATAGCATTGTATAATTATAATAACGTAAAAACAAGTCACACTGGAATTTCACAAGTTCCTTCTCATAAATCCTCTAAAAAAAACACTTTCCCTCCTTTACAACACACCACACAAACAACACACACACACACACACACACACACACACACACACACACACATACATCACACCACTACCATGCACGCACGCACGCACACACACCCACACACCACAACCTTCACGTACTGCACTAGACATACAGCAAGACCGAATGCAGGATACATAATCATGCCTTTCACCGTTCTTTCTAGTTCTTTTCTTTCTCGTATTCAGAGTTATTTTGTTGTCTTTTCATTCTCGTTTTTATTTTTTTTTTCTGATTCCGTTACTGTTCGCTATTTATATTGTTCAACGTTCCTTGATGTTGGTCTCTTCCCCCCCCCCCTCTTACCCCTTTCACATCTACCCACACTCCTCCAACACCCACCCCAACACCTCTTCGTCCCCCCCCCCCCCCCCCACACACACACAAGTCTCCACTCCTCTCCATTTGTCTACCTCCGCTCTTGATTTCGTATGATGACATGAAACTTGCTGAAGTTTGCACGTGATGTTTTTAGTTTGCACGTGATGTTTTTAGTTTGCACGTGATGTTTTTAGTTTGCACGTGATGTTTTTAGTTTGCACGTGATGTTTTTAGTCAATCCATTGTCGACTCCTCACATTCGGTCACTCTTGCTTTCATACTCGTGCATAACAATAGCAATTTTTTTTTTAAACGAAAGAGCGGTAAGCCCGCCCCCTCCCCCCTCCCCCCCCCCTCCACCTCCCATCTCCATTTCAGGTGAACGTACATATCAACATAAATCAAGACACTTCACTCCCCTAAATGCACAAAGAAAGTACACATTTATGCATGATGTATGTTTATGTTATACTTACATCATCTTATGATGCTTTTCCTTTTGAATGATTTCTATAGTTGCACAGAAAAAAAGGATTATTTGAAACCATTTCACTTTTTTTTCATAACAGTGCATGAGAATTAAGAAAGATCAGTTATCAATTAAAACCTGAGCCGGTCGTGAGTTGTCAAAACACTCATGGGTCAGATTTTTTAGGCTTGAAAAAAAAAAAACTCATGTCCACATCGTAGTAAATGGGTACCGCATTCAGTTCAGGGAAGTTTTATGTCTGCCGAAGGAAAGCGATGGGCACCGCCTTTCAACTTGCTGTGCCCCAGACACGGTGAGTCTCTCTCAGTTTACTGCCCTTTTTGACACAACGTTTTGGAAGATTGATTTTTTTTTTTACCGTAAAATAGAATTTCCGTCACCATTATGGTTATAATATAGGAATTAATTATGGTTCGGTTGTTTGGATTCATCTAGGGCACTTATCACGCTTGCAGCGAAATTCAGAGAGTCAGCTGTCATAATTTCAGTAAAATGAAAGTGACCTCCTCCTGTCGCTTCAGTCCCGTGCCACCATGTTTAGTTGTCTCCCCTGACTCATTTTGACGGACAAAAGCTCAAGATGAACACCTTTGACAGCCCAAGAACAGATCACCGTGTTGGACTGCCAGAGCCTGTCCTAGCCACAGTGAATAGAACACCGTGTTGGACTGCCAGAGCCTGTCCTAGCCACAGTGAATAGAACACCGTGTTGGACTGCCAGAGCCTGTCCTAGCCACAGTGAATAGAACACCGTGTTGGACCGCCAGAGCCTGTCCTAGCCACAGTGAATAGAACACCGTGTTGGACCGCCAGAGCCTGTCCTAGCCACAGTAAATAGAACACCGTGTTGGACCGCCAGAGCCTGTCCTAGCCACAGTGAATAGAACACCGTGTTGGACCGCCAGAGCCTGTCCTAGCCACAGTGAATAGAACACCGTGTTGGACCGCCAGAGCCTGTCCTAGCCACAGTGAATAGAACACCGTGTTGGACCGCCAGAGCCTGTCCTAGCCACAGTGAAT
Organism: Conus canariensis; assembly: GCA_033310375.1. NCBI lineage: Eukaryota > Metazoa > Mollusca > Gastropoda > Neogastropoda > Conidae > Conus > Conus canariensis. The sequence goes on from CM065743.1 coordinate 4,139,564, forward strand.
AGGACACCGTGTTGGACCGCCAGAGCCTGTCCTAGCCACAGTGAATAGAACACCGTGTTGGACTGCCAGAGCCTGTCCTAGCCACAGTGAATAGAACACCGTGTTGGACTGCCAGAGCCTGTCCTAGCCACAGTGAATAGAACACCGTGTTGGACTGCCAGAGCCTGTCCTGGCCACAGTGAGAAACAGGAAGATGATGTGCTTTGGCCACATGTCACGCCCCAACCACCTTACCCAAACCATGATGTAAGATGAGATATGGAGGGCAGAGGACAGAGTCAAAGACAGAGGAAGACTGGACTGACCATGACACAAGGTCACAAGTGTGAAGAAGGCAGTGGACAGAGTCAAAGACAGAGGAAGGCTGGACTGACCATGACACATGGTCACAAGTGTGAAGAGGGTAGAGGACAGAGTCCAAGACAAAGGAAGACTGGACTGACCATGACACATGGTCACAAGTGTGAAGAAGGCAGAGGACACAGTCAAAGACAGAGGAAGAGATGGACTGACCATGACACAAGGTCACAAGTGTGAAGAGGGCAGTGGACAGAGTCAAAGACAAAGGAAGACTAGACTGACCATGACACAAGGTCACAAGTGTGAAGAGGGCAGAGGACAGAGTCAAAAACAGAGGAAGACAGGACTGACCATGACACAAGGTAGTGTGAAGAAGGCAGAGGACAGAGTCAAAGACAGAGGAAGAGATGGACTGACCATGACACAAGGTCACAAGTGTGAAAAAGGCAGAGGACAGAGTCCAAGACAAAGGAAGACTGGACTGACCATGACACAAGGTAGTGTGAAGAGGGCAGGGGACAGAGTCCAAGACAGAGGAAGACTGGACTGACCATGACACATGGTCACAAGTGTGAAGAGGGTAGAGGACAGAGTCCAAGACAAAGGAAGACTGGACTGACCATGACACATGGTCACAAGTGTGAAGAGGGTAGAGGACAGAGTCCAAGACAAAGGAAGACTGGACTGACCATGACACATGGTCACAAGTGTGAAGAGGGTAGAGGACAGAGTCCAAGACAAAGGAAGACTGGACTGACCATGACACATGGTCACAAGTGTGAAGAGGGTAGAGGACAGAGTCCAAGACAAAGGAAGACTGGACTGACCATGACACATGGTCACAAGTGTGAAGAGGGTAGAGGACAGAGTCAAAGACAAAGGAAGACTGGACTGATCATGATACAAGGTGTATGTTCTTGTGCTTCTTACTTAAAACTATTTTCCCGACAAAGATGGTGTCGGTGCCTCCTGTGCTTAGCATCTGAATTCCGAACTAAACGGAGTCAGTCCTACTGAGTTTCGTAGTTACTTGCCATTCCAAATGGCTCTGTTGCTTTTGTGTGACATAGTTTGAAAATTGTTTTGCATAGAAAATGAACCTGTTGCTTTTGTGTCTTGATATTTTGAAATCATTTTCAAGAGAAAATGGACTAGATCCATTCATGTCTTTGTATTTTGAAGATATTTTCCGTACTACATGAAGCTGTGTCCTATGTATTCGTGTTTTGAAGTTTTTGTCCATACAAACGCCGCACGTTTGTCTTTTAAAGCTATTCTTCGCGTAAAGTCAACATGTGCCCCTTTAAAGAAATTCTAAAAGTATTAACAATGCAAGATAAACAATGCTCAGGACAACGAAAATGAACGAGTCATTTTAGCACTGGTAATTTGAAATTATTTCCATACAGAATGGATAAAATGATCGAGTCTTTTTAGCACTGGTAATTTGAAGTTATTTCCATACAGAATGGATAAAATGATCGAGTCTTTTTAGCACTGGTAATTTGAAGTTATTTCCATACAGAATGGATAAAATGATCGAGTCTTTTTAGCACTGGTAATTTGAAGTTATTTCCATACAGAATGGATAAAATGATCGAGTCTTTTTAGCACTGGTAATTTGAAGTTATTTCCATACAGAATGGATAAAATGATCGAGTCTTTTTAGCACTGGTAATTTGAAGTTATTTCCATACAGAATGGATAAAATGATCGAGTCTTTTTAGCACTGGTAATTTGAAGTTATTTCCATACAGAATGGATAAATGATCGAGTCTTTTTAGCACTGGTAATTTGAAGTTATTTCCATACAGAACGGATAAAATGATCGAGTCTTTTTAGCACTGGTAATTTGTTGAAGTTATTTCTATACAGAATGGATAAACTGAACGAGTCTTTTTAGCACTGGTAATTTGTTGAAGTTATTTCCATACAGAATGGATAAACTGAACGAGTCTTTTTAGCACTGGTAATTTGTTGAAGTTATTTCCATACAGAATGGATAAACTGAACGAGTCTTTTTAGCACTGGTAATTTGTTGAAGTTATTTCCATACAGAATGGATAAACTGAACGAGTCTTTTTAGCACTGGTAATTTGAAGTTATTTCCATACAGAATGGATAAACTGAACGAGTCTTTTTAGCACTGGTAATTTGAAGTTATTTCCATACAGAATGGATAAAATGAATGAGTCTTTTTAGCACTGGTAATTTGGTTATTTCCATACAGAATGGATAAAATGAACGAGTCTTTTTAGCACTGGTAATTTGAAGTTATTTCCATACAGAATGGATAAACTGAACGAGTCTTTTTAGCACTGGTAATTTGAAGTTATTTCTATACAGAATGGATAAAATGATCGAGTCTTTTAGCACTGGTAATTCGAAGTTATTTCCATACAGAATGGATAAACTGAACGAGTCTTTTTAGCTCTGGTAATTTGAAGTTATTTCCATACAAAATATATAGGTTTCTCTTCTGTCTTAAAGCGCCTGGCTTACAACAGCATACGTAACAACATCGCCACCCTGGTTGTCTCCAGTGATTTCATGCGCAAGAAAACGGTGACGTGCTGGTGTTGGCAAGTTTATGGGAACCATCGTTGGACGGACGAACGGACGTCGTGGCTCTGGGGCACGCTTAATTACGCTGGCCCCGCCACTGAGCAATTAGGCACCTGTCATCACTCGGGGACTGAGCAATTAGGCACCTGTCATCACTCGGGGACTGAGCAATTAGGCACCTGTCATCACTCGGGGACTGAGCAATTAGGCACCTGTCATCACTCGGGGACTGAGCAATTAGGCACCTGTCATCACTCGGGGACTGAGCAATTAGGCACCTGTCATCACTCGGGGACTGAGCAATTAGGCACCTGTCATCACTCGGGGACTTAGAGGATGATGCCCTGGATCAGAGCAGGCACCGTCACTGAATATCACTGAAGTTGTTCATGTCGTTGTCGTACCCTGGCTAAAAGACTCCAGGGATCATCCGAACAGCCAAAGTACTTGAACACTATGGTACAAATGCATCAGCTATGGATGAGAACATTACCTGTGTGACCGTTTTCGATTATCCCGCCACGTGGGCAGCCACACTCTGACTTCGAGGGATTTTGGAGACTGGTGGTGTTATGCTAGGAGCTTGTCTGTCACGACTGAAGACAATCCCCGCATAGCTATGCAGAGCATAACAACGTTTTGATGTAGTCTTGGTGTTCTAGCCTATGTCAGTTGGTCGCACACAGCATAACAACATGTTGATGTAGCCTTGGTGTTCTAGCCTGTGTCAGTTGGTCGCGCACAGCCTTAAGCCCAGGCAATACCACCGAAGTGACGCAGCGGCCGTTCAGTGTCTCCTCTGATGGGTTGCCTCTTGACGACTTGACATTGACTGCTGTTTATGGATTGTCGGTGCTTGGGGCTGGGACGGGACAAGCAAGAGTATGGTTGTGGACGAAGAGGCGGAAAGAATGGTGTGTGTGTGTGTGTGTGTGTGTGTGTGTGTGTGTGTGTGTGTGTGTGTGTGTGTGTGTGTGTGTGTGTGTGTGAGAGAGAGAGAGAGAGAGAGAGAGAGAGAGGGTGGGGTGCGGGGGGTAGGGGAGAATGCCACTGAGGTGGAATAGAGGATGAGGCAGATTAAAAAGAAAGAAAATAGTGACGACATTCGAGATTCTTCAGTTTTGTGACCGGAATCGAGTGATGTGTAACTGGAAACGAGAGGGGGAAAAACATTGTTTAGAATCTAGATTAATGATTCCGCATTCCGTAATTCCTTTCTTTTTCTGTTGAGAAAATTATAACATTAAAACTCTGTGTGTGTGTGTGTGTGTGTGTGTGTGTGTGTGTGTGTGTGTGTGTGCGTGCGTGCGTGCGTGCGTGCGTGCGTGTGTGTGTGTGTGTGTGTGTGGTGTGTGTGTGTGTGTGTGTGTGTGTGGGTGTGTGTGTGTGTGTGGTGTGTAAAGTAAGTCTTTCTTTTTAACTCACGCAAGTTTGATTCTGATTAAACACTTTTATTTTGATATCCTGTGCAACAGACAAGATAAGAGTACACGTCAAAGAATGCCACAAGTTGAGGCCAGCAGTTTCATGTTTCTGGAATTCAGAGAAAAACTTCCCATTAATCAGGTTGTTAGAGTCTAGGCTGGTCAAATCACGTGGTTTATTGCCTTAAAAAACCGTAAAATGTAAAAAAAAAAAAAAATAAAAAAAACAAAAAAATAAACAAACCTCATAGCAAACCGAGTCGAAAATGCGATGTTCTGGCCTGTGTCTGAAAAATACTTGCTGGCATGTGTTACAACTCTCCAAAATTTAAAAAGAAAGGGAAAACAGGCGTCAGCAAGCCTGACAAAAGCAAAACAAAACAAAAGCAAAACAAAAGAAAACAAAAGCAAAACAAACAAAAAGCCAAAAACAAAACAAACAAAACAAACAAACAAACAAAAGGCGTCAACAACGAACAAGGTTATGAGGCAAGCTTGAAAGCACGCTAAAACTACAGCTTCCTCCCAGCACAAAAAACAAAACAAAACAAAAAAATAGAAGCACCCCCTCCCTTTAAAATCTTCACGTCTTATGCAACCCTTCAAGGTGGATAAGGCTGGGGAAGGAGAAGGTGTGTGTGTTGTGTGTTGTGTGTGTGTGTGTGTGTGTGTGTGTGTGTGTGTGTGTGTGTGTGTTATCTGTGTGTGTGTGTGTTATCTGTGTGTGTGTGTGTGTTATCTGTGTGTGTGTGTGTGTGTGTGTGTTATCTGTGTGTGGTGTGTGTGTTCTGTGTGTGTGTGTGTTGTGTTATCTGTGTGTGTGTGTGTGTGTGTGTTATCTGTGTGTGTGGTGTGTGTGTGTGTTATCTGTGTGTGTGTGTGTGTGTGTGTGTTATCTGTGTGTGTGTGTGTGTTATCTGTGTGTGTGTGTGTGTGTGTGTGTTATCTGTGTGTGTGTGGTGTGTGTTATCTTGTGTGTGTGTGTGTGTGTTATCTTGTGTGTGTGTGTGTGTTATCTGTGTGTGTGTGTGTGTGTGTTATCTGTGTGTGTGTGTGTGTGTGTGTTATCTGTGTGTGTGTGTGTGTGTGTGTTATCTGTGTGTGTGTGTGTTATCTGTGTGTGTGTGTGTGTGTTATCTTGTGTGTGTGTGTGTGTGGTGTGTTATCTGTGTGTGTGTGTGTTATCTGTGTGTGTGTGTGTGTTATCTGTGTGTGTGTGTGTGTTATCTGTGTGTGTGTGTGTGTGTGTGTGTCTGTGTGTGTGTGTGTGTTTGTGTGTGTGTGTGTGTGTGTGTGTGTGTGTGTGTGTGTGTGTGTTTGTGTGTGTGTGTGTGTGTGTGTGTGTGTGTGTGTGTGTGTGTGTGTGTGTGTTGTTCTCTTGAGTGTGTGTGTGGTGTGTGTGTGTGTGTGTTGGTGTGTTGTGTGTGTGTGTGTGTGTGTGTTGTGTGTGTGTGTTGGATGAGGGGGAGGAGAGTAGATGGAGGATATTTCAAACCTTCTCTCTTCTCTCTCCCTCTTTTTTCCTGGTCCCTGCTCTTAAAACGAACAACATCAGAGCGCTTCGTGAAACAACCATGAAATGTTTTAGCCATTCGTGTTGGGAGGTCGTGGATTCGATTCCCATCAGAGCCATTTATTTGTGGGATATTTCTGCCCCAACCAGCTCCTACCTAGAGTCGAGTTTGCCGTAGGCTCATCTGGGAAGAGTGGGAACACAGTCGAGTTTCATCCACTTAATGGATGCGTCTCTGAGAGTGTAGCTTAGAGTCCCTGACCAACACTGCAGTGTCTGTATCTTTCGGGCCTGGTTGACGCCGGCCTATATATGTATATGTTATAATATATATATATTATGTGTGTGTGTGTGTGTGTGTGTGTGTGTGTGTGTGTGTGTGTGTGTGTGTGTGTTGTGTTGGGAGGTCGTGGGTTCGATTCCCATCAGAGCCATGTATATGGCCGGAATAGCTCAGTTGGTAGAGCGCCGGACTCGTGATCCTGAGGTTACGGGTTCGAATTTCAGTACTGGGGGATTTTTCCCTCGGAGTTAACATTGGTTCTGACTCCATTCCCCATACAGTCCTTAGAATGAGACTATAAACCGAGGTTCCGTGTGTGAACGCACGCATAACATCTTGCACACACGTAAAATCCCATCACCAACTTTCGGAAGAGTAGGCCAGTTTGGCCGTTGGTATGGAGGACACGTTACACATAGCATGCACCCTGCGTGAGAAATTGAAAGAATGGAGGAAGCAAGGATATTGAGTGAACGATATTGGACGATATTGACTGGATGACACGGGAAACGACTGAATGAAGCGCCAGCTGGCAGCTCTTCAGTCGGCACTACCCAGGTAGGCAGCCCGTTGTGTAAACGAGTGTGGATTGTAAGCGCTTAGAGCTTGGTCTCTAGCCGAGAATAGGCGCTATAAGTATTCATATATATATATATATATATATATATATATATATATATATATATATATATATATCAGTGTGGTTAATACGCCTAAAACAATTCTACAAGTGCTCAACCCCTTGGGGAGCAACATTAGTTAAAACAAGTGATAAGAGGAATATTAAAATTATCTATAAATTTGTTTCTAGCGCTTGGCTATCGTCAGGATGGAGTTTGAGTTGCCCACCGCCAGTGTTATATAGCGTGTGGGGCCCGGTTGCAGCTGTTTTTACGTGCGTGTTGGTTGCACGTGTTTTTTTTGGGGGGGGTTTCAGGTTGTTGTACGGGGTGTGTTCACTAGCAACGATTTCCATTTGTGCCTGCAGTTGTTTACTATTTCTGTTTTAGTATTAAGAGTTGCTAAGTGTGGTTTACATAGTATTAGCCATTTTTCAGTTAGGCATAGGTTGCAACTGCAGGCACAAATGGAAATCGTTGCTAGTGAACACACCCCGTACAACAACCTGTTCTCACTTTGTTCTTCTGTCTTTGTCGTTAGTGAGGTTCTTTTAGGGTCACCGGTATTGGGATATGTATGAGGGATTGTCGTTAATGGGACGAGGTGGCGCGCTCTGGAGGGACAGCTCACCTGCGCAGGCTCCGCGACTGAGCAATTATTGCCGTGAGTAGTTGGTTTAGTGGACGGTATCCTATGTATGTTGGATCAGAAGAGGTTCTACAGAAGACACCAAAGTGACTCGGCAGCAGTGCAGTGTCTCCTCTGGTGGGTTGCCTCATGACGACTTGACATGGACTGCTCCCTGTGGATTGCCGGTGCCAGCGCTGTGGTTATGGACGGGGATCGGAGTGAGCGGCGTTGAGTGCAATGCCACTGAGGTGGCACGGAATGTGAAACGTGAAACGGCCAAGAAAAGAGTCTTTTAATCTTTCATTATTATAGCGCAGACGGTCCTTCAGGACTTCATCATAGTTGTCAACACGCAGTGAAAAAGTTGACATCTTGGGGGAATGAAAGTAACAGACGACAAAGACGATTATGAATAACAGACAGCAAACACCATGAATGATATAGCACGTAAAGTACTCACATCCTTAAGGTGAACGAGACTCACCCGTACTGAA
>CM065743.1:4154893-4177393 GCA_033310375.1 Conus canariensis
TCGTTAGGTGACACCTGGTTTCTCTTTAGGTGACATGTGGTTTATCTTAAGGTGACACCTGGTTCATCTTTAGGTGACATGTGATTTATCTTTAGGTGACACCTGGTTCATCTTTAGGTGACTCCTGGTTTATCTTTAGGTGATACCTGGTTTCTCTTTAGCTGACATGTGGTTTATCATTAGGTGACACCTGGTTCATCTTTAGGTGACACCAGGATCATCTTTACGTGACACCTGGTTTCTCTTTAGGTGACACCTGGTTTCTCTTTAGGCGACACCTGGTTTATCTTCAGGTGACATCTGGTTCATCTTTAGGTGACACCTGGTATATCTTTAGGTCACACCTGGTTTATCTTTAGGTGACATCTGGTTTCTCTTTAGGTGACACCTGGTTTATCTTTAGATGACATCTGCTTCATCTTTAGGTGACACCTGGTTTCTCTTTAGGTGACATGTGGTTTATCTTTAGGTGACATGTGGTTTATGTTTAGGTGACACCTGGTTCATCTTTAGGTGACACCTGGTTCATCTTTAGGTGACACCAGGTTTATCTTTGGGCGACACCTGGTTTATCTTTAGGTGACATGTGGTTATGTTTAGGTGACACCTGGTTCATCTTTAGGTGACACCTGGTTCATCTTTAGGTGACACCAGGTTTATCTTTAGGTGACACCTGGTTCATGTTTAGTTGACACCAGGTTTATCTTTAGGTGACATGTGGTTTATCTTTAGGTGACATGTGGTTTATCTTGAGGTGACACCTGGTTTATCTTTAGGTGATACAAGATTTATCTTCAGGTGACACCTGGTTCATCTTTAGGTGACACCTGGTTCATCTTTACGTGACATGTGGTTTAGTTTAGGTGACATGTGGTTTATGTTTAGGTGACACCTGGTTCATCTTTAGGTGACACCAGGTTTATCTTCAGGTGACACCTGGTTCATCTTTTGGTGACACCTGGTTCATCTTTAGGTGACATCTGGTTCATCTTTAGCTGACACCTGGTTTCTCTTTAAGTGACATGTGGTTTATGTTTAGGTGACACGTGGTTTATCTTTAGGTGACACCTGGTTCATCTTTAGGTGACACCTGGTTCATCTTTAAGTGGCACCTAGTTCATGCTTAGGTGACATCTTGTTCATCTTTAGGTGACACCTCGTTTATCTGTAGGTGACACCTGGTTTATCCTTAGGTGACACTTGGTTAATCTTTAGATGACATCTGGTTCATGTTTAGGTGACACATGGTTCATATTTAGGTGACACCTGGTTCATTTTTAGGTGGCGTGTGGTTTATCTTTGGTGACACCTGGTTCATCATTAGATGACACCTGGTTCATCTTTAGGTGACACCTGGTTCATCTTTAGGTGACACCTGGTTTCTCTTTAGGTGACACCTGGTTCATCTTTAGGTGACACCTGGTGTTTCATAAGGTGCTCCTGGTTTATCTTTGGGTGACACCTGGTTCATCTTTAGGTTACATCTGGTTCATCTTTAGGTGACACTTGCTTTATCTTTAGGTGACACCTGGTTAATCTTTAGGTGACACCAGGTTAATCTTTAGTGACACCAGGTTTATCTCTAGGTGACACCTGGTTTATCTTTAGGTGACAGCAGGTTTGTCTTTAGGTGACACTTGGTTTATCTTTAGGTGACACCTGGTTTATTTTTAGGTGTCACCTGGTTTGTCTTTAGGTGACACCTGGTTTATCTTTAGTTGACACCAGGTTTATCTTTAAGTGACATGTGGTTTATGTTTAGGTGGCACGTGGTTTTATTTTTAAGTGACACCAGGTTTAACTTTAGGTGACACCTGGTTTGTCTTTAAGTGACACCTGGTTTATCTTTATGTGATACCTGGTTTATATTTAGGTGACACCTGTTTCATCTTTAGGTGACACCTGGTTTATCTTTAGGTGACACCTGGTTTATCTTTAGGTGACACCTGGTTTATCTTTAAGTGACACCTGGTTCATCTATAGGTGACATCTGATTCATTTTTAGATGACACCTGGTTTATCTTTAGGGGACACCTGGTTTATCTTTAAGTGACACCTGCTTCATCTTTAGGTGACGTCTGGTTCATCTTTAGGTGACACCAGGTTTATCTTTAGGTGGCACCAGGTTTATCTTTGGGTGACATCTGGTTCATCTTTAGGTGACATGTGGTTTATCTTTAGGTGACACCAGGTTTCTCTTTAGGTAACATGTGATTTATCTTTAGATGACACCTAGTTTATCTTTAGGTGACACCTGGTTCATCTTTAGGTGACACCAGGTTTACCTTTAGGTGACACCTGGTTTATTTTTAGGTGTCACCTGATTTGTCTTTAGGTGACACCTGGTTTATCTTTAGGTGACACCAGGTTTATCTTTAAGTGACATGTGGTTTATCTTTTTGGTGACACGTGGTTTATCTTTAAGTGACACCAGGTTTATCTTTAGGTGACACTTGGTTTGTCTTTAAGTGACACCTGGTTTATCTTTAAGTGATACCTGGTTTATCTTTAGGTGACACCTGGTTCATCTTTAGGTGACATCTTGTTCATCTTTAAGTGACACCTGGTTTATCTTTAGGTGACACCTGTTTTATCTTTAAGTGACACCTGGTTCATCTATAGATGACATCTGGTTCATTTTTAGGTGACACCTGGTTCATCTTTAGGCGACACCTGGTTTATCTTTAAGTGACACCTGCTTCATCTTTAGGTGACATCTGGTTCATCTTTAGGTGACACCAGGTTTATCTTTAGGTGACACCTGGTTTATCTTTAGGTGACAACTGGTCCATCTTTAGGTGACATGTGGTTATCTTTAGGTGATATCTGGTTCATTTTTAGGTGACATGTGGTTTATCTTTAGGAGACACCAGGTTTCTCTCTTGGTGACAGGTGGTTTATCTTTAGGTGACACCTGGTTCATCTTTAAGTGACACCTGGTTCAACTTTAGGTGACACCTGGTTCATCTTTAGGTGACACCTGGTTTCTCTTTAGGTGACATGTGGTTTATCTTTAGGTGACACCTAGTTTATCTTTAGATGACATGTGGTTTATCTTTAGGTGACACCTGGTTCATCTTTAGGTGACACCTGGTTTCTCTTTAGGTGACATGTGGTTTATCTTTAGGTGACACCTGGTTCATCTTTAAGTGACACCTGGTTCATCTTTAGGCGACACGTGGTTTATCCTTAGATGACACGTGGTTTATCTTTAGGTGACACCTGGTTTATCTTTAGGTGACATCTGGTTTATGTTTAGGTGACACCTGGTTTATCTTTAAGTGACATCTGGTTTATCTTTAGGCGACCCTTGGTATTTCTTTAGGTGACACCTCGTTATGGTCCTGTAATGCCTCGTTTTGGTCTCGTGGCGCCTCGTTATGATCATGTGACGCTGTGTGCCTTTCTGCCGATCTCAAAGGTAATGGTGGGCGTCCACTTCTATTTTAGTTCTCTGACACACCTGGGTGGATTCTCTGATGCTGTACCTGGTTTTACACGACCAGGTCAGCTGGTGCTCTTTATGGTCGTTCTAAGCTTTCTCTCTCTTTCTCTGTCTGCCTCTCTCTCTCTCTCTCTCTCTCTCTCTCTCTCTCTCTCTCTCTCCTGTCTGTTTGTCTGCTCTCTGCTCTCTCTCTCTCTCTCTCTCTCTCTCTCTCTCTCTCTCTCTCTCTCTCTCTCTCTCTCTCTCTCTGAGCTCAAGGAAATGGAGGGCTTCAGTTTGTCTTTACACAGCAACGAATTCTTTTTCGTTTTTGCGTTCTTTCCTTCTCCCTCTTCTTTCTTCCTTCCTTCCTTTCTTTCCATCTTTTTCTCTGTCTGTCTGTTGTTTTCTTTTTGTAAACAGCACATTATCAGAGTGAGTGTGCCAGTACACCACACATTAGAACATAAACAAACCCAGACACATTGTATCAAACGCCAAAACACTAAAATCAGCAAAAATATGTCCATTTGTAAGAGTACATACAGACTATGCATGGTGTGTAAGATACTGGTTTGTAAAAAAAAAAAAAAACAGAAGAAAAAGAGAAAAAAGAAAGAAAAGGAAGAAAAAGAAAAAAAGGAAAGAAAAAAACTAGTTATGGAAATTGTTTTTTTTCCCGCTTTTTGATTGTTGTTGTTGTTGTTTTGTTTTGTTTTGTTTGTTTTTGGCAGATGAAGAGGACAATGTGAAGCACCAAAAAATGAAGAGGTGGATTTCGGCCTTAGGAGGGAAAAAAAAGTCACCGCCTTAGGTGCTCCATTGATCCGACAACTGATGCCACAAAAACAAAAAAAAACTCAGGTGGATTCTATGACGTTGAGCTCGTTTACACAACCACGGCTGATTGGGGCTCGTGTGATATTGTCTTTAGAACAAGCATGGAAGTAGTTATGTCAAAGAGTGGAACGGATGCGTGAGAGAGAGAGAGAGAGAGAGAGAGAGAGAGAGAGAGAGAGAGAGAGGAGAGAGAGAGAGGAGAGAGAGAGAGAGAGAGAATGTTGATGTTTTTAGCATCTCACAATGATCGTGATGGGGAATCCCCCAAGCTCACTACGTGCTCAATTATTTGAAGCTGTAATATTGACATCAAAAGCATCTCTTAAAACAGGTTAACGCAATTGTAGTACATCAGTAAGGAACTGTTGATTCTTTGTGAAATACTTTGTGTCTACAACAAGGATTTTAAAGCCTTTGATGCCAAATCTTTAGGGGCAGAAATAAAAGCGAGTTTCAAACACAGTTCAGAGCTAGATACTTCTGTAAAATTTATCTGATTACCATTCTGCTAGCATGTTTGTCTGGCAGCTAGATAGCCATCTTTTCTGCAGACTGTTACCTTGCTTTTTGGTCCGTGTTTAAACTGAACTGATTCCATGTAAACTTTGTTCAGAGATCTTCCACCTGATGCCATCTTTGAATTTTTGAGATTAACAATTTTTCATCTGATCTCAGATTTTACAGGGGAAAGAATTTTTTAAACAAAATTTCGGGTGGGTTTCTAGAAGGTGTATTTTAAAGGGTTGTGTGAGTGAATGACTTGTGAGTTGACTTCAACGCGGTGACAGCCCCGATATGGCCCTTGCGGTCGGCTGGGCTATAAGCAACATTAACTGAACTGCAGTTCTTGGCAATTATTGACCAGCTGCCTACCTAGGAATTCAAAGCTATTCTGTTACAGAGGATAACACAGCGATGACATCGTATTCTTTGTCTGGTACATCTTCCTAATTGAGGCGTGGGACCACATAGTCACAGCGGTATTCACACCATCAGGACGACAGACAGACAAGTCAATGTCAGGGAGACAATCCCAGCAGAAGCGGTGTGGCAGACTGATTACCGAACCTTGTATGCAGTGGATGGGTTTGAAGTGCAATGAAGCGTGACGTGTTGTTATGGAGTGCAGCCATTGGTTCCACCCACAACATCAGAATCCTCTTTTGTCTGGACAATGTCAGATCCGCATGCCGATAAAGAGTTGTGTTCTGTATGCGAACGCCCACACAGCTGCGAGTGGGTGCATTTTTATTTGTCCTGTTATTGGTATGTGTGTAGGCAATAACACACACACGTGCATACGCACGTAGATGAGAGAGAGAGAGAGAGAGAGAGAGAGAGAGAGAGAGAGAGAGAGAGAGCCAGCCAGCCAGCCAGCCAGTCAGACAGACAGGTGGGCAGACAGTAGTTTAGAAAGACTTGGAGTTGACAAAATACAACACACCACATGCAAACACACAAACGGAGGGACACACGCATGCACGCATGCGTGTTCACACACACACACACACACACACACACACACACACACACACACACACACACACACACGTGCACACACTCACGTGCACACACTCATGTGCACACATACACACACACTCATGAGCACACACACACACGCAACTCATGTGCGCGCGCGCGCACGCACACACACGCACACCACACACACACAAAACACACACACACACACACACACACACACACACACCATGAGCACACACACACACACACACACACACACACACACACACACACACATCATGAGCATACACACACTCACAATCACACACACACACACACACACACACACACACACACACACACACCACACACACACACACACACACACACACACACACACACACACACACTCATGAGCACACACACACACACTCTCTCTCAAACACGCACACACACACACACACACACACACACACACACACACACACACACACACACACGCACGCACGCACGCTCGCACGCACGCACACGCACGCGCATGCATGCACGCACGCACACACACACACACACACACACACACACACACACACACACACACACACACACACACACACACACACACACCGTTTTCAGGCTCGTCTAACACCACCACAGACAAACAAACTCTACAACTTTTTCAGTTCTCGTCCAACACGAAATCAAACTCATCTAACTTTAATGTCTTAAAGGTCTACTTTAGAGGTTTTCGATAATTGGTCAGCTTATGCAGAAATATGAAATGTTTGATAAACTGGTAAAATAAACATCCGATTCGCTCCCGATCACACGAAATCGATCCGCGAAAGTGGGCATTTTCACCTGTAATCAAGAAAACGGGAGGTAATCAACTAAATCTTGGCATGGCTTAACTGCTCTTGGATGTGACGTCACATGAGTGTCAGCGACGGCGACAGAAAGCAATTCTGATGGTTCTTGCACATCTCGCTCGGAATTTAATTTATCATGTAAAAGCAGTGACTATGATTGCGACAGCCAATGTGACTCTGGGGATGTTTCTGCAAGGCCTTTACCTTATCAGTTTGAATGCTAAGTTCTTTTTACCACGTCAGTTCCTGCTGGACCATGGAAACGAGCTGTTCAGTTCCAGCTGGACGCCCGAACACAGCATTCCGAAGGCGTACGGACTTTACCGAAGTCTCGAGGGAGGCTACCGACTGACTTCTTGATGCGATCACGCGTGGACGGCGTTGCCATGTTGTGTAGGTCGCGGCTGACGGCCACTCCAAGTGATGTCACGGTTTTCGGTCTACCGCGCGGGGTTTGAACAGGTGTGCAAAAGTCCTTTTTTATCTATTAAATTCTTCCGCGATTTTTTTTTTAAATGAATACCATACTGTAGTTATATGACATGCAGACCTATTTTTAACAAATTATCGAAAATCTCTAAAGTAGACCTTTAAATATCTTACAATAAAGGGAGGTCACCAGTGTGCCCCCCCCCCCCCTCCCAATACAACCAGCCTCACTGACAGCCACAATAATTATCTCCCCATGTGGCAGACTGCCCAGTACCACCCAGTTACCCCCGGGACTCCAGTCCGCCATTACCGTGACACGTGACGATTGATTGTGGAGGCATGGGGGATAACTACGAGGGAATCAAGAGTGTGCACATGAAATCGTCCGCGGTTGCTTTTTTCTTTCTTTTTTTTTTTTCGTTTTCGGTTTTTTTTTGTTTGTTTGTTTTGTTTTCTTTTTTGGGGGAGGGTTTTTTTTGTGAAAGTTTGTGGCAGTCACGCGAAGGGAGGGGCAGGTGACCCAGGTCACGAATTCAGAGTTAATCCAGTCTGTGACCAGTATCCTCCTTTCGACGACGGACACGCTCAAACGCCCACCTATGTCCTGACCCGGGCATTCAAAGTGGCATGCGTGTGTGTATGTATGTATGTATGTATGTATATATATATATATATATATATATATGTGTGTGTGTGTGTGTGTGTGTGTGTGGGTGTGTGTGTATATATATCTATGTATGTATGCCTATGTGCATGAGCGTACACGTGTGTGTGTGTGTGTGTGTGTGTGTGTTGTGTGTGTGTGTGTGTGTGTGTGCACGCGCGCGTGCGTGCGCGCGTGCGCGCGGGCACATTTGATAAATGATCATTATAATAATAAAGATGATAATAATAACGATGATGATGATGATAATGAAGATGATGATGACTAGGATGATAATCATAATGCTAACGATAATTAGTAATAAATCATCCACAATTTGACACTTACTAATGTACGGCTGTTTTTGTGTGTGTTTTTTTCGCGGTAAAGTGCGTTTCCTTTACATTCTTTCTATGTTTTCTTTCTTTAATTTTTTTTTTTTTACAAAACAAAGTATCTGAAAAACGCTCTTTTCTTCTTCAGCGTGTAATGGCCCTACCAGATTTTTTTCTTTTTTACTTTAAACCACTGAAACCCAAAAGTCCTTGACAGTGTTCCTTGTCTCCAAAATTGACTGTTGCAGTTTCTTCGGAGCTGCCATCCCTTTAAAAAAAATAACAAGACCGACAAAAAGTAAATATGAAATGAGGCAGGGAACACAGTAAACAACAAACAAGCACGGCAACTCTTGCTCCCACGACGAAACAAAAACACGCCCATAACTCCAAAGGAATGCTGCTTACGACACCGAATTGCCTAGCAGATATGACAGCACAGAGCACACAGAACAAACAAGGAAACATCCCCCGAAAAAAGGATGTTCCAAGCTTTCCTACATACCCTGTACCAGACACACCGACAACAGTCAAAATGTGATATATTGCGCGGCACACCACGAAAATGACATCACATCTCCCCTCTAGGCTGGACTGCGCTGGTTGCCTGAATCTATGAGAATACAATGCAACATCGCTTCCGTTTACTTTAACTTTTTTTTTTTTTAATTCGGCCAAGGATGTCTATCTTCATAATTTTTTTTTTTTAATTTTAGCTTCGTGCTCCATCTGCATTCGTCTGTTCCTCCAGTGATGGTCGTATCTTTCATCCATTTCATTCAGACAGATTAAAAACCTTCAGGGGTGGTGTTTTCTTTCTTTCTTTCTTATACTGGTTCTGTCATTTACATCAAACCTGCTTTTTGTACTCTCAGTTCTTATAGAAAAGGGAGTACTTCACAATGGGAACGGAGAAATGCTGTCTGTGTGTGTGTGTGTGTGTCTGTCCGTGGTCAAAATGTGTTCCAATCGCT
This sequence comes from Conus canariensis, assembly GCA_033310375.1. Classification (NCBI taxonomy): domain Eukaryota; kingdom Metazoa; phylum Mollusca; class Gastropoda; order Neogastropoda; family Conidae; genus Conus; species Conus canariensis. Next base: position 4,163,869 of record CM065743.1, read on the forward strand.
CCAGACAAACCTTCTGGGCCGATCTTTCTGAAAATTTGTAGGTATGTTCATTATGGGTCACGGATGATGCCCGATGTTTTGTTTTACCAGAATAGCCGTAACTAACGGCTATAACGTCCCAAAACGGTTTTCTTCTTTATGGACTATCTCAGCGACAAAATACATTATGACGCATGTTTGATTGTGACGTTTTCAGGAAGATAAATTGGGAGTAGGTTTATATGCTTTGCATCTTGTTTTCTGTACGTCATGCGCAGTCTCTGTCGTCATTTGAGGCTGCGGTTAAAATACACTTTTCCACATAGCTGCTATGATTGTTTCTTCTTGCCGTAAATGTTTGTGCTCTCTCTCTCTCTCTCTCTCTCTCTCTCTCTCTCTCTCTCTCTCTCTCTCTCTCTCTCTGTGTGCGTGTGTACGGATGTGTGTGTGTGTGTCTGTGTTTATTTGTGTGTGCGCATGCATGCATGCGCGCGCGCGTGTGTGTGTGTGTATATGTGTGTGTGTGTGTGTGTATGTGTGTGTGTGTGTGTGTGTGTGAGAGAGAGAGAGAGAGAGAGAGAGAGAGAGAGAGAGAGAGAGAGAGAGAGAGAGCAGTTGTTTGTTTTTCGTACTAGGTCATGCATTGGTAAAAGTATCACATGTTTAATTTAAATGCATTTTGTTATGAATGTTTGTCAAGTGTTTCCTTTCTTTCTTCACAGGTGCTCCGAGCTCATTTGAGATTAAAGGCTGAACAACCCTGTCTGCTCTTATGTGTGAGCCTTTGCTTTCAATTCAGAGAGAACAAAACACTTTGCTTACAGGTTTCCATGAAAACATGAGAAGGGGGAATCAACCCCGTTAGGACAACAATTCACCTTCCTCCTTGCACCCCCCTCCCCCTCCAACGCCCACCCCTCTCCCTTTCTTGTTACACACCCAGTAGATAGACGAGAAAAAGAAAACTGGAAATTAGAAAAAAAAAAAAAAAATCAACGAAAATAAAAGCAATAGTCCAAAGGGAAGAAAACAGTACACAAGATCACAATTTCACTCTTCAAATTTTCGGCCACGTGGCCTTTTTCAAGAGAAAAAAAAACAAAAACAATACAACTACGTAATGATCATCTTTGGCAACTGGACAGAGCAAAAAAAAAAAAAAAAACCACTGCTGTCCAGTTGCCAAAGATGGACATTACGTAGTTGTATTGTTTTTGTTGGGTTTTTTTTTCTCTTGAAAAAGACCACATGGCCGAAAATTTGAAGAGTGGAATTGTGATTTTGTAAACGAAAATAGTTTTCAGAAAAGCGCGGTTTCATTTTAACCCCCCCCCCCCCTCTCCCCCACCCTACAGGGGAGCTACAGTGAGAGCGCTGCATCAAAGCAGTGGGAAACCAGGCTTTGCTAGCCTGATGACTTCTCCCTGAGGCGAAACAGCCATGACTTTCTCTGTCTCCATCAGATACCATAGATCAGCAGTGTGGAAAGATGTTAGCTAGCCTGATGACTTCTCCCTGAGGCGAAACAGCCATGACTTTCTCTGTCTCCATCAGATACCATAGATCAGCAGTGTGGAAAGATGTTAGCTAGTCTGATGACTTCTACCTGAGGCGAAACAGCTATGGCTTTCTCTGTCTCCATCAGATACCATAGATCAGCAGTGTGGAAAGATGTTAGCTAGCCTGATGACTTCTACCTGAGGCGAAACAGCCATGACTTTCTCTGTCTCCATCAGATACCATAGATCAGCAGTGTGGAAAGTTGTTAGCTAGCCTGATGACTTCTCCCTGAGGCGAAACAGCCATGACTTCTCTGTCTCCATCAGATACCATAGATCAGCAGTGTGGAAAGATGTTAGCTAGCCTGATGACTTCTCCCTGAGGCGAAACAGCTATGGCTTTCTCTGTCTCCATCAGAGACCATAGATCAGCAGTGTGGAAAGATGTTAGCTAGCCTGATGACTTCTCCCTGAGGCGAAACAGCTATGGCTTTCTCTGTCTCCATCAGAGACCATAGATCAGCAGTGTGGAAAGATGTTAGCTAGCCTGATGACTTCTCCCTGAGGCGAAACAGCTATGGCTTTCTCTGTCTCCATCAGAGACCATAGATCAGCAGTGTGGAAAGATGTTAGCTAGCCTGATGACTTCTCCCTGAGGCGAAACAGCTATGGCTTTCTCTGTCTCCATCAGAGACCATAGATCAGCAGTGTGGAAAGATGTTAGCTAGCCTGATGACTTCTACCTGAGGCGAAACAGCTATGGCTTTCTCTGTCTCCGTCAGAGACCATAGATCAGCAGTGTGGACAGATGTTAGCTAGCCTGATGACTTCTCCCTGAGGCGAAACAGCCATGACTTTCTCTGTCTCCATCAGAGACCATAGATCAGCAGTGTGGAAAGATGTTAGCTAGCCTGATGACTTCTCCCTGAGGCGAAACAGCCATGACTTTCTCTGTCTCCATCAGAGACCATAGATCAGCATGTGTGGAAAGATGTTAGCTAGCCTGATGACTTCTCCCTGAGGCGAAACAGCTATGGCTTTCTCTGTCTCCATCAGAGACCATAGATCAGCAGTGTGGAAAGATGTTAGCTAGCCTGATGACTTCTCCCTGAGGCGAAACAGCTATGGCTTTCTCTGTCTCCATCAGAGATCATAGATCAGCAGTGTGGAAAGATGTTAGCTAGCCTGATGACTTCTCCCTGAGGCGAAACAGCTATGGCTTTCTCTGTCTCCATCAGAGACCATAGATCAGCAGTGTGGAAAGATGTTAGCTAGCCTGATGACTTCTCCCTGAGGCGAAACAGCTATGGCTTTCTCTGTCTCCATCAGAGACCATAGATCAGCAGTGTGGAAAGATGTTAGCTAGCCTGATGACTTCTCCCTGAGGCGAAACAGCTATGGCTTTCTCTGTCTCCATCAGAGACCATAGATCAGCAGTGTGGAAAGATGTTAGCTAGCCTGATGACTTCTACCTGAGGCGAAACAGCTATGGCTTTCTCTGTCTCTGTCAGAGACCATAGATCAGCAGTGTGGAAAGATGTTAGCTAGCCTGATGACTTCTACCTGAGGCGAAACAGCTATGGCTTTCTCTGTCTCCGTCAGAGATCATAGATCAGCAGTGTGGAAAGATGTTAGCTAGCCTGATGACTTCTGCCTGAGGCGAAACAGCCATGACTTTCTCTGTCTCCATCAGATACCATAGATCAGCAGTGTGGAAAGATGTTAGCTAGCCTGATGACTTCTCCCTGAGGCGAAACAGCCATGACTTTCTCTGTCTCCATCAGAGACCATAGATCAGCAGTGTGGAAAGATGTTAGCTAGCCTGATGACTTCTCCCTGAGGCGAAACAGCCATGACTTTCTCTGTCTCCATCAGAGACCATAGATCAGCAGTGTGGAAAGATGTTAGCTAGCATGATGACTTCTCCCTGAGGCGAAACAGCCATGACTTTCTCTGTCTCCATCAGAGACCATAGATCAGCAGTGTGGAAAGATGTTAGCTAGCCTGATGACTTCTCCCTGAGGCGAAACAGCCATGACTTTCTCTGTCTCCATCAGAGACCATAGATCAGCAGTGTGGAAAGATGTTAGCTAGCCTGATGACTTCTACCTGAGGCGAAACAGCCATGACTTTCTCTGTCTCCATCAGAGACTATAGATCAGCAGTGTGGAAAGATGTTAGCTAGCCTGATGACTTCTCCCTGAGGTGAAACAGCTATGGCTTTCTCTGTCTCCGTCAGAGACCATAGATCAGCAGTGTGGAAAGATGTTAGCTAGCCTGATGACTTCTCCCTGAGGCGAAACAGCCATGGCTTTCTCTGTCTCCGTCAGAGACCATAGATCAGCAGTGTGGAAAGATGTTAGCTAGCCTGATGACTTCTCCCTGAGGCAAAACAGCCATGGCTTTCTCTGTCTCTGTCAGAGACCATAGATCAGCAGTGTGGAAAGATGTTAGCTAGCCTGATGACTCCTCCCTGAGGTGAAACAGCCATGGCTTCCTCTGTCTCCATCAGGGACCACAGATCAGCAGTGTGGAAAGATGTTAGCTAGCCTGATGACTTCTCCCTGAGGTGAAACAGCCCTGGCTTTCTCTGTCTCCGTCAGAGACTATAGATCAGCAGTGTGGAAAGATGTTAGCTAGCCTGATGACTTCTCCCTGAGGCGAAACAGCCATGGCTTTCTCTGTCTCCGATAAGCCGGCGACACACTATGTTGGAAAGGGCAATGTGGTTAAAGTTGGTGAAACTTTCAGCATCCTCTTCTTGTAATTCTTTGAGAAAAGAATGGTATGCACAAAACGGCTCCCTCCTTGCGATCTATCGTCTCACCCACCATCTTCGGTTCTTTTTTTTGTTGTTGTTGCTTCAGTTGTACACAAGTGATCAAAATGATTAAAATAACGCAAAGCAAAATGTCTTCTTCTTCGGAGTCCATGTTCAGAGAGTACTGAACGCCGCGACCTGCTCAGCGGCTGTACAGACGATTGCCGGCTGGACTGGAGGAAGCCAGCGTGGGATGTTGTTTAGATTTCCGTCAGCAAACCATTAGGACCCGTCACTGCCGTGTCAAACAACCGCATTCCACTCGCTGGAGAGGGTTTTCCAGCGTAGTGTGTCGCCAGCTTTAGAGACCATAGATCAGCAGTGTAGAGAGCTGCACGGGACATAAAAGGAGAATGTGGGGCAGGACTGGCCAGGGTTCACAGCGGTAAAGACTGAGGGGAAGAAGAAGGTCAGGGAAGGAAGGGGGTGGGGATGGAATTATGTGTGGAATTACCCGGGCATTTGGGGGAAAATGCCTTTTCACAGATACAGCAAAATAGTCGCCCCTACAACCACCACCACCACCTGCTTTACTTAGAAACTTAAAACCCAGTCAGAAAGATAATCCCTTTTTTCTTAATTCTTTGAACTTAGGTTTGTGTGAAAACATAACAGATAGACGAACACAAGCAGGCTGGGTTTGCTGACCAGTTTTACTCAGCAGACGAAGATCAACACTACAAAACAAAAACAAATAGCACACAACATTGTCCGATGGTTCCTATATGCTGAGAGTGATACAGAAAACTTTGATAATGGCATGTCCACACATACTCCCTCCTTTTCAGATATACATCCCCTCCCCCACCCCCCACCCCCCTCCGAAACATACACACACACACGCACACACGCACACACACACACACACACACACACACACACACACACACACACACACACACACATCTGCGTGCAGACACACGCGCACACACACGCTTACATTCATACATATACTCACATACACCTACTTATATACACACACGCACATATGCACACAAGCGCAAACACACACACACACACACACACACACACACACACACACACACACACACACACACACACACGCCCCCTTTTTGATTGTCACAACGACAGAGAAATTGCTTATCAGCCCGCTTTTAGGTCTGATCTTCCATTTCTCCTCACATGCATTACTCCCACGCTAGACATGACCCCCCCCCCCTCCACCTCCTGCCCCTCCCCCCCCCCCCCCCCCACACACACACACACATCCGCCCACCCCATACACTTCGCCTCACTGAAGTTGTCCCGTCTCCCTTTGCCCGCTAATCTGACAGACAGACACAAGTTTCCTGCCTGCTGATGGAAAAACCTGTCCCTCTGAACACTGCAGTGTCCCAACTCTTACCACAGGGCAACTCTGTGTCTCAGTGGACGTCAAGAAGATCACTCTTCCAATGAAAAAAAGAGGGTTGACTTGAATTATCGTTCCTTTTTACACGCTGAACAAATCTTGTGAGGTCACGCGAAAATCATGGAGTGGGTTTTTTTTTTTTTTTTTTTTTTTTTGTGCGTGGGCGTTAGGACGGCGTATAAATCTCAAAATAGAATTAAAAGCTTTCCTCTCCCTTTTCTACTCTTCCCTTATCTCTCCACCCTTCTCCCCCCCTCCCCCCCTCCCCCTCCCATCCCCTGAACATTTCTCTTTCAGTGGATGATTTGACAGTTAAGCACATAAAGAATTCCGAATTTGCTGTGTGCCAACCCAGTGGCTGCACTCCATAACATCACGCGCGCTTCACTGCGGTTCAGATGGTCCGATTCCGTTGTTACAGATTAGGCCTAAGACGCTGTACATTGTCTGTTACACTCAAAGCTGCACTTGGTGTTAGAGGAACAGTCGCCACAAAAATATCTTCACTGCACAGTCCAGCCATGGAACCATGTTGTGCCTGTTTCTGAGACAGGTCCATCATTTGCTTCTTTTTTACATGCAGGTACGTTCCACATGTCCCTTCATTTTTCTGTCGTCAACTAGATTTTCACTCCCAAATCTTTGTGCCCCACCAAATGGCGTAGGAACACAAGGAGTCTACAAGTCATGCATCTTTCTGCTATCCTTGCTGACATTTCGCATTTAACTAGTACATATACACCGAAATTTTCCATGACAAAAAAATCGTTTTTGTCACATTCAAACAACATTTATTTTTTCTCAGAGCACCAGAGTGATTTTCATTCGTTCAAACTCCGCTGTTGCTACTTGACCTTTACTGTAAACCTCGACCTCTGACCGAATTCTCTGCTGCATTCAAGGAATGGTAATCGGTCTGCCACACCGCCCCCGCCTGCAGTGGTCTCCCCTGTCGGTGACAAGGGAGTAGTTTCCCCCTGTGCAGATTCCATGGCAACTGTAAGCCATGGACAGTTGTTGGCTCAGAAATGGACGGACATCGCTTCGGCCTCAGACCTCAGGGAGAAAAAAAATGGGGTCAGACAGATGCCAGAGATCCTGTCAGTCTGGGGATCATCCATGCAGAAAGGTCTTGTTTTCCCCCTTTTTTGATCTCTCTCTCTCTCTCTCTCTCTCTCTCTCTCTCTCTCTCTCTCTCTCTCTCTCTCTCTCTCTCTCATACCCTCGCCCACCTCTCACACTTTCTGATTAAACTTAACCCACGTTCTCTCTCTCTCTCTCTCTCTCTCTCTCTCTCTCTCTCTCTCTCTCTCTCTCTCTCTCTCTCTCTCTCCACAGACACACACACACACACATACACACACACACACACACACACACACACACACACACACACACACACACACACACACACACACACACAACCTTTCTATCTGTCTGCCTGTTTATCTATCTGTTGTCTGTCTGTCTGTCTGCCTGTCTGTCTATCTATCTAATTGCGATGTTGGATTGTTGGGAATTGTGGGGACACACACACACACACACACACACACACACACACACACACACACACACACACACACACACACACACTTTAGAAAAGCATTTGACAGCATATGGCATGACGCTTTACTTCTGAAACTATACAATATAGGAATCAATGGCTATTGTTATCGGGTTATAAAAGATATGTACACAAACGCGATGGTTTGTGGAAAATCAAATAATGGATTTACAAGATCAGTCCCGGTCAAACAAGGACTTCTTCAAGGCAGTTCGCTTAGCCCGACGCTGTTTAATATCTTCATAAATGATATCTCAAACTATATTGATAACAATGATTCTCCTGTTATAAACAAGCTGAAAGAAACACGAATATCGCATTTATTATATGCTGACGACATAGTTATGTTGTCAAACACAAAATCAGGATTACAAACCAAACTTAACCGACTTCATAATTATTGTACAGAATGGGGCATGAAACTAAATAAAGATAAAACAAAAGTTGTCATATTCACTAAAACTGACTCAAAATTTTCAACCGCATTTACATGTGGAAACGATTCTCTTGAGACAGTAAATGAATTCAAATATTTAGGAATAATTCTTCATAAAAGTGGAGAGTTACATAAAGCACAAGATCATCTAGCAAAACAAGGTAACAAAGCTGTACACTCCTTACTACGTAAAGTAAAGGGAGAACATGTCAATGTATCATCAATAGCAAAACTCTTTGATGCTTTGATTTCACCAGTTATGCTTTATGGCGCAGAAGTTTGGTTTCCATTTACAGAAAAGATAGGACATGTTGAAAAGCAGACTACAATGTTCGACATTTATCACAAATACTTATTATCCAATAATCCGATCGAGAACGTACATGTAAAATTTTGCAGACATATATTAGGCGTACACAGAAAAGCAATGAAATTGCCAGTACTAGCTGAACTTGGAAGATTTCCCTTGTGTCAAGAAATAATGAGTCAAGTAGTCATGTTTTGGATCCATATAATGGAATCAAAGGAAGACTCATATCTAAGAGAAGCGTACGAAGATCTTGACCCATCATCTTCATGGAAATCTTCTGTAAAGAAGATCTTAAGTAATATTGGAATGACACATGTATGGAATAACCAAAGTACACTTAACCCTAAAAAATTGCGTTATGCAATAGAGAGAAAGTTACAAAGTGAATATATACACTTTTGGGAAAAAGAAAAGGAAAGAGCACCAAGGTTAAAATTTTATAATGACATCAGTAATAAATATAGGCTTGAACCGTACCTCATCAAATGCACAAATAAACATTACACGAAAGAACTTTGTAAATTAAGAATTAGCGCACATGACCTCGCAATAGAAAGAGGTAGATATTCCCATATTAAGCGTGAAGACAGGAAATGTACAACTTGCAATATAATAGAAGACGAGGTACATTTTTTAGACTCTTGTAAACGTTACGATAAAATCAGGAATACGTTTAAAAAACGTATCATAAACAAAATGGATATATACGACGCTACCTCATTGAAAATAAGTACTTTGATGTCTAATGATGACCTTCAGGTTGAAATTGCGAAATATGTATATGACTGCTTTACATAATGACTTTTTGTGTAAAATGAACAAATCATTATTTCTTTGGACGATGAGTTGTTTAATCATCGCCATCTTGTGTCCATAAATCCTTTGATGGTGTTTAGTGACAATAAAAAAAGTTTCAAGTTTCAAGTTTCAAGTTTCACACACACACACACACACATCCTTCCTATCTGTCTGCCTGTTTATCTATCTGTTGTCTGTCTGTCTGTCTGCCTGTCTGTCTATCTATCTAACTGCGATGTTGGATTGTTGGGAATTGTGGGCGATATACAGAGAAAGTCGGATTATTTTGTCTGCTGCAAAGAAAGCTGTAATTCTTTAATTTTGTATCAGATCAGTACACAAAGTTGTATTGGTTTTGTTTTGTATAAGATTAGTGTACAAAAGTAAACTGACGTCACTGTGTGTCAGGTAAATACAAAAAGTTGTATTGGTTTTACTTCGTGTTGGATCTGCATGCGATGCTGTACTTTTTGTGTGTGTGCAGGTCACCACACAACTGGTTTTGTTTGTTTGGCACACGAAGTTGAATCGTTTCTGTTTCTACCCAAATTATTTTTCGTTCTCTCTTTCGTGGTGCATTGCATTCTTCTGCATTGTATTGTCTTGTGTTGTGCTGAGTTGTATGTACTGGTATGTTTCTTTAATGTATTGCATGGTGTTGTATTGTGTTATAATCTACTCTCTATTCATTTGTTGCTACCACAGCACTTTTTGTGAAATTAGGGTGGCCCTCTCTGAAGATAATCCATCGCCGTAGTACAGCGACACCCATATTTTCCTTTCTTTTATGTTGTCTGTATGTTTTTTTGTCTACCAAAGCGGAATTTTCTTCACACACTTTTGTGTTTTTTCAAGTGGAGTTTTCTTGACACATTTTGTGTGTTTGAGAGTGGAATTTTCTTGACACTTTTTCTGTGTTTTAAAGCGGAATTTTCTTTACAGATTTTCTGTGTTTTCAAGTGGAATTTTCTTCACACATTTTCTGTTCAGTTCAGTTCAGTGGTTTATTTAATGTCTTTTCATCGCCAGATGATATTAGACACTTATATATATTTAAAAAAACAAACAAACAAACAAAAAACCCCACCTCCACACTTAACTTATCATCCACATTAGTACTTTCAAACCCACATCTGATATATGCATATTGACATGAGTGAAATACCCTAGCGGTACACAAAATTGTTGATCTTTATAAAAATTTTACAACCTGTGACTGCAAAATAATCATGGCAATTTCAGCAACATATGAACCATATAAGACAGTATTGACATTATCAAAGTTATTCATCTGAATACCTTTCTCCTCATAGAGTGGGGTCAACACTGAGCATTCAAACAAAAGATGATGTACAGAAATGTTTTCTCTGCATACACAAGAAATACCATGAGAATATTTAGTGTTCCAAGTATTCAGCCTTAATTTATTAATTAATCTAACAATGTGCCTTGGGCACGACGGTAAAGTAGCCATTTTTTTTTAACTAGAATTCTGCTTATGCATACATTTTTCCATAATTTGCATTAATTCACAAGAGGATAGATCTAAGGGATTGTTTAGTAAATCTTCCATCTTTCTATTTGCTCCTTCTTTTGCAAGACTGTCTGCTATTTCATTCCACTTTATACCACAGTGAGATGGGACCCAACAAAAATCAATTCTTATGCCTGGTGTAATGAAACAATGCAGTAGATGTTTTATTTCAAAAAGCAAATCTTTTCTAGCTTTGCAGTCCCAACGCTCTAGTGACTGTAAAACAGATTTGGAATCAACACAAAGTAAAATTTGATAGAAAGCAATTGATGTATCATATATGTAAGTCAAAGCCTTCAGTATTGCATATAATTCTGAGATATAGATTGAAAACCCCTTTCCTACATAATATGATTTCCTGACATTTAAGGTTGGTATTATAAAGCCTGAACCACTGTCAGAGGATTCCATTACCGATCCATCTGTAAACACTTTTAAATGATTTGCATAGCTGTTTTCTAAATGTTCACGAACTTCAGTTGTTAAAATTTTTACATCATCACTTTTCTTTTTTTTTAAAAAGTGTATTTGTAATCAAAAGAAGCATTTAGGTGCTCCCAAGGAGGCATTGGAGGTACTGCAGGAAATTCTGGTATAGCAGTAATATCAATATTACAATGTGACATAAAGTCAGATGTGTAGTTTCTAATTGGTTGAATGTAAGATATGTTTTTAGACCTCTTAGGGAAATCTTTGCTGGAATCAATCAGTATTTCTTCAGTAACTGAATTTTCAACAGAAAGACTTCTGACAATATATTTGGATACATCCAATATTCGCTTCTCATTTAGAGGTAATATATTTGTTTCTTTATAACATCTATGAGTGTTTGTGTGTACTGGGACTCCCAGAGCTAATTTCATGGTCTTGCTATCCAAGCCTTGCAATCTCTTTAAAAGATAATTAGGCGCAGAGAAATACACTTCCTGCCCATAAGTCAATTTCGATCGGACTAAAGAGATGTAAAAGGGTATGACAGTCCTGACCCCATGGTTGATAACATATAATTTTAAGAATGTTTAATCTTTTTCTTGTTTTATCAATTAAGTTTTCAATATGTGTTTTCCAGTTCAGCTTAGGAGTTAAAAATACCCCCAGGAACTTAACTTTTTGTTTATATTCCAGAATCTGACCATCTAGCAAAAGCGAGGGTAGAGTCTTTGGGTTCTCACCATTGTTAAACAACATAAGACATGTTTTTTTCTCCAGATAGTTCTAATCCGTTGTTTTTCATATATGAAGATAATTTATCCAATTCCTTTTGGTACATCTTCTGTACAAAATTTATTGTTCTGTTATTGGAATGCTTCCTTAATGTACAATTAATCCAGATAGCAATATCATCTGCATATTGAACTACATACATTGCTTTTGACATAGATTTAGGAAGATCATGGATTAGGATGGTGAACAACATGGGAGCAATAACTGATCCCTGAGGAATACCCATATCTACATTCCTAAAGGATGAATAAGTTCCTCCAATCCGCGTACATATGCTTCTTTCTGTTAGGAAGCTTTTAATGTAATCAAACATTCTCCCAGAAATGCCAACATTTTTAAATTTGTACAATAGCCTTGCGTGCCATACGCAGTCATAGGCTTTTTTAACGTCAAAAAATGTCGCCAAAGTACTTTTTCTGCGGGAGAATTGCTTTTTAATGTGACTGGTCAGTTTTACTAAATGGTCTGTGGTACAACGACCTTTTCGAAAGCCTGCTTGCTGAACAGGAATCACACCACCTTTTCACAGTAATATAACAATCGTTTTTGAATAATTTTTTCTAAAAGTTTACCAACATGAGATGTTAGAGCTATGGGTCTGTAACTATGCACTGATGTCCTCGGTTTACCTTCCTTGAGTACTGGGACTACTACTAAACTTTTCCAGATTCTTGGAATAGTGCCATTAATCCAACATTTTTGGAATAATGAATGCAGTAGTACTTTCCACGAAGAAGGTAAGTGTCTGATGAGTTGATAGGACACGCCATCAAGGCCAACAGCTGAATCATGTGAAGGGATAGAATCTAGAGCTTCTGATAGTTCTGATAACAGTAAAGGTGAGTTTAGGAAATGTTCGTTTTCTTGTGGAGGAGCCATGTATTCGTCTTTTTGTTCCTCATTGTTTCTGTGACGACTGTTTTCTAGCTGAAGATTTTTAGATTGACTACAAGCTGAAAATAAATCTGAAAAAGCTTCAGCTTTATCCAAAGCAGTGGTAAAATCAGTTTTTAACTTTATTGGGTATGACTGAGTTTTATAGCAATTTTTCATTTCTTTTACTTTTTTCCAAACTTTAAATAAATCTTTTGATTCTGATACCTCAGCTTCACAAAACTCAACCCAATACTTCTTTTTTGCTTGAGCAATAACTTTAGTACATTTATTCTTTTCTTGTTTCATGATTATAAAGTTTTCATCTGACTTATTTCTTATCCATGTTTTGTAGCTTTTTCGCTTTGACTGTACAGCGAGTCTGCATTCTTCTGTCCACCATACGTTGCCTACATATTTTCCAATCTTTTTGTATTTATATTTTGGGATAGTCTTTTCAGCTGCTAGTAATACTACTTTTGAGAAATTTGCATAAAAAGTATCTAGATCGTCATTCTCAATTGGTGATGTATTTTGCGACAAAAGAAAAGTTTGAAAGGCTTCCCAGTTGGCCAGTTTATAGTTAAATTTTGGAATTTTAAATTCAGTGATAGACGGTTCATCAAATATGTTTTCATTAAAAAGTATTGTAATGGGAAGATGATCACTCCCTAAACAATCTTCTATTGTGGACCAGCTATAGTTTACTGCTATGTTTGGGGAAACAAGCGATAGATCTATTGCACTCGACTTGTGAGTAACTACATCAGGAATTCTCGTAATTCTACCGTCGTTTAACAAAATAAAATTCGAATCAACAATATTTTCAACAAATCTATTAGATGTCACTTTACTACAACTTGTATCCCAAAAGGGCGCATGAGCATTAAAGTCGCCCATAACAATCCACTTCCTCTTTGTAAAATCAGTATGTTTTAACCCATCTGTGTCATCCCCTTCAGGACCATTAGGATAGTACACAGACAGAACATTATAAACTGATTCCTTATTTACTTTGATGGCAGCACCTTTGGCAAACACATCTTGTTTATCTATAGACACTGGTAGTGGACTTATATTTGTAAACTCAAGGTCAAGTCTAATATAGATAGCTG
>CM065743.1:4182393-4189893 GCA_033310375.1 Conus canariensis
AAATTTCTGTCCTGAGTTGGGTGTTATCTAACGCCAGATATATGCTAGTATCATCTGCAAATAATTTGATAATCGATTCAATATCATGTGCAATATCATTTATGTAGACAAGGAATAGAAGTGGTCCAAGAACAGAACCTTGCGGAACACCTGCTGATATTGGAAGGTAGGACGATTTACTCCCTTTTAGAACAACAGCCTGGGACCGATCTCTTAGATAGTCAGTAAACCACTCGAGAAGTTGTCCACGGATACCCAAAGCAGACAGTTTATGTAATAATGCTTGGTGCCACACTTTATCGAAGGCTTTAGATATGTAAAAAAAAAAAAAAAAAACGCTTGTGCAGTTGTTTTAGTTTCTAAAAATGTGCAAAAGTCATCGTATATACTCAAAAGTTGAAAGACAGTCGAGTCATGTGGAATAAACCCAGACTGAGCGGTTACTAAAAGATTGTTATCTGTGAGGTATTTGAAAACATGTTTTTGAACACATTTCTCCAGCACTTTGCCTACACAGCTCAAGAGCGAAATGGGGCGGTAATTTCCACACTTGTTTCTGTCTCCTTTTTTGAATATTGGAGTTACATGGGCTAGTTTCCATACGGATGGAAACCTACATTCTGTTAATGAACGGTTAAACAAAAAAGTCAATGGTTCACAGATAACATCTGCAGCAGCTACTAACACCTTGTTATGGACTAAATCAGGCCCTACTGCTTTTTTACAGTCAAGACTTTTTAAATATTTAAAATACTATATTTGTAGAAAGAGTCAATTGATCTATGGACCCGTTGAGTTCATTTAATCCAGGAATCTCAGCTCCACCATCCACCGATCACTGCGCAGCAAAGTATGTATTGAATACAGTTGCTTTGTCTTTCATGGAGTAGTAAACTACACCATTTTCTTCTATTGGGGGAATATCGTCTTGAGGCATATCTGTAGTTGAAATGAATGTTTTTACTAGTTTCCACCAGTCCTTTGATCCAAAACCGCAAGGAGAAGAAATACGACTATCAAGTTCAAGTGCATACTCAGCCTTTCTTAATCTGATTTTTTCTGTAAGGTCGTTACGGATTCGACGAAATAATGCCCATGTCCAACCAAAATTTAAGGATTTGGCTAATCTGTGAATGGCATTTTTCTTTTTTTTTTAATTTTTTGTCATTTCAATAGTTATCCATGGAGCATCACGTTCATTGTCTGTAATTTCTTTAACTGGCATACAAAGTTTTGCCGTGTTCATGAGTACTTCTGACATTTTTTCAGCAGCATCATCAATTGATTCTAAAGACAGAATTGCATTCCAATTAGTATTTGATAATTCGGTAATCAATTTTGCAACATCTAACTTCGAGTGATTATAAATTGTGCGTCTGTAGCATGTGTTGGGTCTATGATGATTTTTCAAGACAGCATATGGTGATGAATGGTCACTACAGATCGGTGGCATTACGTCCGTGGTTTGGATCATATCAGGACATGGTGTAAGTATAAGGTCAGTAATGTTGAAGATTGTTCAGTAATACGGGTTGGTTTCTTAACCAGTTGAAATAAACTATTTGTAATCATTATATTCTGGAGATGATATGGGAGTTGATTTGCACAGTCAGCATTGAAATCTCCAAGAACAATATATTTATGAGGAGTCTTGCCTGCAAGCTGGATTGATTGGTCGATTAAGCCCCAGTAAGCTACATTAACATCAGGAGGCCTGTAGAATGTTCCAACCAATAATGTGTCCTGACCCAGTTTAGTCTCCACCCATACCGCTTCTAAATCTGCTACACTCAGATCAGGCCTGGGTTTACAGATTAATTTAGTTTTTACATATACAGCAACACCACCATGCACGTCTCCAGGCCTGTCACACCTAAGAGGAGGGTGAAAACCAGGGATCATGACGTCATCATCAGCTGTGGTTTCTGAGAACCATGTTTCTGATACACTTATAACATCAAAGCAGCTTGCTTCGCATTGAACTAAGGGAATTTTCCTACTCAAACTGTGCACATTCAGGTGCATAATGGAAAATCCATCCAGGTCGACGTTGTCTGGTCCAGGGTTAGGGTGAATGTCACCCGCAAGTTCCAGAAGCAACTGAACTAATAGTATACACTGAAAGGTAAGCATAAGATTACCTGGTCCAGTATACCCATGGACACTAAGGTCATTGCATGATTTGTTAAGGTTAGTAGTCTTTTCAAGAGGCTTTCTACAATATATTAATTTGGGTAGAATGAACTCGAACATGATGAAGGTAAAGAATGCAAGAGTCAAAGCTCTAGATCTGTATGATGTTAAAAGGAGGATAGGAGTAAAAGTGCTAACAGTGACAAAAGACATTTTGTATGTAGGTAATTGGAGAGCCCTGGCATAGAACATTCCGACACTGGCTCTGAACTGGCCTAGGCTACAATTCATGTCACAGAACGGAGCAAGAATTCAAACAGTTCAGATGACAGCATCGGAATGCCATTGTTTCTTAAAATCACCCCGGTGTTGGTTAGTAAGTACACAAAAGTATTATTATATTTTGCCCTAACAAGTGAAAAATAGATATAATTGAATAGAAGTAAAAAGAAAAATAACAGTAAGTATATGGATTCAATTCCATCATAAGGTTGGCAGGGGAGAAGCGAGATATCAAATTCAAGCAAATGTTCCCAAGAAACGAAAAGCAATTATCAAACAACTAAATCACAATTAATAATAAGTATCGATAAATCACCATTACCGTCTAATCATCATCGCTAATTAATCTTCATAACCTAATCAATCCTCAGTAGTTGATTATCAACACTTATTCATCAGTATCATTATTAATCAATCAATTACCAAACACTGTGTCACAAGTCAAAAATAATTACAACACAAATCAATCATCATTTCGAGTCAGCTGTCACCAACAATCAAGTTTAATCACCAGTCGATCATCTTCACCAATCAATCAATCATAAATCAATCATCGAAACCACTCAATCTACATCCACAATCAATCGATCACAAAACAAACGTCGTCACCACTATCGTCTCCGATCCATTTCATCACCTCTCATTAACAAACAGTCATCAGCAGTCATCAATGACCTATCAGTTACCATCAATAATCAACCGTTGTCACTAGTCAATCATCACCATCACTGATCAGTCATTATCACTTGTCAAACATCATCATAATCACTGGTCAGTCATTGCTAGCACAACTCAATCGTTATCATCACCGGTCAGTCATTAGCATGAATCAATCGCTATCACTAGTCAGTCACTATCACCAATCAGTTCTCACCATCACTAGTCAATCATTATCACTAGTCAGTCGTCATCATCAGTCACTATCACCAACCAGTTATCATCATCACTAGTCAGCCACATCACTAATCAGTCATTATCACAAGTCAATCGTCATGATCACTGATCAGTCACCATCACCAGTCAGTCATCACTAATCAACCATCATCACAGATCAGTCATCGCGAATCATTCATCACCAGCTCAGACCAGTCATTATCCAGTCATTATCACAAATCAATCGTCACCATCGATCACTAACCAGTCACTATCACTAATTAGTCGTCTTCACCATCATTAATCCGTCGTTATTACTAATCAATCGTCATCATCAATGATCGATCGTTATCACAAATCAATCTTCGTTATCACTGATCAGTCACTGATCAGTCACTATCGCCAATCAACCATCACCACCACTCATCAGACATAATGTCTGTCTGTCACTCTCGATCTCTATCTTGTGTGTGTGTGTGTGTGTGTGTGTGTGTGTGTGTGTCTTTTCTTGTTGTCTTCTTCTCTCTCTCTCTCTCTCTCTGTGCCGATACATAAAGTCTGCGGCAGTCACGCGAAAGAGTCGAGGGCAGTTGGCCCAGGTCACACAGATTCAGACTTAATCCAGACTCCCTGTGATCAGTAGCCTACCTTTACCGGCACACGCACACATCGGCACGCTCAAACGCCCACCAGACTCCAGGCCCACGCATTCACAGTCACAGACTTAGATCCGACACAAAACGGAAGAAAACAAGATGCAAAGCATATGAATGTACTCCCAGTTTAGATCTATCTTGAATACGTGTGTGAAAAAAAAAAAGTCACACTTAAACTTGCGTCATAATAAAAAAAAATACGTCACAATCAAACATGCGTCATAATGTATTTTGTCACGAGATAAGAAATTGGCGTAGTACTTTCAGAGATATTCCATAAAGAAGAAAAACCGTTTTGGGCCGTTACAGCCGTTAGTAACAGCTATTCTGGTAAAATAAACACATCGGGCATCATCCGTGACCCATAATGAACATACCTACACATTTACAGAAAAGATCGGCCCAGAAGTTTTGTCTGGAGCGAGTGGAATACATTTTGACCATGGACAGACAAACAGACAGACAGCATTTCTTCGTTCCCATTGTAAAATACTCGCTGTTCTATAAGAACTGGAGTACAACAAATCGGGACAAAAGCAACCCCCCCCCCCCCCCCCCCCCCCCCTGCAAAAAAGAAGTCACAAGCTAGGAGGACACACGGGAGCCTGTTGTAATGCTGACCAGTAGTTGACCATCATTTGAAGCTGTAAATTTGATTCCATCCTATAACACCTGCCCTGTAACCAAGCTCCACACGATTTTCAGTTTCAGTTTTATCTAGTAAGTGTTACAGCGTGCGGACTAGTTCTTTATTGTACTCCCAGTTGTTATAAACAGGGAGTACTTTACAAGGGAACGAAGAAATGCTGTCTGTGTGTCTGTCTGTCTGTCTGTCTGTCTGTCCATGGTCAAAATGTGTTCCACTCTCTCCAGACAAAACTACTGGGCCGATCTTTCTGAAAATTTGTAGGTATGTTCATTATTGGTCACGGGTGATGCCCAATGTTTTATTTTACAGAATAGCCGTTACTAACGGCTATAACGGCCCCAAACGGTTTTTCCTCTTTATGGAACATCTCATGCGTATTCAAGATAAAGTGGGAGTATGTTTATATGCTTTGCATCTTGTTATACTCTACACCATATAAGTTCAGTTTTGGAGACTTCATTGCGCATGATTATCAGCTGAAGGAGAAATGAATTGATGACCGTGACGAATAGATTTCAAAGAGGGTCTCATGGACACGACTTTCAGACGTCTGACATGCGTAGTAGCCCAACACGCTGGTCAGACTTTGGGTTCCTATCTTACATTGTCTGCGCCACTAGTATCAATGTCATTTTATGAGTGTGTCTGCGTGTGTATGCACGTGTGTGTGTGTGTGTGTGTGTGTGTGTGTGTGTGTGTGTGTGTGTGTGTGTGTGTGTGTGCACTGGTGGGTGGATGGGCACGGGCTCATGTGTGTGTGTGTGTCAGTATGTGCTGTGTGTGCGTGCACATGCGTGTGTGTGTGCGTCCGTACGTGCGAGTGCATACGTATGCGTGTGTGATTTGCCCCGTGGTTAAGCATGTTCCTGCAAGCACGCATTAAATGCTGGTGCGAACATGTATGTGTGTTTGAAGGCATACCTGTTCATATGGGCATATACGCATGTGTGTGTGTGTGTGTGTGTGTGTGTGTGTGTGTGTGTGTGTGTGTGTGTGTGTGTGTGTGCATGTGTGTGTGTGTGTGTGTGTGTGTGTGTGTGCATGTGTGTGTGTGTCTGTCTGTCTGTCTGTCTGTTGTGTGTGTGTGCGCGTGCGCCCGTGCACGCGCGTGTGTGCATCTGTGTGTGTGTGTGTGTCTGTGCGCGCGCGTTTAATTATTTGTGGTGAACAGGTGTTCAAATCTACATTGAATTCACCACATCTATATCAAATCAAATTCACATCTGTATCAAATCAAATTCACACATCATCACCGTATCAAATCAAATTCACATCCACACCGAAATCTAAAAGTTTTGTTCCGTCGCCACATTTTCATTTTCCCACTAAAGTTCGATTAAAATCAATTCATTAGGTGACTTATTGTTGGGGAGAGGTGGCAGGGTGGGGGTGAGGGAGATGTGACTGACAGGCGAAACAGACAAACTATCAGAAGCCCATGTAGACCTAACCTCATTGGCGGAGGTCATGGAAACGAAACATACATGAAAAGAAAAGACGAAGTGTGTATTAACAGTAGCACAACATGAGCGTGGGTGTAGCTTCGCTGACCTCACTCCCTCGTCGTCTCCAAGAACTGACCGTTAGAATTCCCTTCATCAGCTGGCATGTCTCTAAAACCTCGCTGACAAAAAAAAAAAACCAGTTCAAAAAGTGATGAATTGCTTAGCACGCCTCGTTTTGAGGGCGCAAAAAAAGAGAGACTACATCACTTCCTGTCCTGGCTAAACTGCCTTTCTTCCCTCGGTCTGAGAGAGTGTAGTGCCAAATTGCCTCCCTTTACTTATGCATTCTTTCTGGTGGCGCGCGCGCCTGTTTGTCTTCATGAAGTTTGTCAGTCTGTCGCTTCATCTCAAACCCCTCCGTTCTTCGAGTGATGCCCATGTCTCTCGCCTTCGTAACTTAGAAGGAAAGAATTTCAGGGGGCGGGGTTGTATGTTCTTGTATTGGTCCTGTCAGTGGAACAAAGCCTTTTGTTCTATCCGCTAGTGCTGTGTCTTTCATCATTCACGTTCGCGCTTTATAAAAATCCACCATATTCGTACATACCGTAATCCGTTTTGACTGCTCTCTCTCTCTCTCTCTCTCTCTCTCTCTCTCTCTCTCTCTCTCTCTCTCTCTCTCTCTCTCTTTTTTTTTTTCCATTTTTGTTCTAGCCACTTTTTGCATGCTTCTTTTGTTGCCTTATCTTATTTTGCATTGTTGACCCTACTCAGGGCGAGGACTGGATGTCATTATTTTGCATTGTTGACCCTACTCAGGGCGAGGACTGGATGTCATTATTTTGCATTGTTGACCCTCCTCAGGGCGAGGACTGGATATAATTATTTTGCATTGTTGACCCTACTCAGGCGAGGACTGGATGTCATTATTTTGCATTGTTGACCCTACTCAGGGCGAGGACTGGATGTCATTATTTTGCATTGTTGACCCTACTCAGGGCGAGGACTGGATGTTATTATTTTGCATTGTTGACCCTACTCAGGGCGAGGACTGGATGTCATTATTTTGCATTGTTGACCCTACTCAGGGCGAGGACTGGATGTCATTATTTGGCATTGTTGACCCTACTCAGGGCGAGGACTGGATGTCATTATTTGGCATTGTTGACCCTACTCAGGGCGAGGACTGGATGTCATTATTTTACATTGTTGACCCTACTCAGGGCGAGGACTGGATGTCATTATTTTACATTGTTGACCCTACTCAGGGCGAGGACTGGATGTCATTATTTTGCATTGTTGACCCTACTCAGGGCGAGGACTGGATGTCATTATTTTGCATTGTTGACCCTACTCAGGGCGAGGACTGGATGTCATTATTTTGCATTGTTGACCCTACTCAGGGCGAGGACTGGATGTCATTATTTTGCATTGTTGACCCTACTCAGGGCGAGGACTGGATGTC
>CM065743.1:4192393-4194893 GCA_033310375.1 Conus canariensis
AGCTGTAAGTAGTATGTCTCTGTTAGACGTCATAGATAACTGAGCTGTAAGTGGTATGTCTATTGTAGACGCCATAGATAACTGAGCTGTCAGTGGTGTGTCTCTGTCAGACGCCATAGATAACTGAGCTGTAAGTAGTATGTCTCTGTTAGACGCCATAGATAACTGAGCTGTAAGTAGTATGTCTCCGTCAGACGCCATAGATAACTGAGCTGTAAGTGGTATGTCTCTGTCAGACGCCATAGACAACTGAGCTGTATGTCTCTGTCAGACGCCATAGATAACTGAGCTGTAAGTAGTATGTCTCTGTTAGATGCCATAGATAACTGAGCTGTAAGTGGTATGTCTCCGTCAGACGCCATAGATAACTGAGCTGTAAGTGGTATGTCTCTGTCAGACGCCATAGATAACTGAGCTGTAAGTAGTATGTCTCTGTCAGACGCCATAGACAACTGAGCTGTATGTCTCTGTCAGACGCCATAGATAACTGAGCTGTATGTCTCTGTTAGACGCCATAGATAACTGACCTGTATGTCTCTGTTAGACGCCATAGATAACTGAGCTGTATGTCTCTGTTAGACGCCATAGATAACTGAGCTGTGTGTCTCTGTCAGACGCCATAGATAACTGAGCTGTATGTCTCTGTTAGACGCCATAGATAACTGAGCTGTATGTCTCTGTTAAACGCCATAGATAACTGAGCTGTATGTCTCTGTTAGACGCCATAGATAACTGAGCTGTATGTTTCTGTTAGACACCATAGATAACTGAGCTGTCAGTGATGTGTCTCTGTTAGACGCCATAGATAACTGACCTGTATGTCTCTGTTAGACGCCATAGATAACTGACCTGTATGTCTCTGTTAGACGCCATAGATAACTGACCTGTATGTCTCTGTTAGACGCCATAGATAACTGACCTGTATGTCTCTGTTAGACGCCATAGATAACTGACCTGTATGTCTCTGTTAGACGCCATAGATAACTGACCTGTATGTCTCTGTTAGACGCCATAGATAAATACCTTAGGAAGATGTGAGAGGCACGAGGGCTAGAAATGGGAATGGGTGGGTGGGGGTGGGGGGGGGATGACCATGGGAGAAAGCAGGAAATACTGAGGGAAAGAGGCGGGGGGATGGTGGTGGTGGTGGTAGATGGGGGTGTTTGTTTGATGCAAGTAAAACACTGTTGGGGCTTCTAGTGAAACTTGTATTTGCGGAAGCAGGTAAGGTATCCACGCCACTACCACAACGACCATCATCAACTGTATCCTTCAAAATGTGAAACCCGCTTCAGATGATAAGCTTTTTTTTTAAGCATGTTGATTGTTGTCGTTGTCATCTGTGATGGTGACGATGGCGTGGTGGGTGGTGGTGCTTTGGTGGAGGGGGGGGGTAAAATGGGGTGGTGGGAAACACAACAACATGCTTGCCCTTCCCCATGTCACAGAACGTCAGGCGGAATACAGCGGCCTCTACCTCTACGTGGGAGGTTCCTCCACCACTGTGGGTCAACCATTACAGCTGGGACTGGCTTCACTGACGAGTATTTCCCATGAGACGAAAGTGGACTCTAGGCAGACGCAAGAAGTGGTTCTGTTTACAGGACTCAGTTCCACACTTGGCTTAGGTCGTCGGTGAATCAGAATGGTTAAATGTTGACACTTTCCACTGCCCCATCCTCTAGCGCGCACGCGCACAAGTACGCACGCACACACGTACGCACGCGAGCGCGTGCGCGCGCGCGCGCACACACACGCACACACACACACACACACACACAACACACACACACACACACACACACACACCACCGCACGCAGGCACGCACACACACACACACACACACACACACACACACACACACACAACATTTTCACACACACACACACACACACACACACACACACACACACACACACACACACACACACACACACATACACCCGTCTAATATCACTATGTGGATAGACGTTAAACTGAAGACAACAACACACATACACACGCACGCACGCACTCACACACACACACGCACGCACACACGCACGCACGCACGCACGCACACACACACACACACACACACACACACACACCACACCACACCACACACACACACACACACACACACACACACACACACACATACACACACACACTCATGCACGCACACACGCACATACTCATGCCTGCGCGCCCGCACGCACACACACACACACACACACACACACACACACACACACACACCACACACACACACACACACACTTTTTTTTGTGGTCACAACAGAAGAATGGTTCATCTGCCTGTCTTTTCTATCTGATCTTCCATTGTGCCCTCAATGGAGATTCACCCGTTCCTCGTTCCACCCTCCCCCGTTGTTCTGTCTCTACCCGTACCCGGATCATTCTGTCGTCCATTACCACAGAATCCGACAGACAAACAGACAGACAGACAGATAGACGGACAGACAGACAGAGGTTTCTTGTCTGTTGATGGAAACCC
>CM065743.1:4199893-4217393 GCA_033310375.1 Conus canariensis
GTGATATAAAACAAGTGTGCGTGTTGGGAAGGGGGGGGGGGGGTGCGCCGCACGCGCACATGTATTCATATGTGTGTGTTTTGTGTGTTGCACTACCGTTTTGTGTTCAGTTGTTTTGTTACGTGTGGTGTGTTGTGTGTGTGTGTGTGTGTGTGTGTGTGTGTGTGTGTGTGTGTGGTACGCACGCACATCTGAGCTTGTGGACAGCGATTCCTCGGAATGTTGTTGACGATTTCAGTACAAGATAAGCAAGCGATGCTTTCCTTGGTTTAAGGAAAGCTGCTCATCAGTCAAACTAAAAAAAGAAAGAAAACAGTTAAGGCTTATAGATAACAAATAGGTAAATAAAAAAAATCCATCGATCAGTGAGGCAGTGGAGCAGTTCAATGATCAGTCACTCGGATACTCGTTCATTCACGCTTGAATGCAATAGAAAAACCTGCGTGTAGTTTCCTCTTATGGCGACTTGAAACAGTTCATATCATTGTTCTCACCGGTGAAAGAGTAAAATGATGGCACTTCATTTATGAGCAGCCACTTGTAATGAACAAAGAGGCTGGCCAACTGCGAGGTCCCTTTCGGCATGATTTCCGCCCCTTCCCCACTGTCACACTTATAGTCCCTCCCCCCCTCCCCCCCCCCCCCCCCCAAAAAAAAAAGAAATAAAATAAATAAATAAAAATAGAACATAAAGAATAAATAAATAAGATAGAACAAAATAAGCTATATAAATAAATGAATTGGGAAGAGAAAATATATATGTTGGCAAGAATTCGTTTTCTACCGTCTTCATCTGTACAAGAGTTTCTTCCGTGTTACGTGTTAAAGCTGTTGTACTGTGTTGAATTCTCACGGCATTGTAAGCTCCCAGAGCGTTTCAGAACGTTGTTAGTATTTTACTTTGTCTGTGTATGCGGCTCCATGGATCTCTGACCCCACGAAGCTCTTTGCCGTAGAGAGCAGAGGAATACGAGGGGAATACCTTCCCCTTTCTACATCGTTTCCGTTCCCGGATTTCGTCCTTGATTTTCTGAACATGTCCTCACTGGCCTTTCTCACATTGTCCTCATCGTCACTGGCCTTTCTCACATTGTCCTCATCATCACTGGCCTTTGTCACATTGTCCTCGTCGTCTTTGTTTAACATGTTCCCATTCTTCCTTTTCTCACCATGTCTTCATCCATCGTTTTCTTTCTCATGCCGTTCAACCATTCCTTGGTCCTTAACCTGTGGCGTTTTCTTCTTTTCCCTCACCGTGTTCATCTGTCCTTTCCTTCCTCACCATGTCTCATCTGTTCTTTCCTCCTCACCATGTCTCATCTGTCCTTTCCTTGGTCCTTAACCTGTGGCGTTTTCTTCTTTTCCCTCACCATGTCGCATCTGTCCTTTACCACTCACCATGTCTCATCTGTCCTTTCCTTGGTCCTTAACCTGTGGCGTTTTCTTCTTTTCCCTCACCATGTCTCATCTGTCCTTTCCTTGGTCCTTAACCTGTGGCGTTTTCCCTTCCTTTCCCTCACCATGTCTCATCGTCCTTTCATTCCTCACCATGTCTTATCTGTCCTTTCTCCTCCCCATTCTCATGTCCTTCATCCTACTGTCTCATTCTCTTCATTCCTCACCATCTCATCGTCCTTTCTTCTCAATCTCACGTCCTTTCATTCCTCACCATGTCTCATCCGTCCTTTCATTCCTCACCATATCTCATCCGTCCTTTCCTTCCTCACCATGTCTCATCTGTCCTTTCCTTCCTCACCATGTCTCATCCGTCCTTTCATTCCTCACCATGTCTCATCTGTCCTTTCCTTCCTCACCATGTCTCATCTGTCCTTTCATTCCTCACCATGTCTCATCCGTCCTTTACTTCCTCACCATGTCTCATCTGTCCTTTCCTTCCTCACCATGTCTCATCCATCCTTTCCTTCCTCACCATGTCTCATCCGTCCTTTCCTTCCTCACCATGTCTCATCTGTCCTTTCATTCCTCACCATGTCTCATCTGTCCTTTCATTCCTCACCATGTCTCATCTGTCCTTTCATTCCTCACCATGTCTCATCTGTCCTTTACTTCCTCACCATGTCTCATCCGTCCTTTACTTCCTCATGTCTCATCTGTCCTTTACCCCTCACCATGTCTCATCTGTCCTTTCCCTCCTCATCATGTCTCATCTGTCCTTTCATTCCTCACCATGTCTCATCTGTCCTTTCATTCCTCACCATGTCTCATCTGTCCTTTCATTCCTCACCATGTCTCATCCGTCCTTTACTTCCTCACCATGTCTCATCTGTCCTTTCATTCCTCACCATGTCTCATCTGTCCTTTCATTCCTCATCATGTCTCATCTGTCCTTTCATTCCTCACCATGTCTCATCCGTCCTTTCATTCCTCACCATGTCTCATTGTCTCACTGAGCATAAATGTATACACGCACTCAGCCCAGCATTCACTCCGTGCACACGCAGTCTCTCTAAACAACCAGAAGGCGCACTACAATAACTCTTCTTCTCCCCCTCCTCTCCGGGGAATAATTTACTAAACAGTAATCAACTTCTCAAATCTTTCAATCTTATGTTCCTCCACTCCAGTGGAGGTACAGACATTCCACAGATCCACTAGCTGGGATCAAATTTCATCTCATTATACATAGTAGTTCATACATATATTGTTAACGGTTTCTCCTTCTCACTGGAGAAACAATGTTTATATTTTTCAAAGAAGAATAAAAAAGATGGCTTAAAATATAGGAATATAATCTGAGTTCCGATCCGGGTGGGGGGGGGGGGGGGACAATTAACATTCATTGTGGGTCAACATGACAGATTCTTTAAATTCTCTCACGACTCCGGCAGTCGTCGACCTCTTCGCAATTAGGTGCTGCCACAGCACTGTTGTCACACAACTGCCACAGTTGCCTCTATCATTACGGGTGCTGCTACAGCACCGGGAAGGGCTGAAACACGAATGAAGTCCGTGTAAGTAATCTATTTCAAAATCTGAATAATGATAAATTCTTTTCCCCGTTTTCCCTTTTCTTAACTCTCTCTCTCTTTTTCTCCCCATCTGTCTATACCTCACCTGGTAATGGTAAATTGCAGGAAAATCTCGCTCTGCAAACAACGTGTCCGGTCAGTGTCCCCAAGCCATCTCCTTCCTATACTTTCTTTTTCCTTCCTGCGCTCTTCCTGAGTAATTACTCATCTAACTCTACACATTACCAGCCCTTGGTTACTTGACCAATGGACAACGTCCGTCCATTCAACCAATAATCACCCTACATCTATTTTACTGAACTGTTTTCATAGCCACCAGCGACACCGATCACACTGGTCAGGCAATGCAAATTAACCTTTCTTTTACCTTTCCTCTTCCCTACCTAGGGAAATGCTTTATAACAAATAAGGGCGTACGCGACGTAACGTCACATGCCGCCATGTGAGGCTACATCACATGACACTCATCTGTCCTTTCATTCCTCACCATGTCCCATCTGTCCTTTCATTCCTCACTATGTCTCATCCGTCCTTTCCTTCCTCACCATGTCACATCTGTCCTTTCATTCCTCACCATGTCTCATCTGTCCTTTCCTTCCTCACCATATCTCATCCGTCCTTTCATTCCTCATGTCTCATCTGTCCTTTCCTTCCTCACCATGTCTCATCCGTCCTTTCATTCCTCACCATGTCACATCCGTCCTTTCACTCCTCACCATGTCTCATCTGTCCTTTACTTCCTCGTGTCTCATCCGTCCTTTCATTCCTCACCATGTCTCATCCGTCCTTTCATTCCTCACTATGTCTCATCCGTCCTTTCCTTCCTCACCATGTCTCATCCGTCCTTTCCTTCCTCACCATGTCTCATCCGTCCTTTCCTTCCTCACCATGTCTCATCTGTCCTTTCATTCCTCACCATATCTCATCCGTCCTTTCCTTCCTCACCATGTCTCATCTGTCCTTTCATTCCTCACCATGTCTCATCCGTCCTTTCCTTCCTCACCATGTCTCATCTGTCCTTTCATTCCTCACCATGTCTCATCCGTCCTTTCCTTCCTCACCATGTCTCATCTGTCCTTTCATTCCTCACCATATCTCATCCGTCCTTTCCTTCCTCACCATGTCTCATCTGTCCTTTCATTCCTCACCATATCTCATCCGTCCTTTCCTTCCTCACCATGTCTCATCTGTCCTTTCCTTCCTCACCATGTCTCATCTGTCCTTTCATTCCTCACCATGTCCTATCTGTCCTTTACTTCCTCACCATGTCTCATCTGTCCTTTCATTCCTCACCATGTCTCATCCGTCCTTTCCCTCCTCATCATGTCTCATCTGTCCTTCCATTCCTCACCATGTCTCATCTGTCCTTTCCTTCCTCATCATGTCTCATCTGTCCTTTCATTCCTCACCATGTCTCATCTGTCCTTTCCTTCCTCATCATGTCTCATCTGTCCTTTCATTCCTCACCATGTCTCATCCGTCCTTTCCTTCCTCATCATGTCTCATCTGTCCTTTCATTCCTCACCATGTCTCATCTGTCCTTTCCCTCCTCATCATGTCTCATCTGTCCTTCCATTCCTCACCATGTCTCATCTGTCCTTTCATTCCTCACCATGTCTCATCCGTCCTTTCCTTCCTCATCATGTCTCATCTGTCCTTTCATTCCTCACCATGTCTCATCCGTCCTTTCCTTCCTCATCATGTCTCATCTGTCCTTTCATTCCTCACCATGTCTCATCCGTCCTTTCCCTCCTCATGTCTCATCTGTCCTTCCATTCCTCACCATGTCTCATCCGTCCTTTCATTCCTCACCATGTCTCATCCGTCCTTTCCCTCCTCATCATGTCTCATCCGTCCTTTCCTTCCTCACCATGTCACATCCGTCCTTTCCTTCCTCACCATGTCTCATCTGTCCTTTACCCCTCACCATGTCTCATCTGTCCTTTCCCTCCTCATGTCTCATCTGTCCTTTCCCTCCTCATCATGTCTCATCTGTCCTTTCATTCCTCACCATGTCTCATCCGTCCTTTCATTCCTCACCATGTCTCATCCGTCCTTTCATTCCTCACCATGTCTCATTGTCTCACTGAGCATAAATGTATACACGCACTCAGCCCAGCATTCACTCCGTGCACACGCAGTCTCTCCAAACAACCAGAAGGCGCACTACAATAACTCTTCTTCTCCCCCTCCTCTCCGGGGAATAATTTACTAAACAGTAATCAACTTCTCAAATCTTTCAATCTTATGTTCCTCCACTCCAGTGGAGGTACAGACATTCCACAGATCCACTAGCTGGGATCAAATTTCATCTCATTATACATAGTAGTTCATACATATATTGTTAACGGTTTCTCCTTCTCACTGGAGAAACAATGTTTATATTTTTCAAAGAAGAATAAAAAAGATGGCTTAAAATATAGGAATATAATCTGAGTTCCGATCCGGGGGGGAGGGGGGGACAATTAACATTCATTGTGGGTCAACATGACAGATTCTTTAAATTCTCTCACGACTCCGGCAGTCGTCGACCTCTTCGCAATTAGGTGCTGCCACAGCACTGTTGTCACACAACTGCCACAGTTGCCTCTATCATTACGGGTGCTGCTACAGCACCGGGAAGGGCTGAAACACGAATGAAGTCGGTGTAAGTAATCTATTTCAAAATCTGAATAATGATAAATTCTTTTCCCTGTTTTCCCTTTTCTTAACTCTCTCTCTCTCTTTTTCTCCCCATCTGTCTATACCTCACCTGGTAATGGTAAATTGCAGGAAAATCTCGCTCTGCAAACAACGTGTCCGGTCAGTGTCCCCAAGCCATCTCCTTCCTATACTTTCTTTTTCCTTCCTGCGCTCTTCCTGAGTGATTACTCATCTAACTCTACACATTACCAGCCCTTGGTTACTTGACCAATGGACAACGTCCGTCCATTCAACCAATAATCACCCTACATCTATTTTACTGAACTGTTTTCATTGCCACCAGCGACACCGATCACACTGGTCAGGCAATGCAAATTAACCTTTCTTTTACCTTTCCTCTTCCCTACCTAGGGAAATGCTTTATAACAAATAAGGGCGTTCGCGACGTAACGTCACATGCCGCCATGTGAGGCTACATCACATGACACTCATCTGTCCTTTCATTCCTCACCATGTCCCATCTGTCCTTTCATTCCTCACCATGTCTCATCTGTCCTTTCAATCCTCACCATGTCCCATCTGTCCTTTCATTCCTCACCATGTCTCATCTGTCCTTTCAATCCTCACCATGTCTCATCTGTCCTTTCATTCCTCACCATGTCTCATCTGTCCTTTCATTCCTCACCATGTCTCATCCGTCCTTTCCTTCCTCATGTCTCATCTGTCCTTTCATTCCTCACCATGTCACATCCGTCCTTTCCTTCCTCACCATGTCTCATCTGTCCTTTCATTCCTCACCATGTCTCATCCGTCCTTTCCTTCCTCACCATGTCTCATCTGTCCTTTCATTCCTCACCATGTCTCATCTGTCCTTTCCTTCCTCACCATGTCTCATCCGTCCTTTCATTCCTCACCATGTCTCATCTGTCCTTTCATTCCTCACCATGTCTCATCTGTCCTTTCATTCCTCACCATGTCTCATCCGTCCTTTCATTCCTCACCATGTCTCATCTGTCCTTTCATTCCTCACCATGTCTCATCTGTCCTTTCCTTCCTCACCATGTCTCATCCGTCCTTTCATTCCTCACCATGTCACATCCGTCCTTTCCTTCCTCACCATGTCTCATCTGTCCTTTCATTCCTCACCATGTCTCATCTGTCCTTTCATTCCTCACCATGTCACATCTGTCCTTTCCTTCCTCATGTCTCATCCGTCCTTTCCTTCCTCATGTCTCATCCGTCCTTTCCTTCCTCATGTCTCATCCGTCCTTTCCTTCCTCACCATGTCACATCCGTCCTTTCCTTCCTCACCATATCTCATCCGTCCTTTCCTTCCTCACCATGTCACATCCGTCCTTTCCCTCCTCATCATGTCTCGTCTGTCCTTTCCTTCCTCACCATGTCACATCTGTCCTTTCCTTCCTCACCATGTCTCATCCGTCCTTTCCTTCCCTCTCATGTCCTCAACCACCATGTGTTGTCTGACACGTGGTGTTCTCATTCACCCTTTGCTTCCTGATCATGTCCTCAACCACCATTCACCCTTTGCTTCCTGATCATGTCCTCAACCACCATTCACCCTTTGCTTCCTGATCATGTCCTCAACCACCATTCACCCTTTGCTTCCTGATCATGTCCTTGTGTGTTTTGCTTCCTTCCTTACTGTGTTTTCACTCGTCC
Organism: Conus canariensis; assembly: GCA_033310375.1. Taxonomy (NCBI): domain Eukaryota; kingdom Metazoa; phylum Mollusca; class Gastropoda; order Neogastropoda; family Conidae; genus Conus; species Conus canariensis. Next base: position 4,207,207 of record CM065743.1, read on the forward strand.
TTTTTTCTCTTACCATTTTTTTTCTTCAGTCTTTTCCTTTGTCGGCATTTTTTTTCTCCGTCCTGTTGTTCGCGTTATTTTCCCTTCCCTATTTCTCGCATGTCCGCCTCCATGTTTTTTTCCTTTCTTACGTGTGCTCACCCGTCCTTCCTCCTTCACTATGTCCTGACCTGTCCCTTCCTGTCTCACCATGTGCTTATATACCAGCACACGATGCCCCTCATCCATCTTCCCTGTGTCATAATCTCCTCGCCCATCTTTCTTTCTTCCTTTCTTCTCAACATCCTCATCCGTCTGTTCTTTCTCACAAAAGTCTGTCTCTCCCCTCCCCCTCCCCCCCCCCCCCCCCCCCCCCCCCCTTCCTCTCCAAAACACGTCTTCACCCATCTTTCCTTTCTCATGCAACCTTCGTTTGTCCTTTCTGATAATGTTTCTCATTCATCTTTCCTTCTCGTAAGTCCTCGTCCATCTTTCTCATAATGTCCACATCCATTTTTTCTTTCTCATAGTGCCCTTACCCATCTTTCGTTTCTCATGATGTCTTCATCCAATGCTTTTTCATTCACATGATGTCCTCATCCATCTTTCTTTTCGCAACATGTTCTCATCTGTCTTTCTTTACTTAACATGAACTCACAGACATTCTCTTTATCATGCACTGATCCATCTGTCCTTTCTCACAGTGTCCCTTTCCGTCCTTTTTCATGAGATCTTCATCCATCTTTCCTTGAAATCCTCAATTTTTTTCTGGTACTGTCTTCAACCATCTTTCCTGATGTCCTCATTGCTGACCCTTTTCAAGAAGTCATCCATCTTCCCGTTCTTTATAATATCTTGTATCATGTCCTCTACCATCTTTCCTTTCTCGTGATATCTTTCTTCATCCATCCTTTCTCATAATGTCCTCGTTCATCTTTTCTTTCTCATTGTGACCTAATTCATCTTTTAGACCTCACTGCATCCTCATCCATCTTTCTTTTCTCACACTTTCTTCATCCATGTTTCCTTTCTCAGAATGTCCTCATCCACCTTTTCTTTTTTTTTAATGTCTACGTCCATCTTTCCTTATCTATGATATACACGTTTTCATTCTCTTCTCTTGACGTCTACGCCAATGATCCATTTATCATGATGTCGAACGTAATCTGTGTTTTCTAAAGATGGCCACATCCATGCTTCCGTCTCCATGATGTCAACACCTATGTGCCCTTTCTTATCATGTCCTTATTCATCTTTCTTTTCTCACGATGTCCGCACCCATCTTTCCTTTCTTTCAATGTTCACACCCCACTCTCCTTTCTCACGATGTCCGCATTTATCATTTATTTCTCAGTATGTCACACCTATCTTTCCTTTCTCACGATGTTCGCGTTCATCATTTATTTCTCAGTATATCACACCTATTTTTCCTTCCTCATGATGTCCATACTCATTCCTTCCTCATGATGTCCACACTCACTCCTTTCTCATGATGTCCACACTCATCATTCCTTTCTCATGATGTCCACACTCATCATTCCTTTCTCATGATGTCCACTCTCATCATTCCTTTCTCCTAATGTCCACACCCATCATTCCTTTCTCATAATGTCCACACCCATCATTCCTTTCTCATGATGTCCACACCCATCATTCCTTTCTCATGATGTCCACACCCATCATTCCTTTCTCATGATGTCCACACCCATCATTCCTTTCTCATGATGTCCACACTCATCATTCCTTTCTCATGATGTCCACATCCATCATTCTTCCTCATGAGTCCATACTCATTCTCTCATGATGTCCACATCACATCCTTTCTCATGATGTCCACACCATCATTCCTTTCTCATGATGTCCACACTCATCATTCCTTTCTCATGATGTCCACACCCATCATTCCTTTCTCATGATGTCCACACCCATCATTCCTTTCTCATGATGTCCACACCCATCATTCCTTTCTCATGATGTCCACACTCACATCATTCCTTTCTCATGATGTCCACACTCATCATTCCTTTCTCATGATGTCCACACCCATCATTCCTTTCTCATGATGTCCACACCCATCATTCCTTTCTCATGATGTCCACACCCATCATTCCTTTCTCATGATGTCCACACTCATCATTCCTTTCTCATGATGTCCACATCCATCATTCCTTCCTCATGATGTCCATACTCATTCCTTCCTCATGATGTCCACACTCACTCCTTTCTCATGATGTCCACACCCATCATTCCTTTCTCATGATGTCCACACTCATCATTCCTTTCTCATGATGTCCACACCCATCATTCCTTTCTCATGATGTCCACACCCATCATTCCTTTCTCATGATGTCCACACCCATCATTCCTTTCTCATGATGTCCACACCCATCATTCCTTTCTCATGATGTCCACCCCTCATCATTCCTTTCTCATGATGTCCACACTCATCATTCCTTTCTCATGATGTCCACACCCATCATTCCTTTCTCATGATGTCCACACCCATCATTCCTTTCTCATGATGTCCACACTCACATCATTCCTTTCTCATGATGTCCACACTCACTCATTCCTTTCTCATGATGTCCACACCCATCATTCCTTTCATGATGTCCACACCCATCATTCCGTTTTCGTAGTGTCCACACCCATGATCTACTCACTCATGTTTCCATTCTCATGACGTCACCACCCACCTTTCCCTTCCTATAATATGCACACCCATATTTCCTGTCTCACGATGTCTATACCCACCTTTCCTTTCTGTCTCACGATGTCTATACCCACCTTTCCTTTCTATCTCACGATGTCTATACCCACCTTTCCTTTCTATCTCACGATGTCTATACCCACCTTTCCTTTCTATCTCACGATGTCTATACCCACCTTTCCTTCCTGTCTCACGATGTCTATACCCACCTTTCCTTCCTGTCTCACGATGTCTATACCCACCTTTCCTTCCTGTCTCACGATGTCTATACCCACCTTTCCTTCCTGTCTCACGATGTCTATACCCACCTTTCCTTCCTGTCTCACGATGTCTATACCCACCTTTCCTTTCTGTCTCACGATGTCTATACCCACCTTTCCTTTCTATCTCACGATGTCTATACCCACCTTTCCTTTATCACGATGTCTATACCCACCTTTCCTTTCTATCTCCGATGTCTATACCCACCTTTCCTTTATCACGATGTCTATACCCACCTTTCCTTTCTATCTCACGATTTCTATACCCACCTTTCCTTTATCACGATGTCTATACCCACCTTTCCTTTCTATCTCACGATGTCTATACCCACCTTTTCTTCCTGTCTCACGATGTCTATACCCACCTTTCCTTCCTGTCTCACGATGTCTATACCCACCTTTCCTTCCTGTCTCACGATGTCTATACCCACCTTTACTTTCTGTCTCACGATGTCTATACCCACCTTTCCTTTCTGTCTCACGATGTCTATACCCACCTTTCCTTTCTGTCTCACGATGTCTATACCCACCTTTCCTTCCTGTCTCACGATGTCTATACCCACCTTTCCTTTCTGTCTCATGATGTCTATACCCACCTTTCCTTTCTGTCTCACGATGTCTATACCCACCTTTCCTTTCTGTCTCACGATGTCTATACCCACCTTTCCTTCCTGTCTCACGATGTCTATACCCACCTTTCCTTTCTGTCTCACGATGTCTATACCCACCTTTACTTTCTGTCTCACGATGTCTATACCCACCTTTCCTTTGGCAAGATGTCCACATCCCTCTTTTTCACGACTTCTTCACCCATCTTTCCTTTCTCATGATGTCCAGATCCAGTTTCCCCTTGTCGGTGCGTCCTCAACCATCTTTACATTTCATAATGTCCTCAACCTTCTTTTTTTCTCTCTCAGGGTGTCCATACCCATCTGTCTTTCCCATGATCTTCACACTCCTCTTCCCTTTCTCTTGATGTCCACACCAGTCTTTCCTTTCCCGTGATGGCTATTTCCATCCGTCCTTTTTCCCGATGTCCACATCCATCTTTGCCTGTTATGATGTCCACGCCAATCCTTTGTATGTGACTTTCTCTGTAAGGGGCACATTCGGGTGTATCTTTCTCTTTTCTCTCCGTTCTCATGATGTCATCATCTTTCCATACTCATGATGACCACATCCTTCGTTCCTTTTGTCATGGTTTCATATTCATAAACCATTTTTCCTTTTTTGTTTGTTTGTTTGTTTGTTTCCTTATCGATCTTTCGTTTCTTCCCAGACCTCTTCTCTCTCTCCTTTTTCATGATGTCTTCATCTTTTTTTTTAATCTTAATGTTATACTATTTGTCATTGCCTTCCTCATGATGATGTCATTGATCTTCCTTGCAGTTGGCCATATCAGGGCTGTCCACTGTGTATACTTGTTTGGATAGTTGCTACTGGCCACTTAAGGCTTGTCTACTTTTTTTTTAATAGTTGTTGAGATAGGTACATTGGCCTTATTGGGGCTGCCAACTTGTTATTGTTGTTTGGATAGGTACATTCAGGCGTGATGTCCACAAGCATCACACCTTATGTGACAGAGAAGAATGAACCCTTTCAGACTGCGTGTGTGGGGCCGGGGAAGGGGGAGCACGGGAAAGCAGGAGAGCAGCACATTGAAATGTGTGCCAAATGCCATAGGACAGTTTTCATGTCGGCCGGAACTTCAAACTGCGGATGAGGCGCGTCACTGCTGGGTCAACCAGACATCATCTTATTTTGTGTGTGTAGGATATCCGCTCCTATCTGGCACCATGTTATTTTCGGTGTGGATTATCGTTCATATCTGATACCATGTTATCTTGGGTGTAGGTTATCCGTTCCTATCTGGCACCAGGTTATTTTCGGTGCAGGATATCCGTTCATTTCTGGCAGCATCTGTCTTCCCCGTCACCTTAAAACCTTGGAATACTTGATTAAAACAACAACAACAAACAACAACAACAAAACAGCAACGACAGCACCACCCGATCAGCTGTCTGTGATGTGGATTCAGTCACTGTCATTTTGGTATTGATCAGCTGTCTGTGATGTGGATTCAGTCACTGTCATTTTGGTATTGATCAGCTGTCTGTGATGTGGATTCAGTCACTGTCATTTTGGTATTGATCAGCTGTCTGTGATGTGGATTCAGTCACTGTCATTTTGGTATTGATCAGCTGTCTGTGATGTGGATTCAGTCACTGTCATTTTGGTATTGATCAGCTGTCTGTGATGTGGATTCAGTCACTTCATTTTGTTTGATCACGTCTGAGTGACGCACTCATCATTTTGAAGTCCACCACCAACTGAAGTCATTTGAACGCTGCACACAGCAGAGGACGCACTGTACACACGCACACACACACACACACACACCACACACACACACACACACACCACACGCACACACACAGCCCACCTTACTCACCAGCACGCACACCACACACACACACACACACACACACACACACACACACACACACGCTCGCACAACACACACCACACACACACACACACCACACACTGGCGGCGCACGGACGGCGCACACACACACACACACACACACACACACAACACACACACACACACACACACACACAATGCACCCGCAGGCACGTAGGCAGGCACACACGAGTGCGCGTGTGCGCGCACTCAGAGAGAGACAGAGAGAGAAGAGAAACGAAACGTTTCGAGAGAGAGAGAGAGAGAGAGAGAGAAGAGAGAGAGAGAGAGAGAAGAAACGAAACGTTACGAGAGAGACAGAGAGAGAGAGGAGAAACGAAACGTTCGAGAGAGAGAAGAGAGAGAGAGAGAGAGAGAGAGAGAGAGAGAGAAACGAAACGTTTCGAGAGAGAGAGAGAGAGAGAGAGAGAGAGAGAGAAAAGAGAGAGAGAGAGAGAGAGAGAAGAGAGAAGGAGAGAGAGAGAGAGTGAGAGAGAGATAGAGAAAAACGAAACGTTTCGAGAGAGAAGAGAGAGAGAGAGAGAGAGAGAGAGAGAGAGAAACGAAACGTTTCGAGAGAGAGAGAGAGAGAGAGAGAGAGAGAGGAGAGAGAGAGAGAAACGAAACGTTTCGAGAGAGAGAGAGAGAGAGAGAGAGAAGAGAGAGAGAGAGGAGAGAGAGAGAGAAGAAACGAAACGTTTCGAGAGAGAGAGAGAGAGAGAGAGAGAGAGAGAGAGAGAGAGAGAGAGAAACGAAACGTTTCGAGAGAGAGAGAGAGAGAGAGAAAAGAGAGAGAAACGAAACGTTTCGAGAGAGAGAGAGAGAGAGAGAGAAGAAAAGGGCATACGTGCAGACAGTCATGTAAGCCAGTGCATGTTATACACGCTACACGACAGGCATTCCAGTACATTGGAAACTAAGCCATGCTGAGTGCGTCAGCCAGTGGGTCTTGCCAGGAGTACCCGTGACTTGCACCACTGGCCTGACCATTGATTCCTCTCTCCCTTTGGTTGGGGGGTTGGGGGGTTTGGACAGCGGCTTCGGTTATTTTGTTGTTGTTTTTTGTTTGTTTGTTTGTTTTTTAGTCTGCTTTCCATATTCTGTGCTTTTGTTGTTGTTTTTTTTCTTTATCAATTGATGTTATTCATTGAATTATTGCTCATTGGGGTCATCAGGATCACAAGTCATGACAGTCAGTGTATACGGAAATAAAGGAATGTTTTGATGTGAAAACTCTTTCGTGTTAAAACCTGGCGGTCAGCCGGGGGAGCTTAGGGGATGGAGAGCGGGGCAGCTTCTCAGTTTCTCCTTGCTGCCGATCTGCGATCATTTCGTGCAGATTTCATGTACGCTCTATATTTTTTTTTTTAATCGTTTACAAGTTGTCTTTCATTTGCTTTCCCTCTAGGTCGAAATTTGCTTTTTGTCTCTTTGGTTTGTACCCTCCCCGTGCACACCCCGCTCCCTCCCCCCCCCCCCCCCCCCCCCGCCCCCAGCCTCCCTTTTACACTAAAAGATGTAACTGTTAAACCATGTAACGTTCTTCTCTTCTCATTTGACCATACTGGATTTACAATATGGAATGGGATGTTGAAGGACATACACAATGCACATATTATGTATCACTCTTCATCAATGATTGAAGACTTCAGAAGCTCGTGTGAGATGATTGTCTATTAGCTCCTTGTTCCATGACATAGCAGCGCCTTCTGACGGCCATAATCCTTTTTCTTCCTGTCTCCAGCGTCGGTTTTAGAAGTGTCTTCCCCCCCCCCCCCTTCTTCCCCCCCCCCCCTTTTTCTTTCTTTCGTTCATAGATCTGTTCTTTCTTTACCATGTAAACAAGACAAGGCAAAAATGAGATTGTCTCAATGGGTCAGCAGCAATCCGGATACATTGGTTGACAAAACTCTCGTTTCAACCACTCTTTCCTTGCGTTAGTCGCACCCTCCACAGTCGAGCGCAGAAGACTCGGTCCCTTCCTTTCCTATCTTCACGAAGAAGCTGTCTCTGGTTTTATGCGTTCTATTGTCCAAGGTACACTAGATAAACGGAAAATCTTTTTCTAGTCCTGGGAATCTGCCTTCCTTCACCTTCACCTATCCCTTGACATCGTCTGTTGTCGCTGGGGCACCCCTGATGATCCGGTTACCACTCTCCTCCATCCGTCCCTGTCCTCCACCGCTCGCTGAGATTCCGCCAGGCTCATTCCAGTCCACTCTCGGATATTGTCTTCCCGCCTCTTCCTTTGTCTTCCTCTATTGCGGCTTCCTCTGACTGTTCCTTCCTGGGAATCCAGCATCAGCTAAATCCAGAACAGGGCCGCACAACGTCTTTTCGGATCCTCTGACCATGCTTGTGTTGCACCTGTCTCAATTGTTCCCCTTCGCCGGTCGCACGTTGAACAAAGGACATTTTTCAATCTCTCTCTTCTGTCGTTTAAGTCGCCTGGAAACCAGGCTCCAGCGTGTCACTCTGAACCCTTCAGTCTGTCCACACCTCTTCATCTTCGTCCTGCTGCTGACTGTCACTCTGAACCCTTCAGTCTGTCCACACCTCTTCATCTTCGTCCTGCTGCTGACTGTCACTCTGAACCCTTCAGTCTGTACCGCACCTCTTCATCTTCGTCTCCTGCTGCTGACTGTCACTCTGAACCCTTCAGTCTGTCCGCACCTCTTCATCTTCGTCCTGCTGCTGACTGTCACTCTGAACCCTTCAGTCTGTCCACACCTCTTCATCTTCGTCCTGCTGCTGACATTCGTATTTACAGACTCCCTTCTTTTAGTCCAGAACCATACGGTCCGCGTTCTTCTTTCTGACATCCAGGTCTACAGGCTTCCTACTTTGGGGCCTGAATCCTGCGGCCAACGCTTTCCTTTCATACAAGGGTCCCTCCATCTGTAGCCAGCTCCCTTTTCCGGTTCGCCAAGCAGGCCTGACAAGAAGCGTTCTGACCCTTACCCATCACCCTTTTTAGTTTACGACTTCTATGAGTCTTGGGTTTGGCGCGCGCGTGTGTGGGTGTGTTGTGGTGTGTGTGTGTGTGTGTGTGTGTGTGCGCGCGCGCGCGCGCGTGCGTGCGTGCGTGCGTGCGTGCGTGCGTGTGTGTGCTCGTATGTGCGTGTGCATTTGAAATGTACGTGCTCAGCGCCATTGTTGACAAAAAGTTTGTTGGATCGTCTTGTCATGACTGTTGTGATGTAGTAGAAGTAGCAGTAGTAGTAGTAGTAGTAGTAGTACTATTCGTGGTGGTGGTGGTAGTAGTAGTAGTAGTAGTAGCAGCAGCAGCAGCAGCAGTAGTGGTAGTAGTGGTAGTAGTGGTAGTAGAAGTAGTAGTAGTAGCGTGGTGGTGGTGGTAGTAGTAGTAGTCGTCGTGGTGGTGGTAGTAGTAGTAGTCGTGGTGGTGGTGGTGGTGGTGGTAGTAGTAGTAGTAGATAGTACGTGGTGGTAGTAGTAGTTGTGTGTGTAGTAGTCGTGGTGGTGGTAGCAGTAGTAGTAGTACGTGGTGTAATAGTAGTAGTTGTGGTGGTGGTAGTAGTCGTGGTGGTGTGTAGTAGTAGTAGTCGTGTGGTGGTGGTAGTAGTAGTAGTCGTGTGGTGGTGGTTAGTAGTAGTGTGGTGGTGGTGGTAGTAGTAGTAGTCGTGGTGTGGTGGTGGTGGTATGAGTAGTAGTAGTAGTCGTCGTGGTGGTAGTAGTATATTTGTGGTGGTAGTATCGTGGTGTGGGGGTGGTAGTAGTAGTAGTAGTGTCGTGGTGGTAGTAGTAGTAGTGTAGTGGTGAGTAGTCGTGGTGGTGGTAGCATAGTAGTAGTCGTGGTGGTAATAGTAGTAGTTGTGGTGGTGGTAGTAGTCGTGTGGGGTAGTAGTAGATATCGTGGTGGTGGTGAGTAGAGTAGTATTGGATAGTATTGGTGTGTAGTAGTCAACTGGTGTAGTATGTATAGTAGTAGTAGTAGCAACAGTAATGATGGGCAGCACCAACAATGGCAGTACTAGAGATAGCAGTACTTATTGTAAGCGAAAAATAATACTGGCAATTGCAATAAGTATTTGCATTTATAGGGCATAACATCGAATGCAGAAAGGCTGCTGTAACTTTGAATCTCGCAGGTATCTTGAAAGAGCTGTCTTAATGGTAATCGTTTTGATCGGATAGGTGGCTTGTAAGCGCTTACACACACACACACACACACACACACACACCACACACACACACACACACACACACACACACACATTCGCGCGCAATCGCACAAAATCGTGCGCACGCACGCACGCACGCGCACACACACACACACACACACACACACACACACCACACACACACACGCACACACGCACACACACGCACGCACGCACACACACGACACATACACACACACACACACACACACACACACACACACGCCGAGACAGAAACGGACGCGGTCGCGCGCGCGCGAGCACACACAAACACACGCACGCACACGCACACACGCCACACCACACACACACACACACACACACACACACACACACACACACACACACACACACGCCGAGACAGAAACGGACACGCTCGCGCGCGCGCGCGCACACACACACACACACACACACACACACATACACGCACACCACACGCGCGCGCGCACACACACACACACACACACACACACACACACACACCACACACATATACAGACAGAGAAAGACAGCAACAGATGGAGAGACAGACAGACAGAGAGGGAAAGAGAGCGAGAGAGAGAGAGAGAGAGAGAGAGAGAGAGAGAGAGA
>CM065743.1:4222393-4244893 GCA_033310375.1 Conus canariensis
ACACCTTTGCAATGTTGCACAACATGTGAACACAGAGTATCCTGAAACACCTTTGCAATGTTGCACAACATGTGAACACAGAGTATCCTGAAACACCTTTGCAATGTTGCACAACATGTGAACACAGAGTATCCTGAAACATTTCCAGTGTTGTCCAACATGTGAACACAGAGTATCCTGAAACATTTCCAGTGTTGTCCAACATGTGAACACAGAGTATCCTGAAACACCTTTGCAATGTTGCACAACATGTGAACACAGAGTATCCTGAAACACCTTTGCAATGTTGTCCAACATGTGAACACAGAGTATCCTGAAACACCTTTGCAATGTTGCCCAACATGTGAACACAGAGTATCCTGAAACACCTTTGCAATGTTGCACAACATGTGAACACAGAGTATCCTGAAACACCTTTCCAGTGTTGCCCAACATGTGAACACAGAGTATCCTGAAACACCTTTCCAGTGTTGCCCACCATGTGAACACAGAGTATCCTGAAACACCTTTCCAATGTTGCCCACCATGTGAACACAGAGTGTCCTGAAACACCTTTCCAATGTTGCCCAACATGTGAACACAGAGTATCCTGAAACACCTTTCCAAAGTTGCCCAACATGTGAACACAGAGTATCCTGAAACACCTTTGCAATGTTGTCCAACATGTGAACACAGAGTATCCTGAAACACCTTTGCAATGTTGCACAACATGTGAACACAGAGTATCCTGAAACACCTTTCCAATGTTGCCCACCATGTGAACACAGAGTATCCTGAAACACCTTTGCAATGTTGCACAACATGTGAACACCGAGTATCCTGAAACACCTTTGCAGTGTTGTCCAACATGTGAACACAGAGTATCCTGAAACACCTTTCCAGTGTTGCCCAACATGTGAACACAGAGTATCCTGAAACACCTTTGCAATGTTGTCCACCATGTGAACACAGAGTATCCTGAAACACCTTTGCAATGTTGCACAACATGTGAACACAGAGTATCCTGAAACACCTTTGCAATGTTGTCCAACATGTGAACACAGAGTATCCTGAAACACCTTTGCAATGTTGCACAACATGTGAACACAGAGTATCCTGAAACACCTTTGCAATGTTGTCCAACATGTGAACACAGAGTATCCTGAAACACCTTTCCAGTGTTGCCCAACATGTGAACACAGAGTATCCTGAAACACCTTTGCAATGTTGTCCAACATGTGAACACAGAGTATCCTGAAACACCTTTGCAATGTTGCACAACATGTGAACACAGAGTATCCTGAAACACCTTTGCAATGTTCCCTACCATGTGAACACAGAGTATCCTGAAACACCTTTCCAAAGTTCCCTACCATGTGAACACAGAGTATCCTGAAACACCTTTGCAATGTTGCACAACATGTGAACACCGAGTATCCTGAAACACCTTTCCAATGTTGCCCAACGTGTGAACACAGAGTATCCTGAAACACCTTTGCAATGTTGTCCAACATGTGAACACAGAGTATCCTGAAACACCTTTGCAATGTTGCACATCATGTGAACACAGAGTATCCTGAAACACCTTTGCAATGTTGCACAACATGTGAACACAGAGTATCCTGAAACACCTTTGAAATGTTGTCCAACATGTGAACACAGAGTATCCTGAAACACCTTTGCAATGTTGTCCAACATGTGAACACAGAGTATCCTGAAACACCTTTGCAATGTTGTCCAACATGTGAACACAGAGTATCCTGAAACACCTTTGCAATGTTGCACAACATGTGAACACAGAGTATCCTGAAACACCTTTGCAATGTTGCACAACATGTGAACACAGAGTATCCTGAAACACCTTTGCAATGTTGCACAACATGTGAACACAGAGTATCCTGAAACACCTTTGCAGTGTTGCCCACCATGTGAACACAGAGTATCCTGAAACACCTTTGCAGTGTTGCCCACCATGTGAACACAGAGTATCCTGAAACACCTTTGCAATGTTGCCCAACATGTGAACACAGAGTATCCTGAAACACCTTTCCAATGTTGCACACCATGTGAACACAGAGTATCCTGAAACACCTTTGCAATGTTGTCCAACATGTGAACACAGAGTATCCTGAAACACCTTTGCAATGTTGCACAACATGTGAACACAGAGTATCCTGAAACACCTTTGCAATGTTGTCCAACATGTGAACACAGAGTATCCTGAAACACCTTTGCAATGTTGCACAACATGTGAACACAGAGTATCCTGAAACACCTTTGCAATGTTGTCCAACATGTGAACACAGAGTATCCTGAAACACCTTTGCAATGTTGTCCAACATGTGAACACAGAGTATCCTGAAACACCTTTGCAATGTTGCACAACATGTGAACACAGAGTATCCTGAAACACCTTTGCAATGTTGTCCAACATGTGAACACAGAGTATCCTGAAACACCTTTGCAATGTTGCACAACATGTGAACACAGAGTATCCTGAAACACCTTTGCAATGTTCCCTACCATGTGAACACAGAGTATCCTGAAACACCTTTGCAATGTTGCACAACATGTGAACACAGAGTATCCTGAAACACCTTTGCAGTGTTGCCCACCATGTGAACACAGAGTATCCTGAAACACCTTTGCAATGTTGTCCAACATGTGAACACAGAGTATCCTGAAACACCTTTGCAGTGTTGCCCACCATGTGAACACAGAGTATCCTGAAACACCTTTGCAATGTTGCACAACATGTGAACACAGAGTATCCTGAAACACCTTTGCAGTGTTGCACAACATGTGAACACAGTTCTTCTGTAATGATTTTCTGTACGATATTTTTTTCTAAACCGGCTTGACCGTCTTTTTATTGTGTTTATTGTCCACCTCGGTCATCTTGGGTGGTCATCCTGTGAGCCAGTCACGGTCATCTTGGGTGGTCATCCTGTGAGCCAGTCACGATCATCTTGGGTGGTCATCCTGTGAGCCAGTCACGGTTATCTTGGGTGGTCATCCTGTGAGCCAGTCACGGTCATCTTGGGTGGTCATCCTGTGAGCCAGTCACGGTCATCTTGGGTGGTCATCCTGTGAGCCGGTCTGCAGCGCATCTTTTCACCCAGAACTGACCTTGTGCAGTGGACAGCCCATGCCGAAAGAAAGGGGGTAGTTTAGGGGGTAGGGGTCTTTTAGTATCAACTGTGTTCCGGTCTTCTTGCAATACTGTGCTCATCATTTCCTTGGTCTTTCACTTGGTTTTTTTACTTTCTCTTATCTCCGGTTCTTTTCTGCCTCTGTGGCCCGCTGTTTAAGTGTGTGTGTGTGTGTGTGTGTGTGTGTGTGTGTGTGTGTGTGTGTGTGTGTGTGTGTGTGTGTTTTACAATTTGCATACTTTTTGATCCGCCCCATGGGAATGCAGGGGAGAGAAGGGGGGGGGGGGTTGAGGATCTTTCGATATAAATTGCGCCCCTGTCTTCTAGAAATCTGATGCTAGGAATTTCTTCTTTCGTGTCTCTTTGACTTTGCTTTCTTTTTCAAAAAATTTGGGTTTAATCTTTTTTGTCTCTCTCTCTGTACTGTTGCCAACCGCTTTTCTGCATTTGTTCATCTTCCTGTGGTCTGGAAAGCATTTTTTTTAATAAACTTTGTCAGATGCAAGTTCTTCCTTGTTGTCTGGGGACTAAGTAGTGAAGGTTTAACCAGTGGAACAGGCACTTGCTGTCCATTCTGCGGTGCTGTTCACTAATCAGACATGTTGATGTATCTGTGTTGCATTGAGGTTCCCCCCGGAAGGATTGTTTTGTTTGTTTTACGAGAGAAAAAAAAAGATCTGAGCGAAATGATCAGTGGTTGGTACACTTAATACGACATTGTTTTATCCGAGTGAAGGACTTGTAGCATGGAAGTTGCTGTGTTTTGAATAAGTGTAACTGTAAACCGTACTCAAATCTGAATCTGCCCTTGACGGGAGTGATTTCTGTGGTGTTTGTTGTTTTGTTTTGAGTTTTGCTTCTTCGTTTGCTTGCAAGGGTTTTTTTTTTACGTGTTTACAGCCGAGGAAAATGCTCTCTGTGGTCTGCACGAGCTGTACTGAAACAGACATTGTCTGTGCCCATCTGAACAGACATTGTCTGTGCCCATCTCCAAAACTGCCATTTCAGGTTTATCTCCGATAAAGCTTTATCCGCTTTGAGTTGTTTATTTCCCCTCAAGCACTAACGTTCTTGGCTTGGTGATTGTTGTGCCGGTAGGCCAAGACTTGTTGTTTTTGTTTGTGCCGGTAGGCCAAGACTTTTGTTGTTTTTGTTGTGCCGGTAGGCCAAGACTTTTGTTGTTTTTGTTGTGCCGGTAGGCCAAGGTTTTTGTTGTGCCGGTAGGCCAAGACTTTTGTTGTTTTTGTTTGTGCCGGTAGGCCAAGACTTTTGTTTTTGTTGTGCCGGTAGCCCAAGTCTTTTGATGTTTTTGTTGTGCCGGTAGGCCAAGACTTTTGTTGTTTTTGTTTGTGCCGGTAGGCCAAGACTTTTGTTGTTTTTGTTTGTGCTGGTAGGCCAAGACTTTTGTTGTTTTTGTTGTGCCGGTAGGCCAAGTCTATTGATGTTTTTGTTGTGCCGGTAGGCCAAGACTTTTGTTGTTTTTGTTGTGCCGGTAGCCCAAGTCTTTTGATGTTTTTGTTGTGCCGGTAGCCCAAGTCTTTTGATGTTTTTGTTGTGCCGGTAGCCCAAGTCTTTTGATGTTTTTGTTGTGCCGGTAGCCCAAGTCTTTTGATGTTTTTGTTGTGCCTGTAGGCTAAGACTTTTGTTGTTTTCCGCCACATATCTTGACGAGCTCGGTCTGACAAGAACTTCCTTCACTTCAACTGAAATTCATGAAACACGGGTGCGCGTGCAGGCACACACACACACACACACACACAACACACACACACTCTCTCTCTCTCTCTCTCTCTCTCTCTCTCTCTCTCTCTCTCTCTCTCTCCACACGCACGCACGCACGCACGCGCACGCACACACGCACGCAACACACACACACACACACACACACACACACACACACACACACACACACACACAAAGTTAACTGACATTTCTGGGTTCTACGTTCCACGTGCTATGTTCACTTCTTGTGTGACGTTTTTGCTCAAGGGGTCATGTCGGTTTAGCTCCCTGCACTGCAGGTCAAAAGACAGGCTGCCGTGTCAGTGCCTCCTCATTCACCGTTTCCTTTCTGGAGGCAGTCAACACCGGCAGTCAACACCGCACGTTCTACTTTCCTTTCTCAGTGACCAAGTGTCTGCACCTGGTTGAGTTAGCGTTTGTTTCTGAGTTCTCCAGACTTTGTGCTGTTCCCCCTTTCTGAGTGTAACCAAGGTGCAGCTCAGTGTTATTTGGTTGCCGTTTCCGTGAAACACTTCGCTTGTGATACCGCTCATACTGTTCAACAGTTTTTCATTGTGGCGATTTCGTTTGTGATACCGCTGGTAGCATTCAACAATATTCCGTTGCTGAGATGTCTTGCGCATCCGTCAAACTGGTATTAAAAGCTGATTCAGTATAGACCCTGAGCAGAGAAGTGACACCCGAGCCAGGTTCGGTGTGAGGTCATATTCAGGTTGAACGTCATCTCTCGCCTAGGTGGTAGGGCAGACAGGATAATCGCAACAGGGAGACCGGTTGGAGGGAGGGGTGGTGAAGGGAGGGGAAGAGAGGGATGGTAGAGGGTTGATGCAACACTACACCGATACCATCAGAGCATCGACACGTGAAGCCTCAGGCGTATGTAACCTCGTTTTACAACGGCCTGGGTGCTTTACCCTGAGTTCACTATTTAATGGGGTGGGTATGGGTATTGATGGGAAAGGGTGGGATGGGGTTCCTGAAGCAACTATGCTCAATGACGTTGATTAAAAAGCTCTTGGTCTTTTTTTTTTTACAAAAAAAAAAAAAATCCATGTGAGTTTTGAGTCTTGGTCTCGATTTTAACTGGCGTTTTTGTTGTTGTTGTTGTTGTTTGTTTGTTTGTTGTTTTTTTTTACATAAAGGTTTACGGCCCTGATATGGTTTACGTCTGATCCATTCCAAATGTATCAATTCAGATAGAAACTGCTAACTCTTATAGGTATCCCTCTTTGGCCCCTAACCCCCACTCACATAGGATTTTCTGGTACTACTCATTACAACACTTGTTTTTTACTTACTTTCCTGTGCTTCTCATTTGCGTTCTTTCACACCAGGGTATTGCACTTTTCAGTCCAGTTGTCTGTCCACTCCCTCCTTTTCAAGTTCACTCCATGATGTTCTCCAGAGACCCTTCACTTTACTGTATCAACACGTTGTGTCCACTCCATGATGTTCTCCAGAGACCCTTCACTTCACCGTGTGAACACGTTGTGTTCACTTCATGATGTTCTCCAGAGACCCTTCACTTTACTGTATCAACACGTTGTGTTCACTCCATGATGTTCTCCAGAGACCCTTCACTTTACCGTGTGAACACGTTGTGTTCACTCCATGATGTTCTCCAGAGACCCTTCACTTTACCGTGTGAACACGTTGTGTTCACTTCATGATGTTCTCCAGAGACCCTTCACTTCACCGTGTGAACACGTTGTGTTCACTTCATGATGTTCTCCAGAGACCCTTCACTTCACCGTGTGAACACGTTGTGTTCACTTCATGATGTTCTCCAGAGACCCTTCACTTCACCGTGTGAACACGTTGTGTTCACTCCATGATGTTCTCCAGAGACCCTTCACTTCACCGTGTGAACACGTTGTGTTCACTTCATGATGTTCTCCAGAGACCCTTCACTTTACCGTGTGAACACGTTGTGCACATGCTGTGAGAGGACTGGACACACCACCGCCAGTGTCCATCTTCGTCCAGTAGCAGCTTCTCGCTTTTCCAGGCAGTTGTCTTCTTTAAATATTTCATGGATTTGAACCTGAGGCCCTTGAGTCCCCCCCCCCCCCCCCTTTCATTCTTTAGCGCTTCCATTACCGCCCATACCCCCTACTGTTTCCATATTCCCCATTGTCGTGTGTCATGTTTGGTCTTTTCCCACTACACCTCCAACCTTTTCGAAGTCCTGCAGTCTCTCTCTCTCCTTCCCTTCCCCCTTCCCCTTTCATTTTCCTCTGCCACAAACAGTTCTTTGTATACATTGCTGACGTGTATTCTTCGGCATTGCTACGAGAGTTACACTACAGTCATTTCCGTTCTTACCCCTTTACTTTTCTTTCGGCGGTATTGACCAGTAGGAAGAAGGTACCATATTCAACTCCATCCAGTTCTCCCCCTTCCTATCCCGCCCGTCATTCATCATTCCTATGTTCTTCTCCCATCCGTCACTTATGCTCTGCAACTCCTTTCCTCCTCCACAGCATCGTTCATCAGTTTCACGTTGTCTCCTCACGTCCATTCATCTTCGTTCTATTTTTCTTCACTCGTCCATCAGTCGTCCTCCACGCTTGTTCTCAGAGGAATATTTAGTTAAAGACAAGGGCAATAACTTCTGAGTGCCTTCCGGTCGCAGAGCAAAGGCGAAAGGGAAGGGATGGAGACGACCACAGTTTGTTTAGATAGCGCACGGCTGCCTACAGCTGTCAGCTTCCTCACGCTAACCTGTCACAAGCTTTCCTGCCTACGCGTAATGTGCTACTAGCTGTCTGGCTGGAAATAGGGTGCTCTGCCTCCTAATATCCTCAGTTCCCGTCGCATCTTTGTCATCATTCTCATGTTCTCTTCTTCTTATCTTGTTCTTCATTTACTGTTGTCATGTTCTGCCCCCGTCCTGCACTCAGCATTTTCATGTTCTGTTTGTCTCATCGTGTGTCGGCCATTCTTTATTAACGTGTTCCCATCCTCTCATTCCGTCTCATTCTGTGCTGACTGTGACCACTTCTTCTCGGTCGCTATCCTTTTTTTTTTTATCATTCTCACCCTCTTCCATCTCACTTCTCATTCCTCCCGTCTTCGTTCCCAGTTCGCGCCCCTCCCCATCCAACTTTTTCATCGTACGCTCCCTCCCACCATCCAACATTCATCATTCACACCCTTCCCCATCCAACATTCATATTCCACCCCTCCCCATCCCATCCACCATCCTCCCATCAACTTTCATCATTTTCCCTCTCCCCAACCACATTCATCATTTCACGCCTCGCCCATAATTCATATGTTCCACTTCCCCCATCCAACATTTCATTTCCACTCTCCCCATCCAACATTCATCATTCCCCCCTCCCCACCACATCTCTTCCCCCCCCCCTCTCCCATCATTCATCATTCCACCCCTCCCCATCCAACATTCATCATCCCCCTGTCCCCATCCAACATTCATTATGTCCACCCTCCCCATCCAACATTCATCCCTTTTCCCAGCCCTCTCCCATCCAACATTATCATTCCCCCCCTCCCCTCCACCTTCCATCATGTCCACCCTCCCCATCCAACATTCATCACATGTCTCACCCCTCCCCACCCAAAACATTCATCATTCCACACCATCCCCCACTCCAACATTCATCATGTCCACATCCCTCCCATCCAACATTCATCATTCTCACCTCCCCCATCCAACATTCATTTCTCAACTCCCTCCCCCATCCAACATTCATCATCTCCATACTTCCCTGTCCCCATCCAACATCATCATGTCCACCCCTCCCATCCAACATTCATCATGTCCACCCCTCCCCATCCAACATTCATCATTCTACCCCTCCCATCCAACATTCATCATGTCCACCCCTCCCCATCCAACATTCATCTATTCCACCCCTCCCCATCCAACATTCATCATGTCTCTCATTCTTCCACTCCCCATCCAACATTCATCATGTCCCCCCTCCCCATCCAACATTCATCATGTCCACCCCTCCCCATCCAACATTCATCATGTCCACCCCTCCCCATCCAACATTCATCATTCCACCCCTCCCCATCCAACATTCATCATGTCACACCCTCCCCATCCAACATTCATATTCCACCCCTCCCCATCCAACATTCATCATTCCACCCCTCCCCATCCTCAATTCCATATCCACATCATTCCACCCCTCCCCATCCAACATTCATCATTCCCCCATCCCTTCCAGTCCCCTCCAACATTCATCATTCCACCCCTCCCCATCCAACATTCATCATGTCCACCCCTCCCCATCCAACATTCATCATGTCCACCCCTCCCCATCCAACATTCATCATTCCACCCCTCCCCATCCAACATTCACATCATGTCCACCCTCCCTCCCCATCCACATTCATTCATTCCACCCCTCCCCATCCAACATTCATCATTCCACCCCTCCCCATCCAACATTCATCATGTCCACCCCTCCCCATCCAACATTCATCATTCCACACCCCCTCAACATCACATCCAACTCTCATCATTCCACCCCTCCCCATCCAACATTCATCATGTCCACCCCTCCCCATCCAACATTCATCATGTCCACCCCTCCCCATCCAACATTCATCATGTCCACCCCTCCCCATCCAACATTCATCATTCCATCCCCCTCCCCATCCAACATTCATCATGTCCACCCCTCCCCATCCAACATTCATCATGTCCACCCCTCCCCATCCAACATTCATCATGTCCACCCCTCCCCATCCAACATTCATCATTCCACCCCTCCCCATCCAACATTCATCATGTCCACCCCTCCCCATCCAACATTCATCATGTCCACCCCTCCCCATCCAACATTCATCATTCCACCCCTCCCCATCCAACATTCATCATTCCACCCCTCCCCCATCCAACATTCATCATGTCCACCCCCCCCATCCAACATTCATCATGTCCACCCCTCCCCATCCAACATTCATCATGTCCACCCCTCCCCATCCAACATTCATCATGTCCACCCCTCCCCATCCAACATTCATATTCCACCCTCCCATCCAACATTCATCATGTCCACCCCTCCCCATCCAACATTCATTATTCCACCCCTCCCCATCCAACATTCATCATGTCCACCCCTCCCCATCCTACATTCATCATGTCCACCCCTCCCCATCCAACATTCATCATGTCCACCCCTCCCCATCCAACATTCATCATGTCCACCCCTCCCCATCCAACATTCATTATTCCACCCCTCCCCATCCAACATTCATCATGTCCACCCCTCCCCATCCAACATTCATATTCCACCCCTCCCCATCCAACATTCATCATGTCCACCCCTCCCCATCCAACATTCATCATTCCACCCCTCCCCATCCAACATTCATCATGTCCACCCCTCCCCATCCCAACATTCATCATGTCCACCCCTCCCCATCCAACATTCATCATGTCCACCCCTCCCCATCCAACATTCATCATGTCCACCCCTCCCCATCCAACATTCATCATGTCCACCCCTCCCCATCCTACATTCATCATTCCACCCCTCCCCATCCAACATTCATCATGTCCACCCCCTCCCCATCCAACATTCATCATGTCCACCCCTCCCCATCCAACATTCATATGTCCACCCCTCCCCATCCAACATTCATCATTCCACCCCTCCCCATCCAACATTCATCATGTCCACCCCTCCCCATCCACATTCATCATTCCACCCCTCCCCATCCAACATTCATCATGTCCACCCCCTCCCATCCACATTCATCAATTCCACCCCTCCCCATCCAACATTCATCATTCCACCCCTCCCCATCCACATTCATCATGTCCACCCCTCCCCATCCAACATTCATCATGTCCACCCCCTCCCCATCTCCAACCAATTCATCATTTCCACCCCTCCCATCCAACATTCATCATGTCCACCCCTCCCCATCCTACATTCATCATTCCACCCCTCCCCATCCAACATTCATCATGTCCACCCCTCCCCATCCTACATTCATCATTCCACCCCCTCCCCATCCAACATTCATCATTCCACCCCTCCCCATCCAACATTCATCATTCCACCCCTCCCCATCCACATTCATCATGTCCACCCCTCCCCATCCTACATCATCATTTCCACCCCTCCCCATCCAACATTCATCATTCCACCCCTCCCCATCCAACATTCATCATTCCACCCCTCCCCATCCAACATTCATCATTCCACCCCTCCCCATCCAACATTCATCCATATCCCACCCCTCCCCATCCCACATCATTCACCCCTCCCATCCTACATTCATCATTCCACCCTCCCCATCCAACATTCATCATTCCACCCCTCTCCCCATCCAACATTCATCATTCCACCCCCTCCCCATCCAACATTCATCATTCCACCCCTCCCCATCCAACATTCATCATTCCACCCCTCCCATCCAATCACATTCACCTCATAATTCCACCCCCTCCCCATCCAACATTCATCATTCCACCCCTCCCCATCCAACATTCATCATGTCCACCCCTCCCCATCCTAACATTCATTCCCTATCCAATCACCCCTCCCCATCCAACATTCATCATGTCCACCCCTCCCCATCCAACATTCATCATTCCACCCCCTCCCCATCCAACATTCATCATGTCCACCCCTCCCCATCCAACATTCATCATTCCACCCTCCCCCTCACATCCACACATCATCATTCCACCCCTCCCCATCCTACATTCATCATGTCCCCCCCCTCCATCATCATTCCACTCCCCATCCACATTCATTATTCCACCCCTCCCATCCAACATTTCAATTCATTTCCACCCCCTCCCCATCCAACATTCATCATTTCCACCCCCTCCCCATCCAACATTCATATTCCACCCCTCCCATCCTACATTATCATTTCCACCCCTCCCCATCCAACATTCATCATTCCACCCCTCCCCATCCAACTTCATCATTCCACCCCTCCCCATCCAACATTCATCATTCCACCCCTCCCCATCCAACATTCATCATTTCCACCCCTCCCCATCCAACATTCATCATGTCCACCCCTCCCCATCCAACATTCATTCATTCCACCCCTCCCCATCCAACATTCATCAATGTCCACCCCTCCCCATCCAACATTCATCATGTCCACCCCTCCCCATCCAACATTCATCATGTCCACCCCTCCCCATCCAACATTCATCATTCCACCCCTCCCCATCCAACATTCATCATTCCACCCTCCCCATCCAACATTCATCATGTCCACCCCCTCCCCATCCTACATTCATCATTCCACCCTCCCATCCAACATTCATCATTCCACCCCTCCCCATCCAACATTCATCATTCCACCCCTCCCCATCCAACATTCATCATGTCCACCCCTCCCCATCCACATTCATCATTCCACCCCTCCCCATCCAACATTCATCATGTCCACCCCCTCCCCATCCTACATTCATCATTCCACCCCTCCCCATCCAACATTCATCATGTCCACCCCTCCCCATCCTACATTCATCATCACTCCACCCCTCCCCATCCAACATTCATCATGTCCACCCCCTCCCCATCCTACATTCATCATTCCACCCCTCCCCATCCAACATTCATCATTCCACCCCTCCCCATCCACATTCATCATTTCCACCCCTCCCCATCCAACATTCATCATTCCACCCCTCCCCATCCAACATTCATCATTCCACCCCTCCCCATCCAACATTCATTATTCCACCCCTCCCCATCCAACATTCATCATTCTCACCCCCACACCATCTCACTCACACCCTCTCCATCAATTCATTGTCCACCCCTCCCCATCCAACATTCATCATTCCACCCTCCCCATCCAACATTCATCATGTCCACCCCTCCCCATCCAACATTCATCATTCCACCCCTCCCCATCCAACATTCATCATGTCCACCCCTCCCCATCCAACATTCATCATTCCACCCCTCCCCATCCAACATTCATCATGTCCACCCCTCCCCATCCAACATTCATCATGTCCCACCCCTCCCCATCCTACATTCATCATTCCACCCCTCCCCATCCAACATTCATCATTCCACCCCCTCCCCATCCAACATTCATCATTCCACCTCCTCCCCATCCAACATTCATCATGTCACACCCCCTCCCCATCCTACATTCATCATTCCACCCCTCCCCATCCACCATTCATCATGTCCACCCCTCCCCATCCACCATTCATCATTTCCACCCCTCCCCATCCAACATTCACCATGTCCACCCCTCCCCATCCAACATTCACTATTTCCACCTCTCCCCATCCAACATTCATTATTCTGACGTTTTCCCCAATCAAACACTCATCATTGTCGCGTCTCCTCCTCTCCTGAATGCTTTACTCTCATGTCTTCCCTATACCACATTCATCACTTACAACTTTTCCCCCCAAGTCAAACATTCATCATGTTTATGTTTCCCTCCCTCAGTAATTATCATTATCGCCTCGTTCTCTTCGTCACGTTCGTCATCCACCATTCCCAGTTCGCCTCGCTCTCTTCGTCACGTTCGTCATCTACCATTCCCTGTTCGCCTCGCTCTCTTCGTCACGTTCGTCATCCACCATTCCCTGTTCGCCTCGCTCTCTTCGTCACGTTCGTCATCCACCATTCCCAGTTCGCCTCGCTCTCTTCGTCACGTTCGTCATCTACCATTCCCAGTTCGCCTCGCTCTCTTCGTCACGTTCGTCATGCACCATTCCCAGTTCGCCTCGCTCTCTTCGTCACGTTCGTCATCCACCATTCCCTGTTTCTCCTCTTTGATTTCGTCTGTCATTCATCATTCTCTCGTTCCTTTTTTTTCTGATCGTGTCCAGCATTCTTTGTTCTCTCGTTCTGTTCTCACTGCGTGTATCACTGGATTACTCTGACGATGTCCGATTTTCATGTACTCTGATTCCCACGTTGCTTATTCTTATCTCCCTTATCTCACCCAGTTTTTCCGTGCATCATTCTCACCTTCTCCTTTTCTCTCTTTGCAAATACTCATCATCCCCGTGTTTCCTTTGTTTTGTTCTGGTCATCACTGCACCATTTCAATGCTGTCCAGTGTTCATTGATCTGTTAGTCTCTCTCTCTCTCCTCTCTCACACACACACACACACACACACACACACACACTCACACACACACGCGCACGCGCACGCACGCACGCACGCACGCACGCACGCACGCACGCACGCACGCACGCACGCACGCACGCACACACACACACACACACACACACACACACACACCTCTTCTGGTCCCTCTTACCCCGTCCTTCATCGTTCTCACGTTATTTTCCCATTCACAATTCTGTCCATCACCTTTCCCACATCGTTAATCATTCTCGGTTCTTTTCACCTCCCGTTCATAGATATCACTTTCTCTTTTCATCCCCCCCCCCCCCCCCCACCCCCCGTTCATGATTCTGACGCCTTACTCGCCTCGATCATTTGCCATCTCATGTCCTCCTTTCGTCCATCCTTTTATTATTTTCGTGTTTGCCTGTTTTCTTCCAATCGGGGTCATATGCGCCAGCCTCTGGTTCTTGCCTCTCAGCCCAACTGTCCTCCATCACTCTTACGTTAGTTTCCGACTACTTTTTCATTATTTTTATGTTCTATGTTCTTCTTCCATCTCTCTCTCTGTCATTATTGTCACGTTCTCCTTTTCTTGTTTTCAAACATTTTATTTCCTTCTTCAACATGAACAATTGTTATACCACATTATCAGTCATGGTCGATTCACAATGATTTTAAATTAAAAAATATAGTTGTACATGTATTAGTAAGTGAATAGGATTCAGTTGAAGAGGGTTTTTTTTCATTTATCAGAGGAAGACCAATCAAGGCGAAAGGTCACAAGGACAGAATAATAACAACACAGTATTTCCACAACTTTACATATATATAGAAAATTGGAAAAAAAGAGAGAAAAGTAACCCCAGGCATCGACACACACTCACACACCACACACACACACACACACACACACACACACACACACACACACACACACACACACACACACACACAGTTCTTTAAGTCACAGATTTACAAGTATAGGGGCAGAATGGGCAGCTAGAGGAAAGGAGTTGCAACAATCTTCATGAATACACTGAAGTAGGTGGTAGAGACAGGGTGGTAGTCTCCTGATGGTCGTCACCCCACCCCACGTGACTGACCTTGGGCCGAAACAGTTGATCGATCTCCTTTTCTTGTGTCTTTCACCATTCTCTTCCCTCCGTCCGTTGCTCCTCCTTCTGTCGCCCCTCTTTGGTCATTATGACGCTGTCTTCTCAACCCGTTCATGCTTACCATGTTCTAGTCCCGTTGGTCATTCCCCATATTCTCGTTCTTGTTAGTCTGTCATAAACTTCACGGTTTCTTGCTCTCGTTGTGTCTGTTATTCATATTCCTTACTTCTTCCCTTCCTTCGTCATAATTTACGTTCTCCGGTTCTCGTTCTTCATACATCATTCCTTCCGTTAACGTCTCTCTCATTCTTCTAGTTCCGTCTGTCGCTCGCTACTGCTAGTCCTGCCCATCCCTGAGATGTCTCACGCTCTGCCCACCGTCCAGTGTTCACTAGTTTCTCGTTCGTCTCTGTACGTGTCGTCCATTTCGCGTTTTACTGTCCTCACTACCTGCATCATTCAACATTGTCGTCATCACTTCATCCCTCTCTTCCTTTACTGAATTATTCAGACAGCGTCTTACCTTTATACTGCATCATTCAACATTGTCATCACTTCATCCCTCTCTTCCTTTACTGAATTATTCAGACAGCGTCTTACCTTTATACTGCATCATTCAACATTGTCGTCATCACTTCATCCCTCTCTTCCTTTACTGAATTATTCAGACAGCGTCTTACCTTTATACTGCATCATTCAACATTGTCGTCATCACTTCATCCCTCCCTCCCTTTATTGAATTATTCAGACAGCATCGTACATTTATACTGCATCATTCAACATTGTCATCACTTCATCCCTCTCTTCCTTGATTGAATTATTCAGACAGCATCTTACCTTTATACTGCATCATTCAACATTGTCGTCATCACTTCATCCCTCTCTTCCTTTACTGAATTATTCAGACAGCGTCTTACCTTTATACTGCATCATTCAACATTGTCGTCATCACTTCATCCCTCTCTTCCTTTACTGAATTATTCAGACAGCGTCTTACCTTTATACTGCATCATTCAACATTGTCGTCATCACTTCATCCCTCCCTCCCTTTATTGAATTATTCAGACAGCATCTCACCTTTATACTGCATCATTCAACATTGTCGTCATCACTTCATCCCTCCCTCCCTTTATTGAATTATTCAGACAGCATCTCACCTTTATACTGCATCATTCAACATTGTCATCACTTCATCCCTCTCTTCCTTTACTGAATTATTCAGACAGCGTCTTACCTTTATACTGCATCATTCAACATTGTCGTCATCACTTCATCCCTCCCTCCCTTTATTGAATTATTCAGACAGCATCTCACCTTTATACTGCATCATTCAACATTGTCATCTCTCCATCTCTCTCTTCGTTTATTGAATTATTCAGACAGTATCTTGCCTTTATACTGCATCATTCAACATTGTCATCTCTGCATCCCTCTCTTCCTTTACTGAATTATTCAGACAGCATCTCACCTTTATACTGCATCATTCAACATTGTCATCTCTGCATCCCTCTCTTCCTTGATTGAATCATTCAGACAGCATCTCACCTTTATACTGCATCATTCAACATTGTCATCTCTACATCCCTCTCTTCCTTTACTGAATCATTCAGACAGCATCTCACCTTTATACTGCATCATTCAACATTGTCATCTCTGCATCCCTCTCTTCCTTTACTGAATTATTCAGACAGCATCTCACCTTTATACTGCATCATTCAACATTGTCATCTCTGCATCCCTCTCTTCCTTTACTGAATTATTCAGACAGCATCTCACCTTTATACTGCATCATTCAACATTGTCATCTCTGCATCCCTCTCTTCCTTTACTGAATTATTCAGACAGCATCTCACCTTTATACTGCATCATTCAACATTGTCATCTCTGCATCCCTCTCTTCCTTTACTGAATTATTCAGACAGCATCTCACCTTTATACTGCATCATTCAACATTGTCATCTCTGCATCCCTCTCTTCCTTTACTGAATTATTCAGACAGCATCTCACCTTTATACTGCATCATTCAACATTGTCATCTCTGCATCCCTCTCTTCCTTTACTGAATTATTCAGACAGCATCTCACCTTTATACTGCATCATTCAACATTGTCATCTCTGCATCCCTCTCTTCCTTTACTGAATTATTCAGACAGCATCTCACCTTTATACTGCATCATTCAACATTGTCATCTCTGCATCCCTCTCTTCCTTTACTGAATTATTCAGACAGCATCTCACCTTTATGTAGTCCATGGTCCTGACGCTCTTTTCTCTCTTCCTTTACTGAATTATTCAGACAGCATCTCACCTTTATATAGTCCATGGTCCTGACGCTCTTTTCTCTCTTCCTTTACTGAATTATTCAGACAGCATCTCACCTTTATATAGTCCATGGTCCTGACGCTCTTTTCTCTCTTCCTCGTTTCTGGTCCTGTCCCCTGTTCATCATTGGCACCTTTTCTCTTCTTTTCACCTGGTGAAAAATGTGTTCTCTCGCTTCATTTTCCCCTCAGTTTGTCCATCACTGGATCGTTTTCACGCTGTTCTATGTTGATGTGATCTATCATTCTCACGCTGTTCTATTTTCATGTGATCTATCATTCTCACGCTGTTCTATTTTCATGTGATCTATCATTCTCATGCTGTTCTATGTTGATGTGATCTATCATTCTCACGCTGTTCTATTTTCATGTGATCTATCATTCTCACGCTGTTCTATTTTCATGTGATCTATCATTCTCACGCTGTTCTATTTTCATGTGATCTATCATTCTCACGCTGTTCTATTTTCATGTGATCTATCATTCTCACGCTGTTCTATTTTCATGTGATCTATCATTCTCATGCTGTTCTATGTTGATGTGATCTATCATTCTCACGCTGTTCTATGTTGATGTGATCTATCATTCTCACGCTGTTCTATTTTCATGTGATCTATCATTCTCACGCTGTTCTATTTCATGTGATCTATCATTCTCACGCTGTTCTATTTTCATGTGATCTATCATTCTCACGCTGTTCTATTTTCATGTGATCTATCATTCTCACGCTGTTCTATGTTGATGTGATCTATCATTCTCACGCTGTTCTATGTTGATGTGATCTATCATTCTCATGCTGTTCTATTTTCATGTGATCTATCATTCTCACGCTGTTCTATGTTGATGTGATCTATCATTCTCACGCTGTTCTATTTTCATGTGATCTATCATTCTCACGCTGTTCTATTTTCATGTGATCTATCATTCTCACGCTGTTCTATGTTGATGTGATCTATCATTCTCACGCTGTTCTATTTTCATGTGATCTATCATTCTCAGCTGTTCTATGTTGATGTGATCTATCATTCTCACGCTGTTCTATTTTCATGTGATCTATCATTCTCACGCTGTTCTATGTTGATGTGATCTATCATTCTCACGCTGTTCTATTTTCATGTGATCTATCATTCTCACGCTGTTCTATTTTCATGTGATCTATCATTCTCAGCTGTTCTATGTTGATGTGATCTATCATTCTCACGCTGTTCTATTTTCATGTGATCTATCATTCTCACGCTGTTCTATTTTCATGTGATCTATCATTCTCACGCTGTTCTATTTTCATGTGATCTATCATTCTCACGCTGTTCTATGTTGATGTGATCTATCATTCTCACGCTGTTCTATTTTCATGTGATCTATCATTCTCACGCTGTTCTATTTTCATGTGATCTATCATTCTCACGCTGTTCTATGTTGATGTGATCTATCATTCTCACGCTGTTCTATTTTCATGTGATCTATCATTCTCACGCTGTTCTATGTTGATGTGATCTATCATTCTCACGCTGTTCTATTTTCATGTGATCTATCATTCTCACGCTGTTCTATGTTGATGTGATCTATCATTCTCACGCTGTTCTATTTTCATGTGATCTATCATTCTCACGCTGTTCTATTTTCATGTGATCTATCATTCTCATGCTGTTCTATGTTGATGTGATCTATCATTCTCACGCTGTTCTATGTTTGATGTGATCTATCATTCTCACGCTGTTCTATTTTCATGTGATCTATCATTCTCACGCTGTTCTATTTTCATGTGATCTATCATTCTCATGCTGTTCTATGTTGATGTGATCTATCATTCTAAGCTGTTCTATGTTGATGTGATCTATCATTCTCACGCTGTTCTATGTTGATGTGATCTATCATTCTCACGCTGTTCTATTTTCATGTGTTCTATCATTCTCACGCTGTTCTATTTTCATGTGATCTATCATTCTCACGCTGTTCTATTTTCATGTGATCTATCATTCTCACGCTGTTCTATGTTGATGTGATCTATCATTTTCACGCTGTTCTATGTTGATGTGATCTATCATTCTCACGCTGTTCTATGTTGATGTGATCTATCATTCTCACGCTGTTCTATGTTGATGTGATCTATCATTCTCACGCTGTTCTATGTTGATGTGATCTATCATTCTCACGCTGTTCTGTGTTGATGTGATCAATCATTCTCACGCTGTTCTATGTTGATGTGATCTATCATTCTCACGCTGTTCTATGTTGATGTGATCTATCATTCTCACGCTGTTCTATTTTCATGTGATCTATCATTCTCACGCTGTTCTATGTTGATGTGATCTATCATTCTCACGCTGTTCTATTTTCATGTGATCTATCATTCTCACGCTGTTCTATTTTCATGTGATCTATCATTCTCATGCTGTTCTATGTTGATGTGATCTATCATTCTCACGCTGTTCTATGTTGATGTGATCTATCATTCTCACGCTGTTCTATTTTCATGTGATCTATCATTCTCATGCTGTTCTATGTTGATGTGATCTATCATTCTCACGCTGTTCTATGTTGATGTGATCTATCATTCTCACGCTGTTCTATTTTCATGTGATCTATCATTCTCATGCTGTTCTATGTTGATGTGATCTATCATTCTCACGCTGTTCTATGTTGATGTGATCTATCATTCTCACGCTGTTCTATGTTGATGTGATCTATCATTCTCACGCTGTTCTGTTTTCATGTGATCTATCATTCTCACGCTGTTCTATTTTCATGTGATCTATCATTCTCACGCTGTTCTATTTTCATGTGATCTATCATTCTCATGCTGTTCTATGTTGATGTGATCTATCATTCTCACGCTGTTCTATGTTGATGTGATCTATCATTCTCACGCTGTTTTATTTTCATGTGATCTATCATTCTCACGCTGTTCTATTTTCATGTGATCTATCATTCTCACGCTGTTCTATTTTCATGTGATCTATCATTCTCATGCTGTTCTATGTTGATGTGATCTATCATTCTCACGCTGTTCTATGTTGATGTGATCTATCATTCTCACGCTGTTCTATTTTCATGTGATCTATCATTCTCATGCTGTTCTATGTTGATGTGATCTATCATTCTCACGCTGTTCTGTTTTCATGTGATCTATCATTCTCACGCTGTTCTGTTTTCATGTGATCTATCATTCTCACGCTGTTCTATGTTCATGTGATCTATCATTCTCATGCTGTTCTATGTTGATGTCATCTAACAGTCTCGCGCTGCTCTCGCCTTTCCCTTCTCCTGACCCCTTCTTTGGTCAGTCTCACGCCACTGTCCACCGTCCATCATTTTCACGTTCTCTTCTTCGCCTCTGCTTGTGGGATTTGATGTCATCTCATCCCACCTCTCACGTATTCATCATTCACGTTTTCTTCTTTCATCCTTCCTTCACTCTTCTTACGTTCCGTTTTTGTTTTTTGTTTTTTTATCCCGTCCATCTCACGTTCTTCCTATGTTCTCATCATCTCGTTCCAACTGTTTGTTTTTTTTGTTTGTTTTCTTATCATTCTCTCGTTCTTCTCCCATTCCCACTTTTATTTTCCTCTCCTTTTTTCATCATTTCTTCATCACTGTCCCTGTTCTTATGATTCTGACATTACCTCCACGTCCCGTTCCTCATTCCCCATTCCCCATTCCCCGTTCTCATGCTGTTAGTCCGGTCAGTCGTTCGTTGTGTTCTCATTCTCATGCTGTTAGTCCGGTCAGTCGTTCGTTGTGTTCCCATTCTCATGCTGTTAGTCCGGTCAGTCGTTCGTTGTGTTCTCATTCTCATGCTGTTAGTCCGGTCAGTCGTTCGTTGTGTTCTCATTCTCATGCTGTTAGTCCGGTCAGTCGTTCGTTGTGTTCCCATTCTCATGCTGTTAGTCCGGTCAGTCGTTCGTTGTGTTCCCATTCTCATGCTGTTAGTCCGGTCAGTCGTTCGTTGTGTTCTCATTCTCATGCTGTTAGTCCGGTCAGTCGTTCGTTGTGTTCTCATTCTCATGCTGTTAGTCCGGTCAGTCGTTCGTTGTGTTCTCATTCTCATGCTGTTAGTCCGGTCAGTCGTTCGTTGTGTTCTCGTTCTCCTCCAGGTCAGTCGGTCATTGTTTTCACGTTCCTCTGACATCAGTCACTCATTGCTTTCACGTTCTTCTTCAGTCACTCAGTCATCGTTTTCACGTTCTTCTTATCAGTCATTCATCGTTTTCACGTTTTTCTTCAGTCATTCATTCGTCGTTTTCACGTTCTTCTTCAGTCAGTCAGTCATCGTTTTCACGTTTTTCTTCAGTCATTCATTCGTCGTTTTCACGTTCTTCTTCAGTCAGTCATTCATCGTTTTCACGTTTTTCTTCAGTCATTCATTCGTCTTCACGTTCTTCTTCAGTCAGTCATTCATCGTTTTCACGTTTTTCTTCAGTCATTCATTCGTCGTTTTCACGTTCTTCTTCAGTCAGTCATTCATCGTTTTCACGTTTTTCTTCAGTCATTCATTCGTCGTTTTCACGTTCTTCTTCAGTCAGTCATTCATCGTTTTCACGTTTTTCTTCAGTCATTCATTCGTCGTTTTCACGTTCTTCTTCAGTCAGTCATTCATCGTTTTCACGTTCTTCTTCAGTCAGTCATTCATCGTTTTCACGTTCTTCTTCAGTCATTCATTCATCGTTTTCACGTTTTTCTTCAGTCATTCATTCGTCGTTTTCACGTTTTTCTTCAGTCAGTCATTCATCGTTTTCACGTTCTTCTTCAGTCAGTCATTCATCGTTTTCATGTTCTTCTTCAGTCAGTCAGTCATCGTTTTCACGTTCTTCTTCAGTCAGTCATTCATCGTTTTCACGTTTTTCTTCAGTCATTCATTCGTCGTTTTCACGTTTTTCTTCAGTCAGTCATTCATCGTTTTCACGTACTTCTTCAGTCAGTCATTCATCGTTTTCACGTTTTTCTTCAGTCAGTCATTCATCGTTTTCACGTTCTTCTTCAGTCAGTCATTCATCGTTTTCACGTTTTTCTTCAGTCAGTCATTCATCGTTTTCACGTTTTTCTTCAGTCAGTCATTCATCGTTTTCACGTTTTTCTTCAGTCAGTCATTCATCGTTTTCACGTTTTTCTTCAGTCAGTCATTCATC
>CM065743.1:4249893-4252393 GCA_033310375.1 Conus canariensis
AGAGTTGAGTTTGCTGCGGACTCAGTTGGGAAGACTGGGACCACACAGTCGAGTTTCATCCACTTAATGGAGGCGTTTCTGAGAGAGTTGCTCAAATTTCCTGACCAACACTGTAGGTGCCTGTATCTCTCGGGCCTGGTTGACGCCGGGATATATTATGAAAGGAAGCGTAGAGTACAGCTCTGTCATGTAGTCTCAGACCGAAATGGAAATCCGTAGCATCATCTTAATCATCCTCATTCTCATCGATCAGCATTAAAAAAAAAAAGTCTCAAATTCTGTGGCCCTTCATGCCCTGCTCTCATGGCGACCTCAATTTCGATGTCCTCTCCACGTCTGTGGCCTTGGTCTGGTTCCGTCGGGGTCACCGGTATCGGCGAGTCCATTGGGGGCTGTCGTTGGATGGACGTGGTGGCGCCCTCCGGAGGGAGAGCTCACTCACGCCGGCTCCGCGACTAAGCAATTATTGTCGTCAGTAGGGGGCTTAGTAGGTGGTGTCCTGCGTATGTTAGATCAGAACAGGCACCACTGAACACCACCGAAGTGACTCGGCAGCAGTGCAGTGTCTCTTCCGGTGGGTTGCCTCTTGACGACTTGACATTGACTGCTCCCTGTGGATTGCCGGTGCCGGGGCTGCGGCGGGGCCGACCGGGCTGTGGCTGTGGCTGTGGACGAGGTGTCGGAATGAGCGGCGTGGGTGCACTGCCTCTGAGATGGCGCCGAGGTTGGGACAGCAAAAAAAAAAAAAAAAAGAAATAAGCGAAGTTTTGTATCAGCAATTTTTTTTTTATCTGGAGAATCTGAATGTGTACAAGTCGGAAAATCTAGTCATCTGTTCAGAATATCTATACGCTTCAATGTGTCATTATTACTTCTGTTGTGTGTGTTACTCCTACCTATGACGTACCTAAGGTACCACTAAAAGACATGCAGATGGTATAATCTTCAGACAGTATTTCCATCTAGACAAATGCAAATCTACAAAGATGAGGGTAATAAATCATGCACAACATATTTATCCATGGGAGATAGACGCATTAAACATGTATACGGAATGAAATTGGTTTGCACATTCGGGAGATAAAACACTAATAACGATTTCCTAACGGGGAGAATCCGACATTATCGCTATAACATCAAGTATTGGATGGCGAAGCTTTATAAATGCACAAGACGAAGTTTTTGGATGCTCACTTGATTATTTCTTACACTGGCAATTTCATACTGAGAAATTGATGGGGACAGCGAGGAGAAGGTGCACATTTCTGACAGCAGTTGATGTTTATCCATGGGATCTAGATACAAACAACAACAATAAACCTCCGTTACCAGTCACCAACCTCGTCCGATCAAAACTGATTTATGAACAAGAACTTTATCAACCCTACACAGCTTGTTGAATAAAATACAATGTACAGACAGGAGAGCTATTGAAATGGCTCTTGGCAGTCAGGTACATACAAATGTATTGAAGTCATACCATGAAGCTGGCTTACTGTCTCTTTCAAGATAAAGCGAGTTGTCAAAAGCTAATCGTTTTTATTCGAAGTCTTTTTGTCTTGAATTCAGAAACAAAGTATTCTGAAGACTCCGGCAAGGAGTATCTGAAAAGGGCTCGACACACGCTGTCTCTCTGCAGCCACTTTGAAGTTATACAAATCAGCTTGACTTACATTGCAATGTTGTTCTTTCTCTGTGTCAGCCACTTTGAAGTTATACAAATCAGCTTGACTTACATTGCAATGTTGTTCTTTCTCTGTGTCAGCCACTTTGAAGTTATACAAATCAGCTTGACTTACATTGCAATGTTGTTCTTTCTCTGTGTCAGCCACTTTGAAGTTATACAAATCAGCTTGACTTACATTGCAATGTTGTTCTTTCTCTGTGTCAGCCACTTTGAAGTTATACAAATCAGCTTGACTTACATTGCAATGTTGTTCTTTCTCTGTGTCAGCCACTTTGAAGTTATACAAATCAGCTTGACTTACATTGCAATGTTGTTCTTTCTCTGTGTCAGCCACTTTGAAGTTATACAAATCAGCTTGACTTACATTGCAATGTTGTTCTTTCTCTGTGTCCTTGGGTCCGGCAGTGCCTGTCGTGCCTCACTAAGAGATCCGACAGCTCAGATTTGATGATGATTATATTGTACTGCCGACAAATAAAAACGTTAACATTTTATCATCTGAAAAAGATGATAACTGGATATCTTATTTTCTGAGACTCACGAATTATCCAAGCTGTGTTTCCAAAGCATTGAAAGATGTTGACAGAGGGCCCAATTTCAGGATATTGCACACGTTCTAGATATTAAAAAATCATGTAAAAATACGAGAATAATTCTGTCTTGGTATCACTAATATCCAACTTCTTTTTCCTAGGTCCGTGTGAAGTCATCGGGGCATCGCACTGAAGAACTGTTCACCAGATTCCTCCCATTCTGTTGGTTGTGTTCCGAGGCCTTGGGCTCTACAGATGTTTCCCTGTCCATTCTGCAATG
>CM065743.1:4257393-4269893 GCA_033310375.1 Conus canariensis
TCAGTCAGTCAGTCGCTCAGTCGGTCAATCGATCGTTCAGTCAGTCAATCAGTCGGTCGTTCAGTCATTCATTCGTTCTGTCGGTCATTAATTCAATCGGTCAGTCGGTCGTTTAGTCATTCAATTTTTTCCATCAGACCGTCATTCATTCGTTCATTCAGACATTCAATCGGTCGTTCGGTTATTCGTTGGTGCAGTCAGTCAGTCGGTCGTTCAGTCATTCAATCGTTCAGTCGATTATTCGTTCGTGATGTCAGTCGGTCGTTCAGTCATTCATTCGTTCAGTCGGTTGTTCGCTCGTGCAGTCAATCAGTCGGTCATCCATTTATTTGGTCAGCTGGTCATTTAGTCGGTCATTCTTTTACTCAGTCATTCATTTGTTTGTGCAGTTGGTCGTTCAGTCATTCATTCATTTAGTCGGTCAGTCGGTCCGTTCATTGATTCGTTTGTTTAGTCAGTCGGCTGGTTGTTTAACGATTCATTCGTTTAGTCGGTCAGTCGATCGTGTAGTCATTCATTCGTTCAGTCCGTCGGTCAGTCATTCATTCGTGCAGTCTGTCAGTCGATTTTCCGGTCATTCATTCATCCAGTCGGTCATCGGTCGTTCAGTCATTGAGTCGGTCAGTCGCTCGTTCGTTCGTTCGTCGGTTGGCCGATCGCTAAATAATTCATTGTTTCAGTCGGTCAGTCGCTCGTTCGTTCATCGGTTGGCCGATCGCTAAATAATTCATTCTTTCAGTCGGTCAGTCGCTCGTTCGTTCGTCGGTTGGCCGATCGCTAAATAATTCATTCTTTCAGTCGGTCAGTCGATCTTTCAGTCATTCGTTCAGTCAGTCAGTCGGTCGTACAGTCATTCATTCGTTCAGTCGCTCATTCTGTCGATCATTGGTTTTCCGTCAGTCATTCGTTGATTTGGTAAGTCGAATGTTCACTCATTTGTTCGTTCAGTCGGTGAGTCGCTCTTTCAGCTATCACTTCGTTCAGTCAAGTCACTCGGTCCTTCGAGCTTCACTTACTCATTCAGTCAGTCAGTCGTTTAGTCATTCATTCGGTTGGTCGGTTAATCGATCGTTTAATCATTCATCCGTTCAGGTTTTTTTTTTTTTTTTTTTTTTTAGTTTTTTTTTTCTTTTTCTTTTTCGCATACGCAGGCTGACACTCGTGCGGACACTCCCTGTATAGACAGGCATGAATTAATCCCGTATACCCAACAAAGGGAGTGGAGTTTTGTGTGTATGACCGTTTTTTTTTTTATCCCGCCATTAAGGGAGCCACACTCCAACTTTTGGGAAGGTGCATGCTATGTACCGTTTTTTTTTTTTTTTTTATCCCGCCATTAAGCAGCCGTACTCCAACTTTGGGGAAGGTGCATGCTATGTGTAACGTGTCATCCATACCAACGGCCAAACTGGCCTCTTCCGAAAGTTGCTGATGGGATTTTACGTGCGTGCAAGATGTTATGCGTGCGTTCACACGCGGAACCTCGGTTTATAGTCTCATTGGAAGGACTGTATGGGAAATGGAGTCAGAACCAGTGTTAACTCCGAGGGAAAAATCCCCCCGTACCGAAACGGCCCGGCGGAGATTCGAACCCGCAACCCCAAGATTCGTTACGAGTCCGGCGTTCTACCACTAGGCTATTCCGGACCCCGGGTCTTTTTTTTTTCAGTCATTCATTCGTTCAGTCGGCGGGCGGGCGAGCGATGAGGCACAGATGCTGGTCGTGACATGGGGGGGTGGGGGTGGGGGGTGTACACAGAAAGCGGATGCTGGTCATGACAAGGATGGGCGTACGTGGAAGGGGGGGGGGGGATGGGTGGGGAGAAGCCACTGCAGGGTATGACGTGTGGAGATAACGTGGGATGTGGATGCGGGGAATGGCATGGGTACACGGGGTGGAGGATGCAGCGTACAGCAGGGTTGCGGGTCTTAAAGGACGGGGAGACAGCGTATGACATAGGTGGGGGGGGGGGGGGGGGTACAGTGGTCGCAGTTGCGGGCGTGACATGGCTGGGGTGATGGGGAGGAGGTGCAAACCGTAAGGCGTGGTATGGGTGGGAAGGGGGAGGGGGGTTCAGGGAGCACGGATTTCAGGGCGTAACACGGGGTGGGGGTGGGGGGGGGATGAAGATGCAAAGCGTAACATGGGCAGGGGTACAGGGGGTGTGGATGCAGGGTGTGACATGGGTGGGGAGAACAGGGAGCGCAGATTTCAGAACTTGCCATGGGGGGTGGTAGGAGGCGCGGGTTTCAGATCATGACAGAAGTTTGGGTGATGGTAGGGGGAGGGGATGAGGGGGGGGGGGGGCGTAGAATTCAAGACGTGAAATGAGTGGGAATGTGAGTGTGGGGGAGAAGGGCCGTGGGGAGGATTTCCGCGCCTGATCTGTGTGGGAGTAAAGAAGGGACACGGAAGTGCTGGGAC
Source organism: Conus canariensis (assembly GCA_033310375.1). Lineage (NCBI taxonomy): Eukaryota > Metazoa > Mollusca > Gastropoda > Neogastropoda > Conidae > Conus > Conus canariensis. The sequence goes on from CM065743.1 coordinate 4,259,819, forward strand.
TTTAGGACATGACACAGGTGGGGGTAGGGAAGGTGTGATACAGGTGGGGGTAGGGAAGGTGTGATACAGGTGGGGTAGGGTAGGGAAGGTGTGATACAGGTGGGGGTAGGGAAGGTGTGATACAGGTGAGGGTAGGAAGGTGTGATACACGTGGGGGTAGGGAAGGTGTGATACACGTGGGGGTAGGGAAGGTGTGATACAGGTGGGGGTAGGGAAGGTGTGATACAGGTGGGGGTAGGGAAGGTGTGATACAGGTGGGGGTAGGGAAGGTGTGATACAGGTGGGGGTAGGGAAGGCTGTGATACAGGTGGGGGTAGGGAGGAAGTGTGGATACAGGTGGGGGTAGGGAAGGTGTGATACAGGTGGGGGTAGGGTAGGAGGTGTGATACAGGTGGGGGTTAGGGAAGGGTAAGGTGGGTGATAAGTGTGGGGGTAGGGAAGGATGTGATACAGGTGGGGGTAGGAAAGGAAGGTGTGATACAGGTGGGGGTGGGAAGGAGGTGTAGGTGTAGGGAGGGTGTGATACAGTGGGGTAGGTAGGGAAGGTGTGATACAGTGGGGTAGGTAGGGAAGGTGTGATACAGGTGGGGGTTAGGGAAGGTGTGATACAGGTGGGGTAGGGTAGGGAAGGTGTGATACAGGTGGGGGTAGGGTAGGGAAGGTGTGATACAGGTGGGGGTAGGGTAGGGAAGGTGTGACACAGGTGGGGGTAGGGAAGGTGTGATACAGGTGGGGGTAGGGAGAGGTGTGATACAGGTGGGGGTAGGGTAGGGATGCTGTAATACAGGTGGGGTTAGGGAAGGTGTGATACAGGTGGGGGTAGAGAAGGTGTGATACAGGTGGGGGTAGGGTAGGAAGGTGTGATACAGGTGGGGGTAGGGAAGGTGTGATACAGGTGGGGGTAGGGAAAGGAAGGTGTGATACAGGTGGGGGTAGGGCAGGGAAGGTGTGATACAGGTGGGGGTAGGGCAGGGAAGGTGTGATACAGGTGGGGGTAGGGAAGGTGTGATACAGGTGGGGGTAGGGAAGGCGTGATACAGGTGGGGGTAGGGAAGGTATGATACAGGTGGGGGTAGGGTGGGGAAGGGTGTGATACAGGTGGGGTTAGGGAAAGTGTGATACAGGTGGGGGTAGGGTAGGGAAGGCGTGATACAGGTGGGGGTAGGGTAGGGAAGGTGTGATACAGGTGGGGTAGGGAAGGTATGATACAGGTAGGGTAGGGAAGGTGTGATACAGGTGGGGGTAGGGAAGGTGTGATACAGGTGAGGGTAGGGAAGGCGTGATACAGGTGGGGGTAGGGAAGGTGTGATACAGGTGGGGGTAGGGAAGGTGTGATACAGGTGGGGGTATGGTAGGGAAGGTGTGATACAGGTGGGGGTAGGGTAGCGAAGGTGTGATACAGGTGGGGGTAGGGAAGGTGTGATGCAGGTGGGGTAGGGTAGGGAAGGCATGATACAGGTGGGGGTAGGGTAGGGAAGGCATGATACAGGTGGGGGTAGGGAAGGCATGATACAGGTGGGGGTAGAGTAGGGAAGGTGTGATACAGGTGGGGGTAGAGTAGGGAAGGTGTGATACAGGTGGGGGTAGGGTTGGGGAAGGTGTGATACAGGTGGGGGTAGGGTGGGGAAGGCATTATACAGGTGGGGGTAGGGTAGGGAAGGCATGATACAGGTGGGGGTAGGGTAGGCAAGGTGTGATACAGGTGGGGGTAGGGTAGGGAAGGCGTGCTACAGGTGGGGTAGGGTAGGGAAGGCGTGCTACAGGTGGGGTAGGGTAGGGAAGGCGTGCTACAGGTGGGGGTAGGGTAGGGAAGGCGTGATACAGGTGGGGGTAGGGTAGGGAAGGCATGATACAGGTGGGGGTAGGGAGGCATGATACAGGTGGGGGTAGGGTAGGGAAGGCATGATACAGGTGGGGGTTCGGTAGGGAAGGTGTGATACAGGTGGGGGTAGGGTAGGGAAGGTGTGATACGGGTGGGGGTAGGGTAGGGAAGGTGTGATAGAGGTGTGGGTAGGGTAGGGAAGGTGTGATACAGGTGGGGGTAGGGTAGGGAAGGTGTGATACAGGTGGGGGTAGGTAGGGAAGGTGTGATACAGGTGGGGGTAGGGTAAGGAAGGTGTGATACAGGTGTGGGTAGGGAAGGCGTGATACAGGTGGGTGTAGGGAAGGTGTGATACAGGTGGGGGTAGGGAAGGTGTGATACAGGTGGGGTAGGGTAGGGAAGGTGTGATACAGGTGGGGGTAGTGTAGGGAAGGTGTGATACGGGTTGGGGTAGTGTAGGGAAGGTGTGATAAAGGTGGGGGTAAGGTAGGGAAGGTGTGATACAGGTGGGGGTAGGGTAGGGAAGGCATGATACAGGTGGGGGTAGGGAAGGCATGATACAGGTGGTGGTAGGGTAGGGAAGGCGTGATACAGGTGGGGGTAGGGTAGGGAATGCATGATACAGGTGGGGGTAGGGTAGGGAAGGCGTGATACTGGTGGGGGTAGGGAAGGCATGATACAGGTGGTGGTAGGGTAGGGAAGGCGTGATACAGGTGGGGGTAGGGTAGGGCAGGTGTGATACAGGTGGGGGTAGGGAAGGCATGATACAGGTGGGGGTAGGGAAGGCATGATACAGGTGGTGGTAGGGTAGGGAAGGCATGATACAGGTGGGGGTAGGGTAGGGAAGGCATGATACAGGTGGGGGTAGGGTAGGGAAGGCATGATACAGGTGGGGGTAGGGTAGGGAAGGTGTGATACAGGTGGGGGTAGTGTAGGGAAGGTGTGATACAGGTGGGGGTAGGGTAGGGAAGGTGTGATACAGGTGGGGGTAGGGTAGGGAAGGTGTGATACAGGTGGGGGTAGGGTAGGGAAGGCATGATACAGGTGGGGGTAGGGAAGGCATGATACAGGTGGGGGTAGGGTGGGGAAGGTGTGATACAGGTGGGGGTAGGGTGGGGAAGGTGTTATCAAGGTGGTGGTAGGGAAGGGAAGGTGTGGCACAGGGGGGGGGGAGGGCAGGGAAGGCGTGCTATGAATGGGCGTGCGTATGGGGAGGAGAGAGCTTGTAAGCAGGTTGCACAGTTCTCGGGCTTAACATGGGTCAAGGTACGTGGAGGGCGGTTTGAGGACGTGGCATGAGTGGGAGAACAAAGTGACGATATCGGGGCATGACACGGTCGGCGTAGCGTCGATGTGGGGTGTGACGGGTGGGCGTATTTGGGCAGATGTGGCGGGGATACTGGACGTGACACAGATGGGCAAATTGGAGCAGAGAGAGACAGAGAGGAGGGGGGGGGCGTATTAGATGTGAGGGGGGCGTGGATGAAGGACGTGACGTGGGTGTCTCATTGGGGCAGAGGGAGCGGATGAAGGGAATAGCATGGATGGGCAGAGGGGTACGGGTGTATTCAGGCAGAGGGGGCACGGATGAAGGGTGTAATATGGTCGGCGTATTTGGGCAGAGGGTGCGAGAAGGGGTGTATTAGGCAGAGGGGCGCAGAGAAGGGTGTAATGTTGCTGGTGTATTGAGGCAGGCCAGAGGGGGCGCAGAAGAAGGGTGTGGTTACAGTTGCGGGTGTATTGAGGCAGGGTGGCGCAGAGAAGGGTGTAATGTTGCTGGATGTATTGAGGCAGAGGGGGCGCAGAGGAAGGGGTAATGTTGCTGGGTGTATTGAGGCAGAGGGGCGCAGAGGGAAGGGCGTAATGTTGCTGGGTGTATTCAGCAGAGGGGCGCAGAAGAAGGGCTTAATGTTGCTGGGTGTATTAGCAGAGGGGCGCAGAGAAGGGCGTAATGTTGCTGGGTGTATTGAGAGAGGGGCGCGAGAGGACGGGCGTAATGTTGCTGGGTGTATGAGGCAGAGGGGGGCGAAGCGGCGTATGAGGCAGATGGGCGGAGGGGTAATGGCGGTGACGGAAAGGAGCTGGGATGAAGGACATGACGTGGATGGGTGATTAGGTGGACGGGGTGCAGGCGGAGGGCGTAACATGGTGGTGTATTAGAAAAAGGGGCGCGTATGAAGGGCGTGACGAAGGTGGGCGAACTGGAGGGGGTGGGGGTGGAGCCGATGCAGCATGAGAAATGGATGAGCGGGAGGGGTAGGGGTGGGGGCGCGTTGATGCACATGGGAAGGAGGGGGGGTGCGTATGGGAGGAGAGAGCTTGTAAGCAGGTCTGACATAGATGGCCAAACTGGGGGAGGGGTGGGGGTGGGGATGGAATAGGCTCAGATGCAGCGCATCACATGGATGGCGTGGATGAAAGGCGTCCCGTGGGTAGGTGTATTGGGCAGAGGGGGGGGTGGGGATGAAACGCGTTGGGAGCCGAATAGCTCAGTTGGTAGAGCGCCTTGACTCGTAATCTTGGTGATCCTGGGGTTGCGGGTTGAATCTCCGCCGGGGCGTTTCGGTACAGGGGGATTTTTCCCTCGGAGTTAACATTAGTTCTGACTCCATTTCCCATACAGTCCTTCGAATGAGACTATAAACCGAGGTTCCGTGTGTGAACGCACGCATAATATCTTGCACACACGTAAAATCCCATCACCAACTTTCGGAAGAGTAGGCCAATTTGGCCGTTGATATGGATGACACGTTACACGCAGCATGCACCCTGCGTAAGAAATGGAAAGAATGAAGGAAGTAAAGAAACTGAGTGAACGATATTGAACGATACTGACTGGATGACACGGGAAACGACTGAATGAAGCGCCAGCTGGCAGCTCTTCAGTCGGCACTACCCAGGTAGGCAGCCCGTTGTGTAAGCGAGTGTTGATTGTAAAGCGCTTAGAGCTTGGTCTCTAGCCGAGAATAGGCGCTATATAAGTATTCATTATTATTGTTATTATTACGTGGGTTGGAGCAGAGGGGGCTCCAACGAAGGGCGTGACAAGGTGAGCGTATTACGTAAGGGGAGCGTGGGCAAAGCAGAGGGGACCACGGATGAAGGGGTTGACAGAGTAGTCGTATATATATATATATATATATATTTTTTTTTTTACACAGGGGATATGGATGCAGGGTATGACGTGTGAGGGTACAGGGGATGCAGGGTATGACGTGTGGGGATACAGGGGACGTGGATGCAGGGTGTGCCGTGTGGGGATACAGGGGACATGGATGCAGGGTATGACGTGTGAGGGTACAGGGGACATGGATGCAGGGTATGACGTGTGGGGATACAGGGGACATGGATGCAGGGTATGACGTGTGGGGATACAGGGGACATGGATGCAGGGTATGACGTGTGGGGATACAGGGGACATGGATGCAGGGTATGACGTGTGGGGATACAGGGGACATGGATGCAGGGTATGACGTGTGGGGATACAGGGGACATGGATGCAGGGTATGACGTGTGGGGATACAGGGGACATGGATGCAGGGTATGAAGTGAGGGGATACAGGGGACATGGATGCAGGGTATGACGTGTGGGGGGATAGGGGACATGGATGCAGGGTATGACGTGTGGGGATACAGGGGACATGGATGCAGGGTATGACGTGGGGGGATACAGGGGACATGGATGCAGGGTATGACGTGGGGGGATACAGGGGACATGGATGCAGGGTGTGACGTGAGGGGATACAGGGGACGTGGATGCAAGGTCTGTCATAGGGAAGGTGTTGTGTGAGCGCGTGTCTAGGGCGTGGCATGGAAGGGGAAACGAAGTGGGGGGGGGGGGGGGGGGTGGGTACATTGGGGCAGAGGGGGGAATGAAAGGCGTGACATGGTGGGTACATTGGGGCAGAGGGGGGGGGAATGAAGGCGTGCAGTGGACATTGGCAGGGGTGAAGGGCGTGATGGTGGGTACTTGGGGGGGGGGGAGAGGTGATGGGGGTATTGGGGCAGGGGGGGATGAAGGGCGTGATGGGTACATGGGGCAGGGGGGGGATGAAGGCTGACTGGTGGGTCATGGGCAGGGGGGGTGAGGTGCATGGTGTACATTGGCAGAGGGGGATGAGGTGCATGGGTAATGGGCGAGGGGGAGAGCTGATGGTGGTCTTGGGCGGGGGGGGATGAGGCGTGACTGGGGGTACATGGAGGGGGGGGAGGGTGCATGGGTATTGGGGAGGGGGATGAAGGGCGTGCAGGTGTATTGGCAGGGGGGATGAGGTGATGTGGGTATTGGGAGGGGGGAGAGGGCGTGATGGTGGGTAATTGGCGGGGGGGAGAAGGCTGAATGGGGGTACTTGGCAGGGGGGGATGAGGTGCATGGGGGTATTGGCAGGGGATGAAGGGCGTGTGGGGGTATGGAGGGGGGGAGAAGGGGTGCAGGTGGGTATTGGGCGGGGGGATGAAGGGCGTGCAGTGGGTACTTGGGGCAGAGGGGTATGACTGGGGTACAGGGGCAGGGGGGGGGATAAGGGGTGCATGGTGGGTATGGGGAAGGGATGAGGCGTGCATGGGGGTACATGGGAGGGGGGGGGATGAAGGGGGCAGTGGGTACATTGGCAGGGGGGGATGAAGGCTGACATGGGGGTATTGGGGCAGGGGGGGGGATGAAGGGCGTGAATGGTGGGTCATGGGGCAGGGGGGGGATGAAGGCTGATGGTGGTACATTGGGGCAGGGGGGGGATGAAGGGCGTGCATGGTGGGTCATTGGGGCAGGGGGGGGATAGGGGTGACATGGTGGGTACTTGGGCGGGGGGGATGAAGGGTGATGGTGGGTACATGGCAGAGGGGGGGAAGGCGTGATGTGGTACATGGGCAGGGGGGATAGGCGTGCATGGTGGGTACATTGGGGCAGGGGGGGTGAAGGGCGTGACATGGTGGTACATTGGGGCGGGGGATGAAGGGGTGCATGGTGGGTAATTGGGGAGGGGGGGGATGAAGGGGTGCATGTGGGTACATTGGGGCAGGGGGGAATGAAGGCGTGCGTGGGTACTTGGCAGGGGGGGGATAAGGGCTGGTGGGTCATGGGAGAGGGGGGGATGAAGGGCGTGACTGGTGGGTCATTGGGGAGGGGGGATGAAGGGCGTGCATGGTGGGTACTGGCAGGGGGGATGAAGGGCGGCTGTGGGTCTTGGGGCAGGGGGGGGTGAAGGCGTACTGGTGGGTACTTGGGGGGGGGGGGAATGAAGGGCGTGACATGGTGGTACATTGGGGCGGGGGGGGGGATGAGGGCGTGCATGTGGGTACATTGGCAGGGGGGGATGAAGGGCGTGACATGGTGGGTACATTGGGGCAGGGGGGGTGAGGCGTGCATGGGGGTCATTGGAGGGGGGTGAAGGGCGTGCATGGTGGGTACATGGGCAGGGGGGGATGAAGGCGTGCTGGGGGTACTTGGGGCAGGGGGGGGATGAAGCGTGACATGGTGGGTACATTGGGCAGGGGGGATGAAGGGCGTGCAGGTGGGTACATTGGGGCAGAGGGGGGGGGAAGGGTGACATGGTGGGTACTTGGAGAGGGGGGTGAAGGGCTGACAGGGGTACTGGGGAAGGGGGAAGGCTGCATGGGTACTTGGGGCAGGGGGGGATGAGGGACATGGGAGGGGCGGGGGGGTGGGGCGTGAAGGGACATGGGCGAGGGGGGTGGGGGTGACAGGGGGTACATTGGGCAGGGGGGGTGAAGGCGTGCATGGTGGTCATTGGGCAGGGGGATGAGGCTGCATGGTGGGTACATTGGGCAGGGGGGGATGAAGGCGTGCATGGTGGGTACATTGGGCGAGGGGGGATGAAGGGCGTGACTGGTGGGTACATTGGGGCAGAGGGGGGGTGAAGGCGTGACATGGTGGTACATGGGAGAGGGGGGGGGCGGCGATGAAGGCTGACATGGTGGGTACATTGGGGCAGGGGGGATGAAGGGCGTGAATGGTGGGTACTTGGGGGAGGGGGGGGGTGAGGGCGTGACATGGTGGGTCATTGGGGAGAGGGGGGGTGAAGGGTGTGGTACATTGGGGCAGAGGGGGGGATGAAGGGCGTGGACATGGTGGGTACATTGGGGCAGGGGGGGGATGAAGGGCGTGAAGGTGGGACATGGGGGAGGGGGGGGATGAAGGGGGTACATGGTGGGTACATGGGGCAGAATGGGGCATGACATGGTGGGTACATTGGGGCAGAGGGGGGGATGAAGGGCGTGACATGGTGGGTACATTGGGGCAGAGGGGGGGATGAAGGGCGTGACATGGTGGGTACATTGGGGCAGAGGGGGGAATGAAGGGCGTGACATGGTGGGTATAGTGGGGAAGGGGGGGGATGAAGGGCGTGACATGGTGGGTACATTGGGGCAGAGGGGGGGATGAAGGGCGTGACATGGTGGGTACATTGGGGCAGGGGGGGGGGATGAAGGGCGTGACATGGTGGGTACATTGGGCAGAGGGGGGGATGAAGGGCGTGACATGGTGGGTACATTGGGGCAGAGGGGGGGATGAAGGGCGTGACATGGTGGGTACATTGGGGCAGGGGGGGGGGGATGAAGGGCGTGACATGGTGGGTACATTGGGGCAGAGGGGGGGATGAAGGGCGTGACATGGTGGGTACATTGGGGCAGGGGGGGGGAATGAAGGGCGTGACATGGTGGGTACATTGGGGCAGAGGGGGGGATGGAGGGCGTGACATGGTGGGTACATTGGGGCAGAGGGGGGGGGATGAAGGGCGTGACATGGTGGGTACATTGGGGCAGAGGGGCCGGCCGGATGAAGGGCGTGACATGGTGGGTACATTGGGGCAGAGGGGGGGGATGAAGGGCGTGACATGGTGGGTACATTGGGGCAGAGGGGGGGGGGATGAAGGGCGTGACATGGTGGGTACATTGGGGCAGAGGGGGGGGGGATGAAGGGCGTGACATGGTGGGTACATTGGGGCAGAGGGGGGGGGGAATGAAGGGCGTGACATGGTGGGTACATTGGGGCAGGGGGGGGGGGGGAATGAGGGGCGTGGCATGGTGGGTACATTGGGGCAGGGGGGGGAATGAAGGGCGTGACATGGTGGGTATATTGGGGCAGGGGGGGGGGGATGAAGGGCGTGACATGGTGGGTACATTGGGGCAGGGGGGGGGGAATGAAGGGCGTGACATGGTGGGTACATTGGGGAAGGGGGGGGGGGAATGAGGGGCGTGGCATGGTGGTTTATTTGGTGCAGAGGGGGGGATGAAGGGCGTGACATGGTGGGTACATTGCGGCAGGGGGGGGGGGGAATGAAGGGCGTGGCATGGTGGTTTATTTGGGGCAGAGGGGGGGGGGGGTGAAGGGCGTGACATGGTGGGTACATTGGGGCAGAGGGGGGGGGTGAAGGGCGTGACATGGTGGGTACATTGGGGCAGGGGGGGGGTGAAAGGCGTGACATGGTGGGTACATTGGGGCAGAGGGGGGGGGTGGAAGGGCGTGACATGGTGGGTACATTGGGGCAGAGGGGTGGGGGGCGGGAATGAAGGGCATGACATGGTGGGTACATTGGGGCGGGGTGTGTGTGAAGGGCATGACATGGTGGGTACATTGAGGCGGGGTGTGTGTGAAGGGCATGACATGGTGGGTACATTGAGGCGGGGTGTGTGTGAAGGGCATGACATGGTGGGTACATTGAGGCGGGGTGTGTGTGAAGGGCATGACATGGTGGTTTATTTGGGGCAGAGGGGGGGATGAAGGGCATGACATGGTGGTTTATTTGGGGCAGAGGGGGGGGGGATGAAGGGCGTGACATGGTGGGTACATTGAGGCGGGGGTGTGTGTGAAGGGCATGACATGGTGGTTTATTTGGGGCGGGGGGGGGGTGGTGGCGGATGAAGGGCATGACATGGTGGTTTATTTGGGGCGGGGGGGGGGGGGGGGGGTGGCGGATGAGGGCATGACATGGTGGTTTATTTGGGGCGGGGGGGGGGGGGTGGCGGATGAAGGGCATGACATGGTGGTTTATTTGGGGCGGGGGGGGGGGGTGGTGGCGGATGAAGGGCGTGACATGGTGGGCACATTGGGGCAGAGGTGGGGGGGGGGGGATGAAGGGCGAGACATGAGTGGGTGTGTGGGGAGTAGGGGGGAGCACGGATGCATAATGTGACATGGATGGGCAAACAGACTGCGGGGGAGAGGGGGCGGGGGGGGGGGGGGGTGTTGGCGGAGGGGAAGAGAGAAAAGAGGTACGTACGTAGCGCGTGGCATGG
>CM065743.1:4274893-4294893 GCA_033310375.1 Conus canariensis
TGGACTATAGTCCCACTGTATGGGTCGCAGGCAAGCTGGGCGGTGTGGACTACAGTCCCACTGTATGGGCTGCAGGGAAGCTGGGCGGTGTGTGGGCTGCAGTCCCACTGTATGGGTCGCAGGGAAGCTGGGCGGTGTGTGGACTACAGTCCCACTGTATGGGCTGCATGGAAGCTGGGCGGTGTGTGGACTACAGTCCCACTGTATGGGCTGCATGCAAGCTGGGCGGTGTGTGGACTACAGTCCCACTGTATGGGCTGCAGGGAAGCTGGGCGGTGTGTGGACTACAGTCCCACTGTATGGGCTGCAGGGAAGCTGGGCAATGTGTGGACTACAGTCCCACTGGATGGGTCGCAGGGAAGCTGGGCAGTGTGGACTACAGTCCCACTGTATGGGTCGCAGGGAAGCTGGACAGTCCCACTGTATGGGCTGCAGGGAAGCTGGGCAATGTGTGGACTACAGTCCCACTGTATGGGCTGCAGGGAAGCTGGGCGGTGTGTGGACTACAGTCCCACTGTATGGGCTGCAGGGAAGCTGGGCGGTGTGTGGACTACAGTCCCACTGTATGGGCTGCAGGGAAGCTGGGCGGTGTGTGGACTACAGTCCCACTGTATGGGCTACAGGGAAGCTGGGCCGTGTGGACGGTGGTTGGGTCCTTGGAGGAATGGACTTGTGTTCCAGCCTCAGGACATCAGGGACAAGAATTGGGGTCAGGCAGATGTCAGAGATACTGTCATTCCTGGGGGTCACCCCATGCAGAAAGGTCATGTTCTCCATTTTTGACCTTTCTGTTTTTTTCTGTTTTTCTTTCCTTCCTTCTCTCTCTCTCTCTCTCTCTCTCTCTCTCTCTCTCTCTCTCTCTCTCTCTCTCTCTCACACACACACACACACATACATACACACACAGTCTCTCCCCCACCCCCATCCTTCTCTCTCTCTCTGTCACACACACACAGAGACACACACAGAGACACACACAGACACACAGACACACAGACACACAGACACACACATACACACACACACACACACACACACACACACACACACACACACACACATAGAGGAAACACACAAACACCTCTCTCTCTCTCTCTCTCTCTCTCTCTCTCTCTCTCTCTCTCTCTCTCTCTCACTTAATATATCTTGCAGTTCTTTTCAGCCGTGAATCATATTCAATGTCGGTTTCAAATCACACAGGTGAACGAGGATTACTTTATGATGCATGTAATGTAGTGTTAACAAATTAGACGACAAGAGTAGGAAGATTATAAGTCAAATGTTAAAAATTAGCTTTATAAAGAACGATTTAGTATTATATGGACCAAGCGAGGTATCACAAATGTAAAAACAGGGGGGTAAAAAAAAAAAGTAACTGACATGGCTTACTCTCACGCTCTACCCCCCCCCCTCCCTTTTTTTTTTTTCCTTTCTCCGGCCATACCTTTCTTACACCCCCATCCTCTCCCACGCAATTTTTTTTTTTTTTTTGCCAGTGGCCTACTTTATGTCTCAGCAAATAAAGAAAATTCTAGTTTTGTGGTGTGGAGCCAGGGGTCAGGAAACGAGGTCAGGCAGATGACACAGTTACTGTCAGTGTGGGGGTCACCCCATACAGAAAGGTGGTGTTCTCCCTTTTTGACCTTTCTGTCTGTCTGTCTGTCTGTCTGTCTGTCTCTCTCTCTCTCTCTCTCTCTCTCTCTCTCTCTCTCTCTCTCTCTGTCTTCCCCAATCTTCTCTCTCTCTCTTCCCCTCTCTCTCTCTCTCTCTCTCTCTCTCTCTCTCATCTCTTCTCTCTCCTCTTCTCTCTCTCTCTCTCCTCTCTCTCTCTCTCTCTCTTTCTCTCCTTTTCTCTCTCTCTCCTTCCTCTTCTCTCTCTCTTCTCTCTCTCTCTCTCTCTCTCTCTTCTCTCGTCTCTCTCTCTTCTCTCTCTCTCTCTCTCTCTCTCCTCTCCTCTCCTCTCTCTCTCTGTCTGTCTCTCTCCTCTTCTCTCTCTCTCTCTCTCTCCCTTCTCCTCCCGTTCCGTTGTGTGTGTGTGTTCGTCTGGTTCTGCGCTGGTGTGCGTTGAGTGTCGTGTTCCCTCTCTCTCCTCCCTTCCATCTCTCTCTCCTCTCTCTCATCTTTCTCTCCCTTCTCTAACAATTCTTCACCTTCCTTCCCACCCCACCCCAACAGAATCCAGCATTTTCTTTTCGTAACTGAGTTTACTGAACGCTGGTTAAAGATGGCAGATATAGATGATCAAAGGTTACGCTGTATGGCGCATCACACTTTGATAGAATGGCAGATATAGATGATCAAAGGTTACGCTGTATGACACATCACACTTTGATAGAATGGCAGATATAGATGATCAAAGGTTACGCTGTATGGCACATCACACTTTGATAGAATGGCAGAGATGGATGATCAAAGGTTACGCTGTATGGCACATCACACTTTGATAGAATGGCAGATATAGATGATCATAAGTTACGCTGTGTGGCACATCACACTTTGATAGAATGGCAGATATAGATGATCATAAGTTACGCTGTATGGCACATCACACATTGATAGAATGGCAGATATAGATGATCATAAGTTACGTGTATGGCACATCAAACTTTGATAGAATGGCAGATATAGATGATCAAATGTTACGCTGTATGGCACATCAAACTTTGATAGAATGGCAGAGGTGGATGATCAAATGTTACGCTGTATGGCACATCACACTTTGATAGAATGGCAGAGATAGATGATCAAAGGTTACGCTGTATGGCACACCAAACTTTGATAGAATGGCAGAGATGGATGATCAAATGTTACGCTGTATGGCACATCACACTTTGATAGAATGGCAGAAATGGATGATCAAATGTTACGCTGTATGGCACATCACACTTTAATAGAATGGCAGAGCTGGATGATCAAATGTTGCGCTGTATGGCACATCACACTTTGATAGAATGGCAGAGATGGATGATCAACGGTTACGCTGTACGGTACATCACACTTTGATAGAATGGCAGATATAGATGATCAAAGGTTACGCTGTATGGCACATCACGCTTTGATAGAATGGCAGAGATGGATGATCATAGGTTACGCTGTATGGCATATCCCACTTCGATAGAATGGCAGATATAGATGATCAAAGGTTGCGCTATATGGCACATCCCACTTTGATAGAATGGCAGATATAGATGATCAAAGGTTACGCTGTATGGCACATCACACTTTGATAGAATGGCAGAGATGGATGATCAAATGTTACGCTGTATGGCACATCACACTTTGATAGAATGGCAGAGATGTATGGTCAGATGTTACGCTGTATGGCACATCACAATTTGATAGAATGGCAGAGATGGATGATCAAATGTTACGCTGTATGGCACATCACACTTTGATAGAATGGCAGAGATGGATGATCAAATGTTACGCTGTATGGCACATCAAACTTTGATAGAATGGCAGATATAGATGATCAAATGTTACGCTGTATGGCACATCACACTTTGATAGAATGGCAGAGATGGATGATCAAATGTTACGCTGTATGGCACATCACACTTTGATAGAATGGCAGAGATGGATGATCAGATGTTACGCTGTATGGCACATCACACTTTGATAGAATGGCAGAGATGGATGATCAGATGTTACGCTGTATGGCACATCACACTTTGATAGAATGGCAGAGATGGATGATCATAGGCTACGCTGTATGGCACATCACAGTTTGATAGAATGGCAGATATAGATGATCAAAGGTACGCTGTATGGCACATCACGCTTTGATAGAATGGCAGAGATGGATGATCAAATGTTACGCTGTATGGCACATCACACTTTGATAGAATGGCAGAGATGGATGATCAAATGTTACGCTGTATGGCACATCACACTTTGATAGAATGGCAGAGATGGATGATCAAATGTTACGCTGTATGGCACATCACACTTTGATAGAATGGCAGAGATGGATGATCAGATGTTACGCTGTATGGCACATCACAGTTTGATAGAATGGCAGAGATGGATGATCAAAGGTCACGCTGTATGGAACATCACACTTTGATAGAATGGCAGAGATGGATGATCAAATGTTACGCTGTGTGGCACATCACACTTTGATAGAATGCGAGGCTAGGGGCAGGATAACTGGGTGTCAAATGTTACGCTGTATGACACATCACACTTTGATAGAATGGCAGAGATGGATGATCAAATGTTACGCTGTGTGGCACATCACACTTTGATAGAATGCGAGGCTAGGGGCAGGATAACTGGGTGTCAAATGTTACGCTGTATGGCACATCACACTTTGATAGAATGCGAGGCTAGGGGCAGGATAACTGGGTGTCAAATGTTACGCTGTATGGCACATCACACTTTGATAGAATGCGAGGCTAGGGGCAGGATAACTGGGTGTCAAATGTTAGAAATAGGCTTTGGAAGAAATACTTGGTGTTGTGTGATTCATTCAAAGTGATGGAGATCTAAGGAGTGTGTGCATGTGCGCGCGTGTGTGTGTGTGTGCGTGTGTTCGTGCGTGCGTGTGTGTGTGTGTGTGTGTGTGTGTGTGTGTGTGTGTGTGTGTGTGTATGCGTGGGTGAGTGTGTGTATGTGCGTGCATGCGCGCGCGCGCATGTGTGTGTATGTGTGTGTGTGCGTGCGTGCGTGTGTGTGTGTGTGTGTGTGTGTGTGTGTGTGTGTGTGTGTGTGTGTGTGTGTGTGTGTGTGTTTGCGCAAGCCGTAAATATCAATAGAGAGCAACGAAACACACTGACTTTTAAAACGTTTTACCGAAATACAAATCAAACCGTTTAACACTAATCCCATTTCTTGACGAGGTTAACTTTAAAGAAACAAGGTTGTTTTTAACATTCATCTGAAATAAAATTGTCCCTGATATTCCTAGGATCCGGACAAACAAAACTTGATTGAACTTTGTCTTTTCAAACTTTTTCACATCACGGTGGACTCAAAACACAATTACCTGACGGCCTGCAAAGGGAGTGGAGAGCCAGTATATCATAAACGTCAGCTTAAACGTTGGTCATTAAATATTTACAGCGCTTATCAGGTTGTATAATTTGACACCCAATGTAATCCATTCAACGTTGGGTGTTTTTTTTTTTTTTATAAATATAAGATAACTTTACCAGTATGCTGAACTTGGAAAACTCGATTTTGCCATCTCATTCAATCAGTCTTACACAAAATACACATATGCATACATACACACACACACACACACACACACACACACACACACACACACAACGCACGCACGCACGCACGCACGCACGCACGCACGCACGCACGCACGCACGCACGCACGCACGCACACACGCACGCACGCACGCACGCACGCATCTCTCTCTCTCTCTCTCTCTCTCTCTCTCTCTCTGTATATATTTTATAACGTTGTGTGTAACTTCCCTCTATTGGTGCTATGACCTATGTGAACGAAATCTGTCAGTCTCTCTCTGTGTGACACGACTCTGTGTGTTCGTGGGTGGGTATTTTACGCGTGCGTGATCGTGCATGCAGCGAAACAAGATGAAGACATACACCTGGTTGCGTGCGCGTAGGCGCCGCAATCGCTGCAGGCATTGAAAGACAACAGGTTTGGCCCTGATATTACCAAGACAAAAGGGAATTCCAATTTCGCGGGGCGGGCCGAATGGTGACACTCCATAACATCACGTACACTCCCACTGCAGCGCAAACCGAGCCGCTGCACACAAAGAACGGTAATCAATCTGCCACGCCGCCTCCGTTTGGGAGTTGTGTCCCTGTCATTGAGTTGTCTGCGCTCCTGATGGGGAATTTCTCCGTGATCGTGTGTGGCGCGGGCCAGAGTTAGGACCATGCAAGGAATCGCTGCAGACTCCATCAACGGCCGGGCTTGCTTGCAGGCATGAACGTGCGTGCTAGTGTGCGCGAGCACACAGGGAGAGAGCGAGAGAGAGAGAGACAGAGAGAGAGAGAGAGAGAGAGACAGAGACAGAGACAGAGACAGATAGACAGACAGACAGACAGACAGAGAAGAGCAAACAGAGAGAGAGAGAGAGAGAGAGAGAGGAGAGAGAGAGAGAGAGAGAACGTACCCGAAAAGTTCAATAATCATAAGATTATTAAGTCAACTGCGGTCGATTAAGGTCGAAATGCATTGTGTTTTGTCCTGCACTTTGTTTGTCTGTGTCCTTGGCGGTAACTAACCCCTTCTCTTTCTAAATTTTATTAAGTCAACATTATTGACGTCGACTAGGAAAAGTAGGGGGTCTGTGCTTAGCCCAGCTTTATTCAATTACTTTTATAAATTACATCAAACGAGCACCAATGGATTTTCCTGACCCCAAGACCAAGATTACTAACCCCAACAGCAAAAAGTGAAAATAGTGGTACTAAGAATAGAATTCTGAGTGTTTTTGTGTCGTGTGATTGTTTGCCCTCTTTTGATAGAAAAGGACAACCTTTAAAAGAAAGCTTACAAGCTTATGTCAAATTGTCTTGTACTCTATAACTTAATTAATGTTAGTACTCTGTGTTAGGTTTTCTTATGGGAGCAAAAGTTACCCTACTTGTTTACTAATTAATGTTGTTTATTGTTTACTGTTCCCCGCCTCGTTTCGTGCTCATTTTAATTTTCACACAAGCTGCCGTGGCGAAGTGGTTAGCGTCGTGGACTCCCGGCTGGGGGGTCGTCGGTTCGATTCCCATCAGAGCGATTTATTTGTGGGATTTTTCTGCTCCGAGCGGCTCTTACCCAGAGCTGAGTTTGCTACGGGCTCAACTAGGAAGACTGGGACCCCACAGTCGAGTTTCGTCCACTTAATGGATGCGTCTCTGAGAGTGTGGCTCACATTTCCTGACCAACACTGCAGGTGTCTGTATCTCTCGGGCCTGGTTAATACCGGGGTATATCTTTAAAATAAGCGCAGAGTACAGCCCTGTCAAGCACTCTCAGACCTGAATGGAAATCCGTAGCATCATCTTCGTCATCCTCTTCCTCAGTGAATGCACGAAGAAGTCTCAAATTTGGTGACCCTTCATTTCCTTTTCTCATAGTGACCTCAGTTTCGATGTCCTCTCCATGTCTGTGGCCTTGGTTTAATTCTGTCAGGGTCACCAGTTTTAGGCAACTTCATAGGGGCTGTCGTTGGACGGACGTGTTGGCGCCCTCCGGAGGAAGAGCTCACTCACGCGGGCTCCGCGACTAAACAATTATTCTCATCAGCAGGAGGTTTAATAAGTGGTGCTCTGCGGATGTTGGATCAGAACAGGTACCACAGAACACCACCGAAAGTGACTCGGTAGCAGTGCAGTGTTTCCTCCGGCGGGTTGCCTCTTGACGACTTGACATTGACTGTGGATTGCCGGTGTCGGGGCTGTGGCGGGTCGACCCGAGCTGTGGCTGTAGACGTATATATATATATATGTGTGTGTGTGTGTGTGTGTGTGTGTGTGTGTGTGTGTGTGTGTGTGTGTGTGTGTGTGTGTTTGGGGGGGGGGGGTCTTCGAGCTTTACAACAATTAAACCTATGCCTTGAGAAGAGGCTTAGGATGATCACGCTTCCTTACCCTAAGAACCAATCTGGCGGCACAGTTGTGAACAAGCAGCCGTTAAAAACAACAAACAAAACGTAAATTGGGCAGCCAGAGAGGAAAGAATCACAGGTGTCCATTATTTTTAGAGAGCAAAAGAGCATAACAGTTGCTTATACAGACAGGTAACGGCGAATGTACTTGCAAATGAATTTCTGTAGTCGCTGACATGCACACCTTTGTCACATATCTGGTGAGAGACATGTCGCTGGATACCAGGAATCCAGGATTCCTGGCAGTGTGGGACCAGTGATGTTATGTTATGGTGCCGAATGAACAGAGACGATTTTCTGTCTGTGGAGCTGCCAGGCAACAGTTGGAACCACTCACGGGTCGTAACTCTGCGGCATGGAGATCCTCTCTGTCCACTTAGCTGTTGGTGGGTGCCAGGCAACAGTTGGAACCACTCACGGGTCGTAACTCTGCGGCATGGAGATCCTCTCTGTCCACTTAGCTGTTGGTGGGTGCCAGGCAACAGTTGGAACCACTCACGGGTCGTAACTCTGCATGGAGATCCTCTCCGTCCACTTAGCTGTTGGTGGGTGCCAGGCAACAGTTGGATCCACTCACGGGTCGTAACTCTGCATGGAGATCCTCTCCGTCCACTTAGCTGTTGGTGGGTGCCAGGCAACAGTTGGATCCACTCACGGGTCGTAACTCTGCATGGAGATCCTCTCTGTCCACTCAGCAGTTGGTGGGTACCTGATTCAGATCAGTAAACGGTAAGACGGCAGAAAGAGAGGGATGAGCACCGTCTTCGGTCATGCTATGCCCCCCCCCCCCCCCCCCACACACACACACACACACTACACACACACACACACAGTCTTTGGCAGTTCAGCGTCTACACGGCTGTTAGGTTATGAGCCTTATTTTTGTTAAGCAGTATGGGCAGAAAATAGACAAATAGAATTATGTTTGCTCTTTTATTGCTCGTATGCCTGCTTTTTCTGTTTTTTTTGTTTGTTTGTTTGTTTGTTTTTGTTTTGTTTTGTTATTTTGGTTTCGTTTGGTTTGGTTTGGTTTGTTTGTTTGTTTGATTTTGCTGCACAAAGACGCAATATAACAAACGAAAGAATGCAAACATTCAGAGATTTCTTTTCCTTTACATTTGAACACGGAACCATTTTCACTAGGTACTGGAAACAACGGAATCATACTGACATAAGTATAACATCACCAGTATTAAAGCACCAGGAGCAGATGAAATTCCAGCTGACTTCTACAAGAATGGAGGCGAGGTGCTCCTGGAAAAGCTGACCAACCTCTTAAAGTCCATAATGGGAAAAGGGGGAAGGGCCCTAAGAGACTTCAAAGACGCCTCTGTTGTGCACATCTACAAAAGGAAGGGTGATGAAGCGGTCTGTGACAATCAAATTGGGATAGTATTTCAATACTGATACTCTAACTGCTCGAATGTCAGCATATGGGGCAAAACTGAAGTGTCTTTAAGGTGACCGCTAGTGGTATACTAGTTTCCAATTATTCGATGAGACTATGAACATGAAGTTCAATTTGCATTTGTTTCTCCAGGTCTTACTGACATCAAAGATCAGTTTAGTCCACATTAATTGTTCATATCAGTTTGTTTCATTTCAATTTATTGAGTTGATAGTCAAGAAATGTTTACTGTTTGCTCAGTATTTGAAGAAAACATTTCAAAGGCGAAATCTTAATGAATGGTTCGTAGAAGGCTATTAATCTATACAAACTGTATATACACTTTTTTTTTTCGTTAGGGGTGCGGTAGCTTTCATGAGAACTAACTAACTGACTCCCCTCTCTCTCCTCTCTCTCTCTCTCTCTTCTCTCTCTCTCTCTCTCTCTCTCTCTCTCTCTCTCTCTCTCTCTGTGACACAGCTGTGTGTTTATGCAAACGCGCTTATGCACGTGCGCATGATCGGACATGCAGATAGACATGACGAATATATACTCTTGCTACCGTGTGCTTAGGTGCACCAATCCCTGAACGCATTGGAAAAAAAAAAAATGAGTGTTCGGACCAGATATTTTTAAAAGCAAAACAGAATTTCGATTTCGTGGCGCGGACCCAGTGGCGGTTCTCCATGAAATCAAGTACGCTTCATTGAGGTTTAGAGTAATCCCCTGCATCTAAATGATCAATGTGCCACCACGCCGCCTCCGCTTAGAGTTGTCTCCCTGTCATTGAGTTGTCTGTCGTGCTCCGTGATTATGTGGCCAGACACCACAATTGGCAACCGGCACCAAAACACTCTAGATTCAAGACAAGCACCCATGTACGCTCGCTGGCATGAATGCTGCCGCGCCAACGCACACACGCGCGTGCGCAACGATGTAACGGAACATAACACACAGCAATTCGATGCAATGCAATAAGATACTATTCAACACAAAACAATACCTTTAAAGCTCCAAAGCCTTGATGGACTACCATGACCCTTGTCTCTCATACATGAACAATTCATCTGCAATATTATGCTTTTACTGTGACTATGACTCTATGGCGATGTTACTTTCATCAATGGCGATATTCCTTTCATCTGTTGCGATGTTCCTTTCATCTATGGCGATGTTCCTTTCATCTATGGCGATGTTCCTTTCATCTATGGCGATGTTCCTTTCATCAATGGCGATGTACCTTTCATGTATGGCGATGTTCCTTTCATGTATGGCGATGTTACTTTCAACTGTGGCGATGTTCCTTTCATCTATGGCGATGTTCCTTTCATGTATGGCGATGTTACTTTCAACTGTGGCGATGTTCCTTTCATCAATGGCGATGTTCCTTTCAACTGTGGCGATGTTCCTTTCATCTATGGCGATGTTCCTTTCATCTGTTGCGATGTTCCTTTCATCTGTTGCGATGTACCTTTCATGTATGGCGATGTTCCTTTCATATATGGCGATGTTCCTTTCATGTATGGCGATGTTCCTTTCATGTATGGCGATGTTCCTTTCATCAATGGCGATGTTCCTTTCATTTATGGCGATGTTCCTTTCATCTGTTGCGACGTTCCTTTCATGTATGGCGACGTTCCTTTCATGTATGGCGATGTTCCTTTCATGTATGGCGATGTTCCTTTCATGTATGGCGATGTTCCTTTCATGTATGGCGACGTTCCTTTCATGTATGGCGATGTTCCTTTCATGTATGGCGATGTTCCTTTCATGTATGGCGATGTTCCTTTCATGTATGGCGACGTTCCTTTCATGTATGGCGATGTTCCTTTCATGTATGGCGATGTTCCTTTCATGTATGGCGATGTTCCTTTCATGTATGGCGACGTTCCTTTCATGTATGGCGATGTTCCTTTCATGTATGGCGATGTTCCTTTCATGTATGGCGATGTTCCTTTCATGTATGGCGATGTTCCTTTCATGTATGGCGATGTTCCTTTCTGCTATGGCGATGTTCCTTTCATCAATGGCGATGTTCCTTTCATGTATGGCGATGTTCCTTTCATCTATGGTGATGTTCCTTTCATGTATGGCGATGTTCCTTTCATGTATGGCGATGTTCCTTTCATCTGTTGCGATGTTCCTTTCATGTATGGCGATGTTCCTTTCATGTATGGCGATGTTCCTTTCATCTGTTGCGATGTTCCTTTCATGTATGGCGATGTTCCTTTCATGTATGGCGATGTTCCTTTCATGTATGGCGATGTTCCTTTCATGTATGGCGATGTTCCTTTCATCAATGGCAATGTTCCTTTCATCAATGGCGATGTTCCTTTCATCAATGGCGATGTTCCTTTCATGTATGGCGATGTTCCTTTCATCTATGGCGATGTTCCTTTCATCTATGGCGATGATCCTTTCATCTATGGCGATGTTCCTTTCATCTATGGCGATGTTCCTTTCATGTATGGCGATGTTCCTTTCATCAATGGCGATGATCCTTTCATCAATGGCGATGTTCCTTTCATCAATGGCGATGTACCTTTCATGTATGGCGATGTTCCTTTCATCTATGGCGATGTTCCTTTCATGTATGGCGATGTTCCTTTCATGTATGGCGATGTTCCTTTCATCAATGGCGACGTTCCTTTCATGTATGGGAGTCCTCATCATGGCGTTCCTTTCATCAATGGCGATGATGTTCCTTTCATCAATGGCGATGTTCCTTTCATGTATGGCGATGTTCCTTTCATGTATGGCGATGTTCCTTTCATGTATGGCGATGTTCCTTTCATCAATGGCGACGTTCCTTTCATCAATGGCGATGTTCCTTTCATGTATGGCGACGTTCCTTTCATGTATGGCGACGTTCCTTTCATGTATGGCGATGTTCCTTTCATCTATGGCGATGTTCCTTTCATCTATGGCGACGTTCCTTTCATCAATGGCGACATTCCTTTCATGTATGGCGACGTTCCTTTCATCAATGGCGATGTTCCTTTCATCCATGGCGATGTTCCTTTCATGTATGGCGACGTTCCTTTCATGTATGGCGATGTTCCTTTCATCAATGGCGATGTTCCTTTCATGTATGGCGATGTTCCTTTCATGTAATGGCGACGTTCCTTTCATGTATGGCGATGTTCCTTTCATCTATTGGCGATGTTCCTTTCATGTATGGCGATGTTCCTTTCATCAATGGCGATGTTCCTTTCATGTATGGCGACGTTCCTTTCATCTATGGCGATGTTCCTTTCATGTATGGCGATGTTCCTTTCATCAATGGCGATGTTCCTTTCATGTATGGCGATGTTCCTTTCATCAATGGCGATGTTCCTTTCATCAATGGCGACGTTCCTTTCATCAATGGCGATGTTCCTTTCATCAATGGCGATGTTCCTTTCATGTATGGCGATGTTCCTTTCACGTATGGCGATGTTCCTTTCATCAATGGCGATGTTCCTTTCATGTATGGCGACGTTCCTTTCATCAATGGCGATGTTCCTTTCATGTATGGTGATGTTCCTTTCATGTATGGCGATGTTCCTTTCATCAATGGCGACGTTCCTTTCATCAATGGCGATGTTCCTTTCATGTATGGCGATGTTCCTTTCATGTATGGCGATGTTCCTTTCATGTATGGCGACGTTCCTTTCATCAATGGCGATGTTCCTTTCATCAATGGCGATGTTCCTTTCATGTATGGCGATGTTCCTTTCATGTATGGCGACGTTCCTTTCATCAATGGCGATGTTCCTTTCACCTGTGGCGATGTTCCTTTCATCAATGGCGATGTTCCTTTCATCTATGGCGATGTTCCATTCATGTATGGCGATGTTCCTTTCATGTATGGCGACGTTCCATTCATCAATGGCGATGTTCCTTTCATGTATGGCGACGTTCCTTTCATGTATGGCGATGTTCCTTTCATCAATGGCGACGTTCCTTTCATCATGGCGATGTTCCTTTCATCAATGGCGATGTTCCTTTCATCAATGGCGATGTTCCTTTCATGTATGGCGATGTTCCTTTCATCTATGGCGATGTTCCTTTCATGTATGGCGATGTTCCTTTCATGTATGGCGATGTTCCTTTCATCAATGCGACGTTCCTTTCATGTATGGCGACGTTCCTTTCATGTATGGCGATGTTCCTTTCATCAATGGCGATGTTCCTTTCATGTATGGCGATGTTCCTTTCATCAATGGCGATGTTCCTTTCATCAATGGCGATGTTCCTTTCATGTATGGCGACGTTCCTTTCATGTATGGCGATGTTCCTTTCATCAATGGCGATGTTCCTTTCATGTATGGCGATGTTCCTTTCATCAATGGCGATGTTCCTTTCATGTATGGCGATGTTCCTTTCATCTATGGCGATGTTCCTTTCATCAATGGCGATGTTCCTTTCATCAATGGCGATGTTCCTTTCATTATGGCGATGTTCCTTTCATCAATGGCGATGTTCCTTTCATGTATGGCGATGTTCCTTTCATTATGGCGATGTTCCTTTCATTATGGCGATGTTCCTTTCATCAATGGCGATGTTCCTTTCATGTATGGCGATGTTCCTTTCATCAATGGCGATGTTCTCCATTTTCATGTATGGCGATGTTCCTTTCATCATGGCGATGTTCCTTTCATTAATGGCGATGTTCCTTTCATGTATGGCGATGTTCCTTTCATGTATGGCGATGTTCCTTTCATCAATGGCGATGTTCCTTTCATGTATGGCGATGTTCCTTTCATGTATGGCGATGTTCCTTTCATTATGGCGATGTTCCTTTCATCATGGCGATGTTCCTTTCATGCTATGGCGATGTTCCTTTCATCTATGGCGATGTTCCTTTCATCATGGCGATGTTCCTTTCATGTATGGCGATGTTCCTTTCGGTCTCTATGGCATTCTTCATTATGGCGATGTTCTTTCTATGCGATGCCTTATGCGAGTCTTATATGCGTTCCTTCTTTGGCGCCTCTATGTCTTATTGGCGTCCTTATATGGAGTTCTTCATTGCTTCTTATGCGATTTCTTTATAGCATGTCTTTCATGCGGTCTTTCATTATCGATTTCAGCATTTCTTAGGCGATGTCTTTAATGTCTTTTATGGCGATGTTCCTTTCATTGCATGTAGTTCCCTTTCATCAATGGCGATGTTCCTTTCATGTATGGCGAGTTTCTTCTCATTTTGGCATGTTCCTTCATATGGCATGTCCTTTCATCATGGCGATGTTTCTTTATGCGATTTCCTTTCATGTTCATTCTCAATGGCGATGTTCCTTTCATGATGGCATGTTCCTTTCACAATGGCGATGTTCCTTCATTTATGGATGTTCCTTTCATATGCGATGTTCCTTTCATTGCGATTCTTCATGTATGGCGATGTTCCTTTCAATGGCGATGTTCCTTTCATTTGGCGTGTCTTCCGTTCTCATATGGCGAGTTCTTCAGGCGATGTTCCTTTCATTATGGCGATGTTCCTTCATATGGCGATGTTCCTTTCATGTTGGCGATGTTCCTTTTATGATCTTTCCTCGATTCCTTATGCATGTTCCTTTCATTATGGGATTTCCTTTCATCATGGCATGTTCCTTTCAATGGGATGTTCCTTTCATATGGCGATGTTCTTTCCAATTTCCTTAGTTCCTTTTATGGCGATGTTCCTTTCATGTGCGATGTTCCTTTCATATGGCGATGTTCCTTTATATGGCGATGTTCCTTTCATTGGCGATGTTCCTTTCTATGGCGATGTTCCTTTCTGTTGGCGAGTTCCTTTCTTATGGCGTGTTCCTTTCATATGGCGATGTTCCTTTCATATGGCGATGTTCCTTTCATATGGCGATGTTCCTTTCATGTCTTGATGCATGTTCCTTTCATATGGCGATGTTCCTTTTCATCTATGGCGATGTTCCTTTCATTATGGCGATTTCCTTTCATGTATGGCGATGTTTCCTTTCATTATGGCGATTTCCTTTCATCATGCATGTTCCTTTCTTTCATGATGTTCCTTTCATGGCATGTTCCTTTCGTATGCGATTCCTTATGTATGTTTTCATCATGCATGTTCTTTCATGTCCTAATGGCGATGTTCTCATTTCTTCATTATGGCGATGTTCCTTTCATCAATGGCGATGTTCCTTTCATTATGGCGATTCCTTTCATTCTTATGGCGATGTTCCTTTCATATGCGATGTTCCTTCATTATGGCGATGTTCCTTTCATCTTTTGGCGATGTCCTTTCATCATGGCGATGTTCCTTTCATGTATGCGATGTTCCTTTCATTATGGCGATTTTCCTTTCATGTATGGCGATGTTCCTTTCATATGCGATGTTCCTTTCATCATGGCGATTTCCTTTCATTATGGCGATGTTCCTTTCATATGGCGATGTTCCTTTCATTATGGCGATTTTTCCTTTCAATGTTATGCGATGTTCCTTTCATTATGGCGATGTTCCTTTCATGATGCGATGTTCCTTTCATCTAATGGCGATGTTCCTTTCATCATGGCGATGTTCCTTTCATGTATGGCGATGTTCTTCATGTATGGCGTTCCTTTCATCTATGGCGATGTTCCTTTCATGTATGCGATTTCCTTTCATTATGGCGATGTTCCTTTCATTATGCGATGTTCCTTCATATGGCGATGTTCCTTTCATTATGGCGAGTTCCTTTCATTATGCGATGTTCCTTTGTCTCATAGGGTTCCTTTCATGTACTTCCTTTCATAATGCGGTTCCTTTCATATGCAGTCCTTCATCAATGCATGTTCCTTTCATTGGATGTTTCTTATGATTCTTTCTTGCGATTCCTTTCATGTATGGCGATTCTTCATTATGCGATGTTCCTTTCTTTGGGTTCTATGTTTATTCTCGATGTTCTTTTCAATGCGATGTTCCTTTCATTATGCATGTTCCTTTCATAATGGCGATGTTCCTTCATAGGCGATGTTCCTTCATGGCATGTCCTTTCATCAATGGCGATGTCCTTCATCAAGGCGATGTTCTTCTGTTCCTTTCATTATGGCGATGTTCCTTTCATGTTTATCATGTTCCTTTCATCATGGCGATGTTCCTTCATGTATGCATGTTCCTTTCATCAATGGCGATGTTCTTTCATGTATGCATGTTCCATTCTCAATGGCGATGTTTTTTCAAGTTTTATATGGCGATGTTCCTTTCTCAATGGCGATGTTCCTTTCATCATGGCGATGTTCCTTCTTCTTGGATGTTCCTTTCATCATGGCGATTTCTTTATTTCGATGTTCCTTTCATTGGCGATGTTCCTTTCATATGCATGTTCCTTTCATCATGCGATGTTCCTTTCATCATGGCGATGTTCCTTTCATTCGTTCTTTTCTTTCTATGGCATGTTCCTTTCATCTATGGCGATGTTCCTTTCATCTATGGCATGTTCCTTTCATCATGGCGATGTTCCTTTCATCATGGCGATGTTCCTTCATATGGATTCCTTTCATGATGCTCTGTTCCTTCATCTATGGTGATGTTCCTTTCATCAATGGTGATGTTCCTTTCATCTATGGTGATGTTCCTTTCATGTATGGCGATGTTTATTTCATGTATGGCGATGTTCCTTTTATCTATGGTGATGTTACTTTCATCAATGGCGATGTTCCTTTCATCAATGGCGATGTTTTTTTTTTCAGCTATGTCGATGTTCCTTTCATGTATGGCGATGTTCCTTTCATCAATGGCGATTTTAATCAGATTGGAAACCACTATTCGAAACTCTTTTTTAGATAAAAAGCATGTTGTTGCCATTTTTTTCGACATAGAGAAGGCCTATGACACGACGTGGAAGTATGGAATCCTGTCAGACCTCCATCGGATGGGTTTCCGTGGCAATCTCCCAGTGTTCATAGAACAGTTTTTGGCAGACAGGTCCTTCCAGGTCCGTGTGGGGACAACATTGTCAGAAATTCATGAGCAGGAAATGGGTGTTCCACAGGGTAGTATCCTTTCCCCAGCCCTGTTTAGTATAAAAATAAATGAAATTGTAAACTCTGTCAACCAAGGTTCAGACTGCTCTCTTTTTGTTGATTTTGCCCTCTATGCATCTGGAAAGACATTTGCTGGTGTACAGCGCCAACTCCAGTTGTGTGTGTATAAAGTCCAACAGTGGGCAGTTGAAAATGGGTTCAAATTTTCATCAGTTAAAACAGAGTGCATCCACTTTCACAATTTCAGACAACTTTTCCCGCCACCAGAAATTTTCATAGATAAGGCTAAAATTCCTGCTGTCACAGAAGCCAAATTTCTGGGTGTTACCTTTGACCAAAAATTGAATTTTAAAGCCCATATTCAGAAGTTGAAAACATCGTGCCTCAAAGCCATGAATATCCTCCGTCTAGTGGCTCATACGGATTGGGGTGCAGACAAACGCACACTTCTCCATCTTTACAGGGCGTTAGTTCGATCCAAGTTGGACTACGGCAGCATCATTTACGGCGCCGCTAGAGCCTCGTATCTTAAAGTCCTAGACCCAGTTCACCATCAGGGTCTTCGCCTCTGCCTTGGCGCTTTTCGTACTACACCTGTTCATAGCCTATATGTTGAGGCAGGAGAGTGTTCCCTCTCTCATAGAAGAGTAAAATTAGCTTTGAATTACTACACACAGCTTTTTTCAGAACCAAACAACCCTGCCTACGACTGTGTTATGAATCCTCATTTCCAAGAGAAATATGAAAGAAGTCCATCCAGTATTCCCCCTTTCGGTATTCGCATCCTTCCTTTTCTGGAGGAGGCGGATATTGATGTTGGGGTCATCTCTGACGTTTCCAAGTTTCCTCAACAACCTCCTTGGACGTTTTCGTCTCCAGAAATTAGGTTTGATTTAACCGTGCAGCGCAAACAGAACACGAGTTCCTTAATTTATAAACAATTATTTTTAGACATGTGTTCTAACCTTAAAGAACATGTGGTTATTTTTACTGATGGTTCAAAGTCCGATGTTGGTGTAGGGTCCTCCGCATATGTTCCAGCTTCGGGAGAAAAACTGTCCAAACACATTCCCTCTGAAAGCACTATTTACACTGCGGAACTTACTGCACTGCTTTTGGCTTTGGAGTTGATCAGGCAGTCCCAGTCTAGGAAATTCCTTATTTGCACAGATTCTCTTTCGGCTTTAGAGGCTATAGGAGCAAGAAACATAAAACATCCGGCTCTTATCAAGTTTTTTACCATGTTTTCTTCATTAGTTTCAAGGGTTTTGAGATTTTGTTGGCCTGGGTGCCAGGTCATGTGGGGATCAGAGGCAACGAAGAGGTGGATCGGCTTTCTAAAGAGGCTGTCCGTCTTCGTCCTTCTAAACTGCTTGTACCATCTTCAGATTTAAAAGGCAAAATAGCTTCGTATGTCAATTCTTTATGGGAGGAGGAGTGGAGCCTCCAAGAAAACAATAAGCTTCATCAAATACGTCCAGATTTAAAGGAACATCTTCCCATGGCTGCTGGCGGTCGAAAGGGAGAAACAGTATTGTGTAGATTGAGGACGGGTCATGCCTATTTTACTCATTCGTTTTTATTGAAGGGAGAAGACCCGCCTTTCTGTGTTGCCTGTGATAGTCAGATATCTGTCCAACATATTCTTTTAGACTGCTGGGATTTATACGACATTAGAAGGAAACATTACACTGCAGATAATATGAAGATTCTTTTCCGTGATGTTCCCCCTGACAATATTTTTAACTTCCTAAAAGAAGTGAATTTATTTCATCGTGTGTGAATTTGGTGTTGTTAGATTTTCTCTACCCAGTATTGATTTTTGCAGATTACAGTTAGTGATTTCAACGTGTTGGTTTTTAATCCTAGGATTGGTTCTTTTAATCTTGTTTTAATGGGTTGGGTAAGGTTTTGCTTTTAATCCTTTTTTAACATATATACGTGATAGTTTGAAACGTGGTGACAGTCCTGAGATAACCTCTGCTGTTGACGGGACTATAATTTTAATCTTAATCTTAATCTTAATCATCAATGGCGATGTTCCTTTCATCAATGGCGATGTTCCTTTCATGTATGGCGATGTCCCTTTCATGTATGGCGATGTTCCTTTCATCTAGGGCGATGTTCCTTTCATCTGTTGCGATGTTCCTTTCATCTATGGCGATGTTCCTTTCATGTATGGCAATGTTCCTTTCATCAATGGCGATGTTCCTTTCATCAATGGCGATGTTCCTTTCATCAATGGCAATGTTCCTTTCATCTATGGCGATGTTCCTTTCATCTATGGCGATGTTCCTTTCATCCATGGCGATGTTCCTTTCATCTATGGCGATGTTCCTTTCATCTATGGCGATGTTCCTTTCATCTGTGGCGATGTTCCTTTCATCTATGGCGATGTTCCTTTCATCCATGGCGATGTTCCTTTCATCTATGGCGATGTTCCTTTCATGTATGGCGATGTTCCTTTCATCTATGGCGATGTTCCTTTCATGTATGGCGATGTTCCTTTCATCTAGGGCGATGTTCCTTTCATCTATGGCGATGTTCCTTTCATCTATGGCGATGTTCCTTTCATCTATGGCGATGTTCCTTTCATCAATGGCGATGTTCCTTTCATGTATGGCGATGTTCCTTTCATCTGTGGCGATGTTCCTTTCATGTATGGCGATGTTCCTTTCATCTATGGCGATGTTACTTTCATCTGTTGCGACGTTCCTTTCATCTATGCAGATTTTTCGTTAGTTCTTTTCTTGATGGCCAAAGATCGTTGTTCATCAAACAGGAGGTCAGGATGGGTTGACACCAGCACCCCTGGACCGTTTCGCTCTTTGAAGACCTCATCAGGCCGGCAAACAGCTCATTGCACGCCGGTGGAAGTTAAAAGCGCTCCCGCATGAGGAGGGAATAAAGCTCGTTTAGAGCCGGAGCCACGTGCGACAAACAGAGAGTGTCGTCCACAAGACTGCCTTCAATGGATTCCATATGCTGTCGGTACAGGATAGGACTGATGTATATTTCAATGTTCGTTCTTCCTCCTCCGCATCTGTCTATCCCCATCC
>CM065743.1:4297393-4299893 GCA_033310375.1 Conus canariensis
TTGCCCGCACTTCATTGTGGGCAATACAGTGACACAGAAAGTGTTCTTCGTCGTCAATTGTATATCCACATGCAGGACAAAGTGAGTCTGTCGATGTTTCACATTGAAACCATCTTTTGTTTGCATTGAAGCCTAAAGTTCTTCACCTGAATCTTGCGCAATTTATTCTATGCCATATATCTGTTATGACATTAAGAAACTTTTCTGAATGGAAACACGTTTCTATATGAGAAGAACCAGCGATACTTTTCTGTACTTTCCATATCCGAATGTCAGTTCTGTTTAAAAGAACAAATAAGTCTATCTTTGAATTCTGCAATGAACGGTTGCTCGTTTCCTGCTCCCTGAGTCATCCATACGATTCAAAAACTGTGTTCTGAAAGAACTTTCTTTACTTTATAAGTCCAGTTTTCTTTACGTCTCTCCATTTGTAGAAGCATCATATCATGGGCCTGTCTGCTTGTGGTTGTTTCAAGATTTTCAGCCAGTACTTGATAGATTTTAGAAACGTTGTTATATACAAGAGAGAGAGAGAGAGAGAGAGAGAGAGAGAGAGAGAAGAGAGAGAGAGAGAGAGAGAGAGAGAGAGAGAACGAACGAACGAACGAACGAACGAATCTTTTTTAATGAGGGAAAAAGCGGAATAAGCACAAAATGTTTTTTTGTTTTGTTTTGTTTTTGGTTTCTTTTTTTGCTGTCCCAACCTCTGCGCCACCTCAGAGGCAGTGCACCCACGCCGCTCATTCCGACACCCCGTCCACAGCCACTGCCCGGTCGGCCCCGCCGCAGCCCCGGCACCGGCAATCCACAGGGAGCAGTCAATGTCAAGTCGTCAAGAGGCAACTCACCGGAAGAGACACTGCACTGCTGCCGAGTCACTTCGGTGGTGTTCAGTGGCGCCTGTTCTGATCTAACATACGCAGGACACCACCTACTAAGCCCCCTACTGACGACAATAATTGCTTAGTCGCGGAGCCGGCGTGAGTGAGCTCTCCCTCCGGAGGGCGCCACCACGTCCGTCCAACGACAGCCCCCATGGACTCGCCGATACCGGTGACCCCGACTAAACCAAACCAAGGCCACAGACGTGGAGAGGACATCGAAACTGAGGTCACCATGAGAGCAGGGCATGAAGGGCCACAGATTTTGAGACATTTTTTTTTAATGCTGATCGATGAGAATGAGGATGATTAAGATGATGCTACGGATTTCCATTTCGGTCTGAGACTACATGACAGGGCTGTACTCTACGCTTCCTTTCATAATATATCCTGGCGTCAACCAGGCCCGAGAGATACAGGCACCTGCAGTGTTGGTCAGAGAATTTGAGCAACACTCTCAGAAACGCATCCATTAAGTGGATGAAACTCGACTGTGTGGTCCCAGTCTTCCCAAATGAGTCCGCAGCAAACTCAACTCTGGGTAGGAGCCGGTCGGGGCAGAAAAACCCACATGACTCTGATGGGATTCGAACCCACGACCTCCCAGCCGGGAGTCCGCGACGCTAACCACTTCGCCACGGCGGCTGGTAAAATGGTTTTTTTACACACGGCCCTCAATAAAGGGAAATATATAGAAAATACAATAACAACAACAGCAAAACTAATCTAGAATTGAAGTAAACATACATAAACGCCATAAATAGAAAGAGGAAATGGTTACACACAAAAACAGAAGACAATCAAGGCCTGGAAAAGAGAGCGAGAGAGGGACAGATATATACAGAGAGACAGAGAGAGACAGATAGAGAGAGAGAGGGGGGGAGAAGGAGAGAGACAGAGACAGAGAGAGAAGCAGGTGGGGGTGGGAGGGGAGAAAGAGAGAGAGAGAAGAGAGAGAGAGAGAGAGAGAGAGAGAGAGAGAGAGAGAGAGAGAGAGCGCAACGTGGAAGTCATGGTAGCGTTGTGGCGTTGTATTCCAAATTCTGACTGGACCTTGCTCAGGAAGGGAGCACCTTTGCATGGTGTGTCGGTGTGTCGTGTTGTGTCCAGCTGCCGCTGAAGGCCAGGTGGTGCCGTGTTTTTGTGGCCAGTGTCTGCTAATCACCGGATGATGGTGTAGCACGTGCTGGACAAGCTGATGTCATGGGTTTTTTCTTTCGCTCGTTTGCTCAATAGCCTCTGTAGACACTGTGTTCTGCAGAATGTTCGGTTATTGTGTGTGATTATAACTAGTATCACTGAGAGAGAGAGAGAGAGAGAGGAGAGAGAGAGAGAGAGAGAGAGGAGGGGACAGAGAGAGAGAGAAGGAGGCAGAGAGAGAGAGAAGAGAAGGGGCACAGAGAGAGAGAGGAGAGAGAGAGAGAGAGAGAGAGAGAGAGAAGAGAGAGAGATGGAGGCAGAGAGAGAGAGGGAGGGGGGGGGGAGAAAGGTTGGAGGAACGGAAGGACTGTAAGAAAGATGACGGGGGATGGGGGGTGAGAGGGGCAGGCAGTGAGGGTAGTGAAGGGGGTGGAGAAAAGGGAAAGTCGGAAAGAAAGGTTGAAAAGAGAGAGAGAGAG
>CM065743.1:4304893-4327393 GCA_033310375.1 Conus canariensis
CACCACTGACACAAGGTGAGGGCCAGAGAAACCCACCACTGACACCAGATGAGGGCCAGAGAAACCCACCACTGACACCAGATGAGGGCCAGAGAAACCCACCACTGACACCAGATGAGGGCCAGAGAAACCCACCACTGACACCAGATGAGGGCCAGAGAAACCCATCACTGACACGAGATGAGGGCCAGAGAAACCCACCACTGACACCAGATGAGGGCCAGAGAAACCCATCACTGACACGAGGTGAGGGCCAGAGAAACCCACCACTGACACCAGATGAGGGCCAGAGAAACCCACCACTGACACGAGGTGAGGGCCAGAGAAACCCACCACTGACACCAGATGAGGGCCAGAGAAACCCACCACTGACACGAGATGAGGGCCAGAGAAACCCACCACTGACACGAGATGAGGGCCAGAGAAACCCATCACTGACACGAGGTGAGGTCCAGAGAAACCCATCACTGACACGAGGTGAGGGCCAGAGAAACCCATCACTGACACGAGGTGAGGGCCAGAGAAACCCACCACTGACACCAGATGAGGGCCAGAGAAACCCATCACTGACACGAGGTGAGGGCCAGAGAAACCCATCACTGACACGAGGTGAGGGCCAGAGAAACCCATCACTGACACGAGATGAGGGCCAGAGAAACCCACCACTGACACCAGATGAGGGCCAGAGAAACCCACCACTGACACGAGATGAGGGCCAGAGAAACCCATCACTGACACGAGGTGAGGGCCAGAGAAACCCATCACTGACACGAGGTGAGGGCCAGAGAAACCCACCACTGACACGAGATGAGGGCCAGAGAAACCCATCACTGACACCAGATGAGGGCGGGAGCTGGGGACTCATTCCCTCATCAAGCTGTCCGCCTCACGCCTGACTTCACAGGGAGCAGGGGGGGGGGGGGGAGAATCATTTTCCAGCCACGTGCCACGCTTGATTAAATCTGCCTGAGCATCTCATGGGGCTATATAAAGTGATGTGTCAGCTGCTGCTGCTGCTGCTGCTGCTTTCACATCAACGACCAGTGCCGTGGACAGGCAGGGAGAAAAACAGACGGACGTATAACAGAAACAGGTAAATTGAGATCTTGGTAACTTCTCTGTGACTGAGAGGAACTTTACAGAAGTGGTTGAATGGAGTAGTGTAGCGAATGTATCAATTATATACATGAAGGAGGAAAAAACGGAAAACTGAAAAAAATGAAAAATTATTGATAAAAGTCCGCAAAAAAAAAAACGTTGATAAACGAATCACAAGACAAAACACGATGTGTTTCGACCTCTTAGGTCTTCTTCAGGCAAGAAACACAACACTCAGGACAACCAAAATGAACGAGCAATCACTGATCTTCATCCAATTTGGTGCAAGATGATCCGTTCAACGCCCATTTTGAGCCGAATTGGAAGAAGGTAAGTAATTGCTCGTTCATTTTTGTTGTCCTGAGTGTTGTGTTTCCTGCCTGAAGAAGACCTAAGAGGTCCAAACGCGTCGTCGTGTTTTGTCTTGTGATTCGTTTGTCAACGTTTTTACTGGGCGGAGCTTTAGCAATAATTTTTCACATTTGTTTAGATTTCCGCCTGCAGTCGCCTCACTTTGCAACTAGTAAAACTGGAAGACGAAGTTGAAAGATGTATCAATATATACATAAAGGGTAAGGTAAGGTAATGTTGCTTATAGCCCAACCGACCACAAAGGGCCACATCAGAGCTGTCACCGTGTTGAGGTCAACTCACAAGTCATATCTAAAAACAAACAAACCAAAAAGAAGGAAACGATGGAGAACAAAGTTGAAAGATGCATGAATACACGCATGAAGAAAAAAAGGAAACAAAGACGAAGTATATTTCAAGATGTACACGAAGGAAGGAATGGAATACAAAGTTGAAAGATGTATCACTACATACAGGAAGGAGGAAAAAAACAAAGTTGAAAGATGTATCACTAATACAGGAAGGAAGGGAAAAAAAACAAAGTTGAAAGATATATCACTACATACAGAAGGAAAGGATAAAAAAACAAAGTTGAAAGATTATCACTACATACAGGAAGGAGGAAAAAAAAACAATGTTGAAAGATGTATCACTATATACAGAAGGAAGGGATTAAAAAAAAAAAGTTGAAAGATGTATCACTATATACTCTGTGTGTGTGTGTGTGTGTGTGTGTGTGTGTGTGTGTGTGTGTGTGTGTGTGTGTGTGTGTGTGTGTAAAGGAGGAAAAGGTGGAAAACAAAGTTGACAGATATATCAGTATATACATGAGGGAGGAGAAAAAAAGAAAAACAAAGTTGACAGATTTTGTCAGTATATACGTGAGGGAGGAGAAAAAATAGTAAACAAAGTTGAGGAGATGTATAAATACATACATAATGAGGAAAAAACGGAAAACAAAGTTGAAAAAATGTATTTATATATATATATATATATATATATATATATATATATATATATATATACACAGTCAAAGTAGATAAAAATCCGAACAAACAAGATTAAAATATCCCAAATTTTCGGCTTTATTTGCCTTCGTCATATATAAATATGAAGCAGAAAAAGATGGAAAACAAAGTTGAAAGATGTGTCAATACATACAAAAAGAAGAAAAAAAGAAGAAAAACAGGGAAAATAAAGGTGAGAAGATGTATCAGTATAAACATGAAGGAGGGAAAAAAGGAAAACAAATTAGAGAATACGTATTAATGTATACGTTAAGGAGGGAAAAGATTGAAAACAAAGTTGAAAAGATGTATCAATTTATACATTACGGGTGAAAAAATATTTGCATTATCACTTTTCTTTAACATAGTATATTTGTTTTCAAAAGAAGCATTTCAGTGTTTCCAAGGAGGCATTGCGGGTACTGCAGGAAATTCTGGTGTAGCAGCAATATCGATATTGCAATGTGACATAAGCTCCGATGTGTAGTTTCTAATTGGTTGAATATATAATATGTTATTAGCCTCTGAGGAATATCTTTACGGGAATCTATCAGTATTTTTTCAGGAAGTGAATTTTCAACCGAAAGACTTCTGACAATATATTTGGATAATCCAATATTCGCTTCTCAGAGCAATTTGTTTATGGATTCTTTCTGCCCCGACGAAGGATAATACATTTGTTTCTTTATAACATCTATAAGTGTTTGTATAATCTGGGACTCCCGGAGCTAATTCCATGGCCTTACTATCCAAGCTTTGCCATCTCTTTAAAAGAGAATTAGCATTACTTGTGTCTGCAGAGAAAACATTTCTGTGCGTCATCTTTTGTTTGAATGCTCACTGTTGACCTCGCTCTATCAGGAGAAAGGTATTTGAGATGAATAACTTTGATAATGTCAATATACTCTTACATGGTTCATGTGTTGCTGAAATTGCCATGATTATTTCCCAGTCACAGCTTGCAAAATTTTCATGAAGATCAACAATTTTGTGTACCACTAGGGTATTTCACTTATGTAAATATGCATACATCAGATGTGCGTTTGAAAGTACTAACATGGATGATCCGTTCAGTGTGGAGGTTGGGTTTGTTTTTGTTTTTTGCTTTTTCTTTGTTGTTGTTGCTGTTGTTGTTTTATAAATGTCTAATATCATCTGACGTTGAAAAGACATGCAACAAACCACTGAACTGAAGGATGAAAAATGGAAAGCACAATTGAAAGATGTATCAGTATTTATATAATGGAGGCAAAAACGGAAAACAAAGTGGAAAGATGTTTCAATATGTACATGAAGGAGGCAGAAAAAGGAAAACAAAGTGGAAAGATGTGTACATTTATACATGAGGGAGGCAAAGATGGAACACAAAGTTTAGAGAAGCAACACACTCTGGTTGATTTTTGATTTGATTGATTTAATTTAGAGTCTCTTCACAACGATGGTGATATTAGACCAAAAAAAAAAAAAAGTGTATGTGTGTAAGTGCTTATATGAGCGTGTGTGTGTGTGTGTGTGTGTGTGTGTGTGTGTGTGTGTGTGTGTGTGTGTGTGGTGTGTGTGTGAGAGTGAGAGAGAGTGTGTGGTACGTGTGTGATTGTGTGTGTGAGTGTGTGTCGCGCGCGCGCGCGCGCGCGCCCGCGCGCACGGACACAAATGCATGAAAGTTTGCCTACTAACGACCAAACAATAATTTTAAACTGATAAATCAATTACAACAAATGAATAATAACAGAACTTGATATAGCCTTTGTTATATCAATCATTTTGGGGCTGTAAAGTAGTTCTTGTAAAGCCCCTAAGGAACCAATATCTATCCTTTTAATATTATATAAAGATGTTAGAATTGGACATTCAAAAAGAATATGTTGAATAGATAATGGGAGACCACAAGCGCAATCTACATCCTTAGAAAATTTGGTTTTCCACGAGTTTAAACGCATCTTATAAATTATACTGGACAATGATCTTTGACATAATAACACTTTCGTTTTTGCAGGAAGTTTTTCATTGTTCATACAATTTTCTAATAGAGAAATGATTTCATGTTTATCCAATTTTAATCTACTATCTGGATTTTTTCTAAGAGCACCCTCTTTTGCTAATTTATCAGCTATTCCATTTCCATAGATACCACAATGAGATGGGATCCAGCAAAACTCTACAAAAGTTCCTTTCGCCATAACGGAATGTATCATAAATTTTATATCAAAAATTAAGTCTTTCCTTACATTTGTATCCCAATTTCGTAAGCTATAAAGAACAGATTTAGTCAACACAGATTAGAATGCTGTAAATTGCCACATCAAGATCAGATATCCAAGATAAGGCCATAAGGATTGCATATAGTTCAGCAGTGAAAACTGAAAAGTTCTTTCCTAAACAAAATGATTTCTTTGCTTTTAAATCGGGAATTACAAATCCAGCTCCTGTATAAGATTCTAAAACTGAACCATCCGTGTAGATTTTAAGATGATGTGGATATGTGTTTTCAAGATGTTCTTTTGCTTCTACTGATATCAAATTAATATTGTCTTTTTTTTTAGAGTAGTATAATCTATATCAAAATTTGGAGAAATATGCTCCCATTGAGGAACTGTGGGCATAGTTGGAGGTTTTGAAATGGATGCAATATCGATGTCACATTTTTTAAATAAATCATCAGTATAATTTCGAATGGGCTGCAGGTAAGAAATATTCTGTGCCCTTTTAGGAAAATCCGATTTGGAATCAAGAAATACTTCATTCGTTACTCAATTTGATACAGAAAGACTTCTGGTTACATATTTGGCTGTTGCTAGTTTGCGCTGATCATCAAGTGACAAGAGATTAGCTTCTTTATGTGTTTTAAAAGTATTAGAATGACACTCTGGTTGAGTTCTCTGTTGCTGTTTAACATTCACTTCATCTTCCATACATCTCAGATCGATGTCTTCAAGGTTAGCGGTCTGGAGATTTTTTTTTTATTATTGCCCTCTCTCGTTTTTGTGCGTCCTCCAACACCCCCCCCCCTCACTCTCTCTCTCTCTCTCTGTCTGTCTGTCTGTCTGTCTGTCTCTCTCTCTCTCTCTCTCTCTCTCTCTCTCTGTCTGTCTGTCTGTCTCTCTCTCTCTCTCTCTCTCTCTCTCTCTCTCTCTCTCTCTCTCTCTCTGAATTAGTTATTCCTCCAACACGGATGGATGTACTCTCTCTCTCTCTCTCTCTCTCTCTCTCTCTCTCTCTCCTCTCTCTCTCTCTCTCTCTCTCAGAATTAGTTATTCCTCCAACACGGATGGATGTACTCTCTCTCTCTCTCTCTCTCTCTCTCTCTCTCTCTCTCTCTCTCTCTCTCTCTCTCTCTCAGAATTAGTCATTTCTCCAACAACAATGTATGGTTTGTATATTTATCCTGTATATATCAAATAGACAAATACGTGGAGTTGGACGTTTTTTTTTTGGATGGAAACGTTCTAAAACTATGCGCTCCTCTTATTTCTGACTCTTTGACTTATCTATACAACCGTTATAATGATTTATAAAAGTTCGATCTTCATTAAAATGTTCCAGTATTTTCAAGCTAGCCCAAATAACACCATTCTTTATAGCAGGATCCTTCAAACCACAGCCCCATTTCGCTAGTATCCACCTGTTCTGAGCCAGTAGTAAGGCTGGTTAAGGAATACCCCATTATTATTATTATTATTATGAACATTTATGACGCCTAATCAATTGAATGCCCTAGGCGTTTACAATATCACAACAGACATCAAATCACACAATATATAACAATCATACATGAGAAAAAGGCATCAAAATCCAAAGCAAGGACACAAACTCACAAGCATGCATACACGCAAACACACACTCACACAGACACGAACGCACACAAAGCAGACACTCGCATCACACATTGCAAACGTCGGGTCACAGGGAAGACGAAGTTACCTAGGAAACAGATGAGTTTTGAGAAGGCGCTTGAATGTGGGCAGTGAGGGTGAGTATCTGAGAGAGCGAGGCAATTGATTCCAGGTAGTTGGAGCTTGATAGGCAAAGGAACGTTGACCAAAGGTTTTAGTGCGAACAGTGGGGATACTGTAGATACGAGTGTCACATGAGGAACGTAAAGCTCGAGATGGGGTGTAAAGATGTAACAGGTGGGTGAGATACTCAGGACAGGAAGACTCGATAGATTTGAAGCAGAGAGAGGCAATCTTGTAGGATATTCTTAGCTGAACAGGGAGCCAGTGGAGAGAGCGGAGCAATGGGGTAACATGGTTATATTTAGAAGTGCGGAAGATGAGACGGGCAGCATGATTCTGAACTCTTTGAAGTTTGTTGATGAGATGAGAGGGAGAGCCAGACAAAAGAGCGTTACAGTAATCCAGGCGGGATAGAACAAATGCGCAGACAAGAGCTTTTGTTGTGTTTTCTGAGAGAAGATGGCGAATAGAAGCAATTCGGCGGAGTTCAAGAAAGCAAGTGCGACAGACATTGCTGACATGCTGTTGGAAGGACAGGGTTTGGTCAAGAGTTGCACCGAGGTTGCGGGCAGAATGAGAGAGAGTGATAGGTGAATCAACAAGTTTGATGGAAGTCGGAACAGAAGGGTAGTTTTGAAGTTTTGGTGGGGTGATCAGGATCAGTTCAGACTTATCTTCATTTAGTTTTAGTTTGTTTCGGGTCATCCAGTCCTTAAGGTTGGCTACACAAGACTGGGTGTTTTGGATCATGAGAGGAAGGTCAGAGAGAGGCCCAGAGACATACAGCTGATTGTCATCAGAGAAGGAATGATGCTGAAGTAGGTGTTCTTGGACGATAGAAGAGACAGGATAAGAGTAGAGAATGAAGAGTAGAGGGCCCAAGACAGATCCTTGTGGCACGCCGTAGGTCAGACAAGAGGGATTAGAAGAAAGGCCGTTGATAGAAACTACTTGTTGACGATCAGTGATGTAGGAATGAAA
This sequence comes from Conus canariensis, assembly GCA_033310375.1. Taxonomy (NCBI): domain Eukaryota; kingdom Metazoa; phylum Mollusca; class Gastropoda; order Neogastropoda; family Conidae; genus Conus; species Conus canariensis. The sequence continues at coordinate 4,312,287 of CM065743.1, forward strand.
CCAACTCAAGACTGTGTCATCAAGCCCAAAAGAGTGATGTAGGCGGGAAATGAGGATAGAGTGGTCAATAGTGTCAAAGGCAGCAGATAGGTCCAAGAGAGTCAAAAGTGATACATTGTTACAGTCAAGGGCAGTCAGAATGTCGTTACAGATTTTGAGAAGAGCAGTCTCAGTACTATGTCCAGAGCGGTAAGCAGACTGAAGGGGATAGACAAGGCTGTTGGAATGAAGGTGGTCTAACAGTTGGTCATGTCCCACAATATTTCAAAGTACGACGAACTCCATCCTAACCAGTCGGAATATAGAGCCAATTGTTTTTAATCACACAGCATTTACAAATCTTGTTGATCAATGATTAACAAATGTTGATAATCTAAGGTCACCGGGATCGTACGTCTTTACGTCGCAAAAAATTAACGTATATTACTGAAAAAGGAAAAAAACATCTGCTTATGTATGAATTTCCGCTCGTGTCCTTTCTTTCATGAAATCGCTTTTTTTCCTCATCGTCCACAGTCAGTTTTCAGGGGCAACAAGCAGTCTAGGTTTCACCGACAATATCAGATGTGCCACAAGAGTAAGTTCTCGATTCTCTTCTTTTCTCCAACCCAGGTAAATTATCTCCCTTTACATATTAAAGGCCTATGTAATCTCTTTGTGGATAATACATATGTCTACTGTAACAATTCTGACCTAAATCAAACATCTGTTAAATCATAGGAGAATGTTGATCAAATTGTGAAGTGGACTAGAATAGATAGCATGCCCTTAAACGATCAGAAAACAGAAGTCTTTGGTCACAACTTCGTGACACAAAAGAGACAATTTAATTCTATGTACACCTTAGACAATAACTCTATGTACACCTTAGACAATAACTCTATATACACCTTAGACAATAACTCTATATACACCTTAGACAATAATCTTGCCTGGTCACTTCATATTGATTGTGCAAGGGAAAGTGTATCACCCCCCCCCCCCCAAAAAAAAAAAAAAAAAAAGAAAGAAAGAAAAAAGAAAAAAAAAAATCTGTAACCTTTCCAGCATCAAAAGTTTTCTTGATATAAATGCACCGAAACACTTTTACCACGCGCATGTTCAATCATTTATCGGTTATATCTCAAGTCTTTTTCATTCTTGGTGTGTTCATTCGTTGAAACTTAAAGTAAGCGTTCACAACCAAGCTCTTATAGCTGTACTCATAACAACGTCTTCATTAACGCCTCAACTTTACATTATTATTATTATCATGAATACTTTTATAGCGCCTATCTTCGGCTAAAGACCAAGCTCTAAGCGCTTTACAATCCACATTCGTTTACACAACGGGCTGCCTACCTGGGTAGTGCCGACTGAAGAGCTGCCAGCTAGCACTTCATTCAGTCGTTTCCCGTGTCATCCAGACAATACCGTCCAATATCGTTTACTCAGTTTCCTTACTTCCTTTATTCTTTCCATTTCTCGCGCAGGGTGCATGCTGTGTGTAACGTGTCATCCATACCAACGGCCAAACTGGCCTTGTCTTCCGAAAGTTGGTGATGGGATTTTACATGTGTGGAAGATGTTATGCGTGCGTTTATACACGGGACCTCGGTTTATAGTCTCATTCGAAGGACTGTATGGGAAATGGAGTCAGAACCAATGTTAACTCCAAGGGAAAAATCCCCCTGTACCGAAACGGCCCGGCGGAGATTCGAACCAGCAACCCCAGGATCACCAAGATTACGAGTCCGGCGCTCTACCACTGACCTATTCCGGCCATCAAGCTAAAGTTTCTCCCATTATCCTACAAACTTTACTACAACGAAGTAATAATGATGATGTCTGGAATTATGAACGGTTAAGCATCTTCACATCAAACCTTTGTGCGCTCGTTCTGGAGGGATTTCCAAACCACTCTTGTTCAAAAATGTTTTTGGTTTTTTTGGCTCACTCATTTCGCTTTAGCGAACATCTGGTTATTTTTGGATGTGAAAGAGATGTAAAAACTGACCATGTTAGAGTTGATTATTCTATTAGCAAAACTGTATATATACCATTGTAAGATGACAAGTGTAGTGCCAACCGTTCGTGCCTTTTGTGGATACCTCAAAAAACGATATGAGATTGAAAAGTATATTTCAACAATTGAGTTGAATTATGCAAAATTCCTCCTTTCTTGGGTGGGGTATGTCCCTATTTTTGATTGAAGTATCTGCACAACCTAAGTTTATCTCAAGTTTGCACTACATTTAGTTGTCTGCATATCTCTGTTTGTCTTATCTTGTCTGTCTGTCTATCTGTGTCTCTCTCTCTCTTCTCTCTCTCTCTCTCTCTCTCTCTCTCTCTCTCTCTCTCCTCTCTCTCTCTCTCTCTCTCTTTGCTACATGTGTAGTTGTTTTTTTTTATCCATTCATATGGGGGAAAAAACCTTGATGAATAGATTTGAAAAAAGTATGATGTATGAAACTTGTTGTAGATACCATTCAATTCTCTTTCTAGAAATGTCTATATAATGTTTATTGTTCATCTTGTGAAGAAATTGTGAAAAAAGATCTTCGTATCTAACCGTAAATTGTCCCCACGACCGATCACCATGTACCTGTAATTTATTTATGCGGAAACCTAGAAGAGATCTCTGCTTAACCAGTCGTGACTACAGCTGAAATACTTCGGACCTCTCAATCAATAAACGTTGATTAAAAAGTAGCTTTGGTTCCTTTATGGCAGCATACAAAATTGTATTATTTCAGACTGTAAAACGTAATACGTTGACACCATTCAGATAAATCTTGGATCACTTTGAACTAACGCTATTTCATAATCACACTAAAAAAGCAGGGGAGGGTCTTGTATTTTTTTCGATAAAAAATACTTCATGAGCAGGCGTTTTGGGTTTTTTTAAGCGAATCTCCATCTGAATTTGACTAATTCTCCCGCTAATTGAAGACGATAGCAGCCACTCAGCTTTAGCTAAAAATTGTGGACAGTCAACGTTCATTCAGACCAGTGACTCAACTGAGTATTTGAGCACGAAAGGCTCGCAGCCAGGTAAAGATTGGTGGGAGAAAAAAACAACTGACCAGTTCACCTGATCAGTGAAGCCTGAAAATTGCTTTAATACAAGAGTTAGCGAACTGGTCTAAGATGAAAACACATGGTACCTGAAGCATCATTCTATATGATTTTTGGTTCACGTCTGTAAACACATGGTACCTTAAGCATAATTCTATATGATTTTTGGTTCCCGTCTGTAAACAAAGTGAGTCAGTGTAATCAGTACTAATTCGGTTGGGTGTGTCTGTGTGTCTGCATGTGTGTGTGTGTGTGTGTGTGTGTGTGTGTGTGTGTGTGTGTGTGTGTGTGTGTGTGTGTCTGTGCTAAACATTAAGGTGGTCGTTTTCTCTAAACATACAATGTGTATGTATATCAAACTTTGTGAGGCTAAAGACATTGATACGAGCTTTCCAGAAATGTTTATTACAATGACGACACACAACAACGAAGGCTATGAGAAGGCGATGACAAAATTTTATTGAAAACGTCAGTATCTAAATAATTCTTTTCCCTTTACAAACCATTAGTATTTTCAGTGCTAGATTTAATACGCAATAAAACTAAGACAAAGAACTTTTGTAATCAAAAAATTACTGTCCTGCAAATCATAAATGTCACAATCATAAGATGAGGGACATATGTTAGATAAAAAGGAAATGGATCTTGTACTTTGTGTATGGAGACGTGGAAGTATCTCCCTCTTTGGAAATAAAATCCGTTATAACCAGACAGAAACATCCCCCAATCAAAATCAATACAAAAGAGGATGGTGCGATCTGAAGTCGTTAATATTCAGGCCATAAGAAAGAAAAGAAAGGAAAAAGAGACACCCGAAGGTGCGGATGGGACTCAGAGAAGTACTGTCTTCAACTTCCGAACAAACCAGCTGCGAGCAATCCTGCACCGCCCTTAGAAGCCTGCGTTGTGTTCACACAGGATGCAGGCACACACAGGGCATCCCATTAAGACGTCAAGGGACATAATTGCTCCCTGGCAGACGCCATTGTGTAATGGCCACTGGATGAGACACGACAGGACCTCCACGGGAGCGTTCCCATGGGTGTACCAGTCCTGATTTCATGACTGCAGAGCCCACCGGCATAAAACGCCATTCAACAACTCTAATGTGCATCCCACAGCTCCTCTCGTTGCTGTCACGCTGACAGGTGAAGACAGCACGACTCAAGACATGGCCAAGTTTTCGCCACGCGGTCTTACGTGTCCCCTGAAGAGCAAACGCCATCAAATTACAGACTGGTCGTCTTTTCGGTTGTAATTACATCCTTGACGACAGTCCAAATTTTGTGCATGTGGATACAGCCTACACCTGGGTCAACGAATGGTGGGGATTCAGGCTCAAGCTAGCATCGCTTCTTCTTAGAAGTTATCACCTTAATTTTCGATGCAAAAAAGAAAAATCAAATTTCATTTTCATGGGGAAGGAGTCAGAAAGGAAACAATTGCTAATCATTGACTTTTTTTTATACAGAAAACGTGTAAAACAAGACGACGAATCCCTAGGATTGGCTCCGTGTGACTCGACACCTTGCAGAACGAACTCTGACTGGCACAGCCCTTCTGGGGCCATTTTCTTTCTCTTCGCTGGTGGGTTGGTTCACATTGAAGTAGCTGAGGGTCAACTGAACAAAATGATGTCTTCCATTCTCTGTGACATGTGGGTGATTGCCATGTTGCTGATACCTGGATTTGTTGATTGTCGGTATCGATCACAACCAATAGCAGACGAGGAGCAAATGGACACATTGTCCAAGCGATCAGGTCAGATATAAATATGTATGTGTGCATGCTTGAATGTGTCTGTGCGTATGCGTGCTTGCGTGCGTGCGTGTGCGTGCGTGCGTGCGTGTGTGTGTGTGTGTGTGTAGCTTTTGATCTGTCTGTCTTTTCATAAGTATGTCTGTCTGTCTTTCTGTCCATCTGTCTGTTATCCAGCTAGCTAGTTAGCTAGTCAGCAAGCTAGCTAGCTAGCTAATCAGCTAGCCAGCTAGCTATCTGCCTGTATGTCTCTCTGTCTGTCTGTCTGTCTGTCACACATCAGTGACCTAAAAATATATGTGTGTATGTATGAACGTGCACCTGTCTCCTCTTCTTTCTACTCCCTCCCTTTCTTATCCGCTTGGTGTCAACGCTTCCACTCCCTACCTTCCAAACACGTGCGCGCGCACGCACGCACGCACGCACACATACACACACACACACTCTCTCTCTCTCTCTCTCTCTCTCTCACACACCACACACACACACACACACACACACTCGCTCACACACACACACACACACACACACACACACACACACACACACACACACACACACACACACACACACACACTGCAGTTAATCACACGAAAGTGGTTGGACATCGCAGTTTGTCCGATGAACACAGCAATAACGCCACTGTCTGGTAGACGAGACTCACTGATGAAGAAGATTTAATGAGAGCCATCATTCTTCCACCAAGGTGCGTTTACCTACATCCCTGAACTCTCCCTGTACAGCACCACTCCTGTCCACAGAAATACTGGCAACAGCTGGTGATCCTAATTGACAGATCATGAACGACTCGTCAGAAAAAAAGCGAGGAAGTACAAATGAGCGGAAACCAAACGGGAGGGGTGGGGGTTGGGGGTGGAGGGGAGGGGAGGGGCAAGACTGAAGGCACAGCTGGGCCGTTCAACATCGTCAAATAGCGATTAATGTCGTCCTAGCTTTGGATTGGCGGCAGGAGAGATGCTGCTTCGTTCTGATTGGTGGATTAGTCTGGGTTATAGATTCCGCAGCAGCAGTGGACTTTTCCCGCCTCAAATTTTTTTTTTTTTCTTTGTCTCATCTCCGGTGCCACCTCAGAGGAATTGAATGCACGCCGCTCATTTCGGTTCCCCGAACTTAGCCAGCTAAAGCCTGGCTCGTCTCGCCGCCACCCCGACACTGAGAGGTCGCAGGGAGCAGTCAATGTCAAGTCGTCATGAGGCAACCCACCAGAGGAGACACTGCACTGCTGCCGAGTCACTAAGGTGGTACCATGGTGTTCAGTGGTGCTTAGTCTCATCCAGCATACGCAGGACACCATCTACTAAGCCCGCACCTGAAGACAATAATTGCTGAGTCGTGGAGCCGGCGTGAGTGAGATCTCCCTTCGGAAGATGCCACCAGGTCTGTCCAACGACAGTTCCCACGAATTCGCCAATACCGGTGATCCCGTCAGAATTTCATTGATGGCATATTGCGTGCAGAAGAAATTAAAACTGAGCTCATAATGAGAGCAGGGCATGAAGGGCCACAGAGCTTAAGACTTTTTTTCTTAATGCGGATCTGTGCGGATGAGGATGATGAAGGTGAGGCTACAGGTTTCCATTCCTGTCTGAGACTGCCTCACAGAGCTGTCCTCTACGCTAGACTGCCTCACAGAGCTGTCCTGTACGCTTGACTGCCTCACAGAGCTGTCCTCTACGCTTACTTTCATAGTATATCCCAGCGTCAAGCAGGCCCGAGAGATACAGGCACCTGCAGTGCTGGTCAGGAAATTTGAGCGACACTCTCAGAGACGCATCCTTTAAGTGATGAAACTCGACTGTGTGGTCCTTCCAGTCTTCCCAGCTGAACCCGCAGCAAACTCAACTCTGGGTAGGAGCCGTCGGGGCAGATATATTCCATAAACAAACTGTTCTGATGGGATTCGAACCCACGACTTCCCAGCCAGGAATCCGTGACGCTAACCACTTCGCCACGGCGGCTAATCGTTTCAAATATCTCTGGATGAGATTTATTGGGTGTCACGGTTGATTATAAGAAGGCAGCAATGGCTCAATTATTTATGTGCTTGGGAAGGTAAAGAAGTGTAAACAGCAGAGAGACTGGTCATAAAACGCTCTGACTGACGGACAGAAAGTAGTTTATTGGCAGATTCGCTCCAGGCTGTACTGACATTAATGGGGAAAAACACACCCCTAAACATAAAAGAAAACACTTTCACAATCTGGTTTTTAAAAAATGTGTTAAGGCTGCGAGGGCGGTGGGGGGGGGGGGGGGGGGGGGTAAGTTGTTAGAATGGGATAGAATAACCATCAGAGAATTTCTCTTACTGTTTATCTCCCTTCCTGTCGCTGTCTAGTTCATCCATCCCAACCCCGCCCCTGTTCTCTCTCTCTCTCTCTCCTCTCTCTCTCTCTCTCTCTCTCTCTCTCTCTCTCTCTCTCTCTCTCTCTCTCCTTGTTAAGTTTTCCCCGTATGAATTATTACTGTCCTTGTTGTAATCTCGTATGTGCAGCTCGGACTGTCTGTCTGTCTGTCTGTCAGATGCTGTCTGTATTTTTTGTTGGTCATACAAATCCAGAATTTTCGCACGATATTCTCCAAGTTTGGTATGCTAAGTCACTGGCATACGGGCTACCTCAAGAGTCAATGACTTTTTGTTGAAAAAATCGCTTTAGTTGCACTTCGAAGCCAAATTGATACAAACACATAAACACAAGGTGCAAGGTAACGCTCAGTTTAATGCACAATACTAAACAGACAGGTTTTGTTGTTGTTGCTGCTGCTGTTGTTGTTGTTGTTGTCGTCGTTGTTGTTGTTGTTGTTGTTTTTCATTTACAAGCGGCAGCATGGTGTGCGCGTGCACGCACACACACACACGCGCGCGCGCGCACGCACACACACACACACACACACACACACACACACATACACACACACATGCACACACATACATATATACACACGCAAAACACACACACACACACACACACACACACACACACACACACACACACTACGCGCGGACACACACACACACACACACACACACACACACACACACACACAACACACACACACACACACACACACACACACACACACACACACACACACACACGCACGCACACATGCACGCACGCGTGCACGCAACCACACACGCACTCACGCACACACATACACACGCACACAAACATGCGCGCGCGCGCGCGCAAGCACATACATACAAGAGAGAGAGAGAGAGAGAGAGAGAGAGAGAGTCTGATATTTTATTGGCATTACCAAAGAAGTCTTTTGACAAGGAGGGAGGTGGTAGCAGAAACATAACATATACCTCTTCCTTTCCTTGTAGACAAATAGCACACACTCACCCCCAGTGTGTATCAAATCAAAGGGTGACAAAGACAAATAGGATCGTAACAACTCCGTATGTCCTCGAACACAGGAGTAATACAGTGACGTTAAAAACAACAACAACAACAACAACAACAATAGAAATTGTAAGACTGACTCGACCATCCACAAATGATGATATTGTATCTCACTGATCTCCTCCACATGCGATGAATATTATTCATTCATACATATACATGTGTGTGTGTGTGTGTGTGTGTGTGTGTGTGTGTGTGTGTGTGTGTGTGTGTGTGTAAATACACACACACACACACACACACACACACACACACACACACACACAGAGAGAGAGAGAGAGAGAGAGAGAGAGAGAGAGAGAGAGAGTAACGAACGCAGTCTCTTGGAAATAATCATGATCATCTTTCTCTCTCCTCATTGCTCGGACGTTCTCAACATGGACAATGACACACGTCGGTTGTGCTGGCCCTAACATCACTCACGAAAGCAGGAGCCATAAATCACCCGAGCCCATACAGAGAAACACCCTCTATCAAATCCTCAAACGGTTTGTACCCAAACGGATTGTAATTGTACTGATCTCCAAACCGCTTATCAACAGCGGAGCTGTAAAAAAAAAAAAAAAAAATGCTGTATGGAAGCTCGTAAACAGCTCAACAGGAACTCATAAATAAATGGACACAGAAGAACACCCCCAAAAACGATTTGTGGTTCATAATGTTTACTCAGGCCCAATAACTCATCAAAAAGGGCGATAAATTAGCGGAGAGAGGCGAAGAAAGATTAAAAAAAAAAAAAGCCACAGCTGTGCTGCCAAGCATGATCACTCGGCGCTTAATTTCTTTCTTGCTTTTCATTAGCGCAGACACGGATACTGTCTGTGTTTTTTTGTTTGTTTGTTTGTTTTGTTTTGTTTTTGTTTTTGTTTTATTGGCTAGCTGTGCAGATAATGTATCCTTGTGCACTAATGGACTTCGTCCATTGAAAATAGAACCCTTCCGAACCACAGTTTTCTTCTTTTTTTTTCTTTTGTTGTTGTTGTTGTTGTTGTTTGTTTGTTTGTTTGTTTGTTTCCTTTTGTTTTCACTTCTTTCCCTTTTTTTTTTTTTTTTTTTTTTTTGCCGTTTTAAGAAGGATTATGGACTACTATCTTTTTTAGCGCTTTATAAACTTTAATTTGTTTTCTGAAAATATGAGAACTTGTTATTTTCTTTTCTTCTGTTTGTTCCCTTCAATGTGTGCTTATTCCTTTTTTCTCTTCGTTTCTTAATGGTGCCTGCTCTAGCGCGCGCGCGCGCGCGTGTGTGTGTGTGTGTGTGTGTGTGTGTGTGTGTGTGTGTGTGTGTGTGTGTGTGAGTCCATACATACGTGTGTATATGACGATCTGCATAAATGTATCTGTATATTTACAGTAAGAGATGGTCTTTGGGAAGACGGGCCCGGGAGAGACGGTCACCCTGAACTTTTCAGATATAAACGGCAAGCTGCAGGTAAACATTGTGGAACATTTTATAATCATAATCGTAAGTTAGATTAGTTATTTTTCTCTAATTTTTCATAGTTACTGTCCTATAATTCATCTATCCTTTATTTTTGTTCTGTGTAACCACATCGTCCTCTTCTCTTCTTTTATGATAATAGTCTAAAATTGTAAACACTATGTTATTTAGACGTCTGCAATCACCTATATGTGTGACGAGACGTAAAACAGAATTCCTTCCTAAACATTGTGGAATGGGAACGCGCACTGAACTTTGCTAAAGTTCTCTCTCTCTCTCTCTCTCTCTCTCTCTCTCTCTCTCTCTCTCTCTCTCTCTCTCTCTCTCTCTCGGGGGTTCACTTCCGGCACGCAGAATGTAAACACTAAGAAGTCGGAGCTCTGAAATTAATTTGAATTTGTGTTGTCTACAGACATTCTTGTGAGGTGTTACTGTGCGACCGACATCATGCCTGCAGTACCTCTAGCTTTTCGTGCTGTTTGTGGCGGTTTTGTGTCTGTGTTTTTGGCTTTTATGCACCAACGTGGTTTGAAAAAGGCCGCTTTCTTCTTTCGGACATTGAGAATTCATACATGGCAAGGCGGTGTCACCGTAGGTTTGATCCTGTCTCTGTTATTCCACGGCCTTTTACTTCAGCGTTGCGGTGACGTTGAGTTGAACCCCGGACCTACTTCTGGCAACAAAGCAGCAGACCTGAGGCAGACCAGACTGAAGAGCGCCAGCGGTGGTTCACCGGCATCCAAGTCCTCTTCCTCCCGGATGGATGCAGAACCCAGTCTCCGTGATGTGCTGTCTTCCATACAGGGCCTGAACTGTAAGTTCGATGACATGAAAGCTGACATGAGGGACATGAAGGAAATGTATGCCGGACTGCATGATGACGTATTGTCTCTGAAAGAGGAGATCGCTGATCTCAGACGTGATAATGAAAACCTGAAGGCACAGAACGACAGACTGAATGAAAAAGTGTTGAAACTTGAACAAAAGACAGATGACTTAGAATGTCGTTCTAAGCGAAACAATGTAATATTTCATGGCATCCCCAGGAGAGAACGGGAAACCAGGCAGGACTGTGAGGGCCTTGTGCATGATTTGCTAGCTGATAAATTAGAACTGGCGAGAGACATACAATTTGACAGGCTCCACAGATTGAATGCGAAACATGACTCTCCAATTATTGGTTGCTGCACATTTTTTAAGGATAAGGAATCGATACTGGGTGCCAGACACAAGCTACGCGGTACAGATGTATTTGTGGGTGAAGATTTCTCCCAGCGAGTGAGAGAAATTCGTAAAAAACTTGTCCCTCATCTGAAAGACGCAAGAAAAGAAAAGAAAAAGGTATCAATGATCTTTGATCACCTGGTGATTGAAGGATAAAAATATTACCTTGACCAAGACAGTAATCTGAAACTGTCTACCTAGAGGTATGGCCGGCCTGTTAGAGAAATATCAAAACAATTTAATTCAGCAAATCAGTACATAAATAAAAACGCGGAGGGTACAGAAACAAGTGTAACACCGTGTACAGGAGAAGGGAAGGATGGCACAGCACGTGCAGTTCGGATTGGGATGGGTGACACAGCTGTGTCAACGTCCCTTGTTAGTTGTGAAGTTCACGACAGATACTGTGCGTGCAATGCGTCGTTCAAACGAACGCATTCAGATGTTTTCACGGTGGCCGATAAATGTGTACCTGGCAACACATCGAATTTGGGTCATGCACATAATGAAAGCGTAGATGAAAGTGTTTTTCCTTTCGTGTTTGATGCTTGTTTGTCTTCTAAATTTTATGTATGTAATGAAAGAGTGGCTGAGAACAGAATATCTTCTTCATTGAATAAATGCTTACCTTGTAGAATGAATGAACGCGTGAATGAAAATGCTTCGATTTCATCATCGAATGAATGTCTCTGCTCCAATGTATATATACATAATCAAAACGGGAATAAGAGCAATTCATCTCCAATATCGAACGAAAGAGTCCTCTCCGAAGTTGGTGTACATAGTTTAAGAGACGAACGTGTCGACAAAAATGTGCGTGCCTGTGAGGATTGTGTTTCAGTTGTACAGCCTGTAATGTCAGATGAGGTTTATGATCCACAAATAAACATTAATTCACTAACCACTACGGTCATGCCAACCACTGTAATCACACCAGTTACAATAAATACACCCGTTATTAAAAACTATTCTTTTCTCCATTGGAACATAGGTGGTATATTGTCGAAGCTTTCTAACATTGATTTTATTGATTATGTGTCATCTTTTGATTTTGTCTGTCTTGTTGAGTCTTTTGTTGATGATTTCCAGTCTACTGTGTTTAGTGACCATACTGTGTTTGTAAAGCCAGCTTTACGATTTACTGAGGGAGGAAGGAGATCAGGGGGAGTAATATGTTTAATCAGGAATAGTCTTGTGAAATTTGTGAAACAAGTTGTTGTTCATTTTGATAATGTGTTATTATTTGTTCTTGATAAAAATTTGTTCTGCTTATCAAATGATATCTTATATTTATGTACATATGTTCCACCCGAGAAGTCGCCATACTATTCTGTGTTAAACGTGGATAATGGGATCAGTCAAATTGAGGATTGTATTGTAAATAATATATGTTTCAATGATAAGATGTCAATATTGATGTGTGGTGACTTTAACGGTCGAACAGCAGACATATCTCCAGAATGTGACGACAATATTAAAACGTTTTCATGGTTTGACAAATTTGATTCGTCTTAGTTAAACGACAGTCTCAAGACAAGGTGTTGAATGAATATGGTAAACGTCTGTTAAACATGTGTAATGCTTTGGGTCTGTACATTCTTAATGGTCTTTGTTCGAGTGACATCAGCGGTCACTTTACATATGTGTGTGAATCAGGTTGTAGTGTGAATGATTACTTTATAGCATCATGTGAACTTTTTGACTTTATAAACTCTTCTTGTAAATTGTGTGTGAAAGAACGATTGGAATCTGATCATATGCCTTTGGAACTTAGCGTAAATGTTGTAGGAACAAATGTGGGTGTGAATGAAAATGACAAAAGGAGAGAGTATATTGAAAAGTTTGTGTGGGATAAGGATTATGCCTTGAATTTCATAGACACAATGAACTCACAGGAAATCAAATTCCAGTTATTTCGTGCTATGGACTTAGTAGATGTAAATATAAATGATGCACTTAACTTGTTTAACAGTTCTGTAAAAAGAGCTGCTGACGGTATGAAACGTAAAGTTTGTGTAAACAGAGTGAAGCGACAAAATGATTGGTTTGATGCCGAATGTAAAATTGAAAGACAAAATTTACGAAAATTGTTAAGAACATTTTGCAGCACATTAGATAAAGATGTCCGACATCTATACTGTGTAGCTCGACGTGAGTATAAAAATTTATTACAAAGAAAGAAGAAACAACACAACGATTTACTGTTTGAAAAAGTGATCACAAGTATTGATAGTCAGCAAGAATTCTGGAGAAATGTACGTACAGTATTTGGAAAGCGAGTATATAATCAAAACGAAATCACTATGGATGAATGGTATAATCATTTTAAGCATGTGCTGGATAAGGATTCTAGGACAGAAACTGAAATTCTAGTAAATAATATGATATGCGACAACGGATATATAGAATATTATGATCGTCCTATAAGCAAAATTGAAGTTGTTGCTGCAATAAGAAAGCTAAAAAATGGAAAGGCAGCTGGTCCAGATGGCATGATTTGTGAGTTTTTTAAAAATGTTGGTAATGTTGGAACTGATTTTCTGGTTAAATTGTTCAATAATTTGTTTGACAATGGAATTTATCCTGAAGATTGGCACAAATCATTTATTCTCCCTCTCTTTAAAAAAGGTAATAGGAATGACCCTAACAATTACAGAGGAATTTCCTTGTCTGATATTGCAAGTAAAGTATTTGGTTCTATAATTAACAAGAGATTGTCAGAATGGATTGAAGTAAACAATATAACAGGTGATCACCAGGCAGGGTTCAAGAAAAACTTTTGTACAATTGATCATATGTTCACTCTGTTAGCAGCTGTCCAGAAACAATTTTCTAACAACCGTAAGCTATATGTTGCCTTTATAGACTTTGAAAAGGCCTTTGACTCCATTTCAAGAAAACTTTTGTGGCCGATACTTACAAAAAATGGAATCAAAGGTAAATTATATAATTGTGTAAAATGCATGTATAAAGATGTTAAAGCTACGATAAGATGTGGGGCAAAATTTAGTGACTATATTAGATGTACTCAGGGTGTTAAACAGGGGATGTCTGCAGCCCAGTATTATTTTCATTGTATATTAATGAATTAGCACTAGAAATTATTGAGAAGGGAAGACACGGTGTCACTTTTGACTCTATCGAATTATTTATATTGTTATTTGCAGATGATATCGTCTTGCTCTCTGAAACTGTCGTAGGATTACAAAACCAATTGAATAATTTGCATTCTGCAGCATGTAGACTGGATTTGAAAGTAAACATGAGTAAATCAAACATTATAGTTTTTCGAAAGGGTGGTTTCTTAGCATCGCGTGAAAGGTGGTTGTATGGAAGTTCACAAATGTCGGTGGTAAATGCTTACAAGTACTTGGGCATATATTTTTCAACAAAACTTAGCTTTACGTTTGCCTGTCATGATCTTGTTAACAGAGGAAAGCGTGCTGTTATAGCTATTTTAAGCTTGCTTTATAAATTTGAAAGTGCTTCAGTTAAATTATTTTTTAAATTGTTTGATGCCCAAGTGCAGCCTATTGTACAGTATGGCGCTGAAATTTGGGGATTGGATAAAGGTCATGAAATTGAAAAATTACATTTATTTGCTATGAAACGCTTTTTGCATGTGGATAGACGAACCCCTAATGACTTGGTTTATGGTGAGCTTGGCAGATATCCCATTTATGTAAATTCATACGTGAAATGTATTAGTTATTGGCTTAAGCTCATGCGTATGGGAGAACACAGGTTACCTGCAAAAGCATACAGAGTATTGTTTGATTTAGATTCTAGAGGTAAATCAACTTGGGCAACTTCTGTTCGTAAATGTCTTTGTAGTTATGGGTTTTCGTTTGTTTGGTTAGAACAGAGTGCTGGATGTGTTAAAACATTTTTGGCTTGTTTTAAGCAGAGAATAATTGATTGTAACTTGCAAGACTGGAATAGTCATATTAAAAACAGTGAGAGATTTTCTTTGTTTCGATTTCTAAAGTCAAATCAGGTAATGGAAGCGGAACCTTATCTGTCGATGAATATCAATAGTTTTGTCAGATCTGCATTAACTAAGTTTAGATTCGGCGTATCTGATATTGCTGTACACAGGCAACGTTACAATGTTCATACAGAATTAGATGTGTTATGTCCATTGTGCAAGTCTGCCCCAGAGAACGAACTTCATTTTCTGTTTGTTTGTCCTTTGCTTAC
>CM065743.1:4332393-4337393 GCA_033310375.1 Conus canariensis
TTCCCATAGCACACTGTGTGGTTCCTGTCTTCCCATAGCACACTGTGTGGTTCCTGTCTTCCCATAGCACAGTGTGTGTGGTTCCTGTCTTCCCATAGCACACTGTGTGGTTCCTGTCTTCCCATAGCACACTGTGTGTGGTTCCTGTCTTCCCATAGCACACTGTGTGGTTCCTGTCTTCCCATAGCACAGTGTGTGTGGTTCCTGTCTTCCCATAGCACACTGTGTGGTTCCTGTCTTCCCATAGCACACTGTGTGCTACCTGTCTTCCTGTACTACACTGTGTGCTTCCTGTCTAGCACTCTGTGTGGTTCCTGTCTTCCCATAGCACTCTGTGTGGTTCCTGTCTTCCCATAGCACTCTGTGTGGTTCCTGTCTTCCCATAGCACACTGTGTGCTTCCTGTCTTCCCATAGCACACTGTGTGCTTCCTCTCTTCCCATAGCACACTATGTTGTTCCTGTCTTCACGTAGTACACTGTGTGCTTCCTGTCTTCCTATAGCACACTGTGTGGTTCCTGTTTTCCCGTAGCACACTGTGTGGTTCCTGTTTTCCCATAGCACACTGTGTGCTTCCTGTCTTCCCGTAGCACACTGTGTGCTTCCTGTCTTCCTATAGCACACTGTGTGGTTCCTGTCTTCCCATAGCACACTGTGTGCTTCCTGTCTTCCCATAGCACACTGTGTGGTTCCTGTCTTCCCATAGCACACTGTGTGCTTCCTGTTTTCCCGTAGCACACTGTGTGCTTCCTGTCTTCTGATAGCACACTCTGTGCTTCCCGTCTTCCCATAGCACACTGTGTGGTTCCTGTTTTCCCGTAGCACACTGTGTGCTTCCTGTCTTCCCAAAGCATACTCTGTGCTTCCTGTCTTCCTATAGCACACTGTGTGGTTCCTGTCTTCCCGTAGGACACTGTGTTGTTCCTCTCTTACTATAGCACACTGTGTAGTTCCTGTCTTCCTGTAGTACACTGTGTGGTTCCTGTCTTCCTATAGTACACTGTGTGCTTCCTGTCTTCCCGTAGCGCACTGTGTGCTTCCTGTCTTCCCATAGCACACTGTGTGGGTCCTGTCTTCCAATAGCACATTGTGTGGTTCCTGTCTTCCAATATCACACTGTCTGGTTCCTATCTTCCAATATCACACTGTGTGGTTCCTGTCTTCCTATAGCACACTGTGTGGTTCCTGTCTTCCCGTAGCACACCGTGTGGTTCCTGTCTTCCTATAGCACACTGTGTGTTTCCTGTCTTCCTATAGCACACTGTGTGCTTCCTGTCTTCCTATAGCACACTGCGTGCTTCCTGTCTTCCCGTAGCACACTGTGTGCTTCCTGTCTTCCCATAGCACACGGTGTGGTTCCTGTCTTCCCATAGTACGCAGCGTGGTTCCTGTCTTCCCATAGCACACTGTGTGGTTCCTGTCTTCCCGTAGTACATTGAGGGTTCCTGTCTTCCCATTGTACACTGTATGTTTCCTGTCTTCCCATAGCACACTGTGTGGTTCCTGTCTTCCTATAGCACATGGTGTGGTTCCTGTCTTCCTATAGCACACTGTGTGGTTCCTGTCTTCCTATAGCACACTGTGTGGTTCCTGTCTTCCCATAGCACACTGTGTGGTTCCTGTCTTCCTATAGCACACTGTGTGGTTCCTGTCTTCCCATAGCACACTGTGTGGTTCCTGTCTTCCGATAGCACACTGCGTGGTTCCTGTCTTCCCATAGCACACTTTGTGGTTCCTGTTTTCCTATAGCACACTGTGTGGTTCCTGTCTTCCCATAGCACACTGTGTGCTTCCTGTCTTCCGATAGCACACTGCGTGGTTCCTGTCTTCCCATAGCACACTGTGTGGTTCCTGTCTTCCTATAGTACACTGTGTCGTTCCTGTCTTCCCATAGCACAGTGTGTATGTGGTTCCTGTCTTCCCATAGCACACTGTGTGCTTCCTGTCTTCCGATAGCACACTGCGTGGTTCCTGTCTTCCTATAGCACACTGTGTCGTTCCTGTCTTCCAATAGCACACTGTATGGTTCCTGTCTTCCCATAGCACACTGCGTGGTTACTGTTTTCATATAGCACACTGTGTCGTTCCTGTCTTCCTGTAGCACACTGTGTGGTTTCTGTCTTCCTATAGCACACTGTGTCGTTCCTGTCTTCCCATAGCACACTGTGTGGTTTCTGTCTTCCTATAGCACACTGTGTCGTTCCTGTC
Source organism: Conus canariensis (assembly GCA_033310375.1). Classification (NCBI taxonomy): domain Eukaryota; kingdom Metazoa; phylum Mollusca; class Gastropoda; order Neogastropoda; family Conidae; genus Conus; species Conus canariensis. The sequence goes on from CM065743.1 coordinate 4,334,601, forward strand.
TTCCTGTAGCACACTGTGTGGTCCTGTCTTCTGATAGCACACTGTGTGCTTCCTGTCTTCCCATAGCACACTGTGTGGTTCCTGTCTTCCTATAGCACACTGTGCGGTTCCTGTCTTCTGATAGCACACTGTGTGGTTCCTGTCTTCTGATAGCACACTGTGTGGTTCCTGTCTTCCCATAACACACTGTGTGGTTTCTGTCTTCTGATAGCACACTGTGTGGTTCCTGTCTTCCTGTAGTACATTGTGTGGTTCCTGTCTTCCCATAGCACACTGTGTGGTTCCTGTCTTCCCATAGCACACTGTGTGGTTTCTGTCTTCTGATAGCACACTGTGTGGTTCCTGTCTTCCCATAGTACACTGTGTGGTTCCTGTCTTCCCATAGTACACTGTGTGGTTCCTGTCTTCCCATAGCACACTGTGTGGTTCCTGTCTTCCCATAGTACACTGCGTGGTTCCTGTCTTCCCATAGCACACTGTGTGGTTCCTGTCTTCCTATAGCACAGTGTGTGGTTCCTGTCTTCCCCTAGCACACTGTGTGGTTCCTGTCTTCCTATAGCACACTGTGTGGTTCCTGTCTTCCTATAGCACACTGTGTGGTTCCTGTCTTCCCATAGCACACTGTGTGGTTCCTGTCTTCCCATTGCACACTGTGTGGTTCCTGTCTTCCCATAGCACACTGTGTGGTTCCTGTCTTCCCATAGCACACTGTGTGGTTCCTGTCTTCCCATAGCACACTGTGTGGTTCCTGTCTTCCCATAGCACACTGTGTGGTTCCTGTCTTCCCATAGCACACTGTGTGGTTCCTGTCTTCCCATAGCACACTGTGTGTTCCTGTCTTTCCATCTGAATGAATGCAAACTCACTCAGGCCAGAAGCTGAGGGATTCAGAAATCTCTCCAACATACACCAGTGACGTGACTACGGGAATCTAGGCCTCCTCACTGCAGCACCAGAGAGCGGATCAAATCTCTGGCAGAGCAGCCAGACAGCGGGATTCAGAAATCTCTGGCAGGCAGCCAGACAGCGGGATTCTAGAAATCTCTGGCAGGCAGCCAGACAGCGGATTCAGAAATCTCTGGCAGGCAGCCAGACAGCGGCATTCAGAAATCTCTGGCAGGCAGCCAGACAGCGGGATTCAGAAATCTCTGGCAGGCAGCCAGACAGCGGGATTCAGAAATCTCTGGCAGGCAGCCAGACAGCGGGATTCAGAAATCTCTGGCAGGCAGCCAGACAGCGGGATTCAGAAATCTCTGGCTGGCAGCCAGACAGCGGGGACGATCAGACGACAGACAGGAAAGACAAGGAAACCAGATGGAGATGAGGAAAGGGCAAAATGAAAAGAATAGGGGGTGGGGGGGTGGGGGGTGGGATTCAACGGCCAGTCGTGTTCATCGTGTGTGTGTGTGTGTGTATGCATGTGTGTGTGTGTGTTTGTGTGTGTGTGTGTGCATGTGTGTGTGTGTGTGCGTGTGTGCGTGCGTGCGTGCGTGCGTATGGATTGTAAATACAAACAAGAAACCCATTCCATATTACATATCTATCCCTTTAAAAAAAATCAATTTTGAACGAAGGATAATGGGACCCCTAGAGAGAGAGAGAGAGAGACAGAGACAGAAACAGACAGAGACAAACAGACAGACAGACAGACAGACAGACAGATAGATAGAGTGTTTGCATACAGAACGGACGGGCGTGAGTTCCAAACGACCGTAGAGTCTGATTTTTTTTTGTTTACTGCTTCAAATCCCTCTCTGCCCCCCCCTCCCCCCCCCCCCCCCCCCCCCCCCCAATGGTCAGTGGCTGCCTGATTCAGATCAGAGAAGGTTAAAGCGGTGTAGGGAGAAGGAAGGGCTCCGCATGTCACAATGCCATGCCCAAGACATGGTGAAGCTGTCTGTGTTCACTGCCCCTGGGCCAGAGAATATGGGACTTCACGACCCTTTTAGGGTGTAAGGAGTTCAGGGACGAGACCCTTGCCTAAAGGCACGGCGGGGGGGGGGGGGGATTGGGGGGGAAAGCAGGAGATGGGGGTGGGTGGGTGGGTGGGGAGTGTTCTTCTTTGAAGACCTTCTGCTGCCAGGCTGTCCCTGGAGTTTCTACTTCAACAATCTTGACCTGAAGAGAAGTGATGCCGATGTGTCTTAAGACACGACGTGTGCTGTTTGTTGTGTGGTGTTGCAGACAAGTGTTTATCAGAGCCCTGTGACAATGGAGGTACGTGCATATCGGCAGATGACGGCAGGTCGTTCACCTGTGACTGTCCGTCCATGTACTATGGCAGCAAGTGTGAACGACCAGGTGAGTCCAGTGCTGTGTCTGTCTCTGTTTGTTGTTGTTGTTGTTGTTGTTGTTGTTGTGTGTGTGTGTGTGTGTGTGTGTGTGTGTGTGTGTGTGTGTGTGTGTGTGTGTGTGTGTGTGTGTGTGTGGTTTCTATGTGATGTGACGGTTTGTTCTTTTTCTTTGTCTAGCTGTCTGTGTGACTGTGTCTGTCGATTTGTTAGTCTGTTTGTTTTTGACACAGCTGCTGCCTCTGTCTCTGTGTGTCTGTGTGTGTCTGTCTGTGTGTCTGTCCTTCTCTCTCTCCTCTCTCTCTCTCTCTCTCTCTCTCTCTCTCTCTCTCTCTCTCTCTCTCTCTCCCTCACTTACTTCTTACTCACTCTCTCTCATCCTCTCTCCTTCCTTCCGCTCAACACACACACACACACACAACACACACACCACACACACACACACACACACACACACACACACACACACACACACACACATTCTGTCCCCACCTCCCTTTCT
>CM065743.1:4344893-4354893 GCA_033310375.1 Conus canariensis
CTGTTAACGTTTGTTACTCTCCCCCTCCCCTCTGTTCTATTTTCCTTACTCAGTTAACGTTTGTACCTCCCCCTCTGTTTCTATTTTCCTTACTCTGTTAACGTTTGTTCTCTCCCCTCCCCTCTGTTCTATTTTCCTTACTCAGTTAACGTTTGTACCCTCCCCCTCCCCTCTGTTCTATTTTCCTTACTCTGTTAACGTTTGTACCCTCCCCCTCCCTCTGTTCTATTTTCCTTACTCTGTTAACGTTTGTACCCTCCCCCTCCCCTCTGTTCTATTTTCCTTACTCTGTTAACGTTTGTACCCTCCCCCTCCCCTCTGTTCTATTTTCCTTACTCAGTTAACGTTTGTACCCTCCCCCTCTGTTCTATTTTCCTTACTCTGTTAACGTTTGTACCCTCCCCCTCCCCTCTGTTCTATTTTCCTTCTCTGTTAACGTTTGTACCCTCCCCCTCCCCTCTGTTCTATTTTCCTTACTCTGTTAACGTTTGTACCCTCCCCTCCCCTCTGTTCTATTTTCCTTACTCTGTTAACGTTTGTACCCTCCCCCTCCCCTCTGTTCTATTTTCCTTACTCTGTTAACGTTTGTACCCTCCCCCTCCCCTCTGTTCTATTTTCCTTACTCTGTTAACTTTGTACCCCCCCTCCCTCTGTTCTATTTTCCTTACTCTGTTAACGTTTGTACCCTCCCCTCCCCTCTGTTCTATTTTCCTTACTCTGTTAACGTTTGTACTCTCCCCCTCCCCTCTGTTCTATTTTCCTTACTCGTTAACGTTTGTACCCTCCCCTCTGTTCTATTTTCCTTACTCGTTACCGTTGGTTCCTCCCCTCCCCTCTGTTCTATTTTCCTTACTCAGTTAACGTTTGTACCCTCCCCCTCCCTCTGTTCTATTTTCCTTACTCTGTTAACGTTTGTTACCCTCCCCCTCCCTCTGTTCTATTTTCCTTACTCTGTTAACGTTTGTACTCTCCCCTCTCCTCTGTTCTATTTTCCTTACTCTGTTAACGTTTGTACCCTCCCCCTCCCTCTGTTCTATTTTCCTTACTCTGTTAACGTTTGTACCCTCCCCCTCTCCTCTGTTCTATTTTCCTTACTCGTTAACGTTTGTACCCTCCCCCTCGCCTCGTTCTATTTTCCTTACTCAGTTAACGTTTGTACCCTCCCCCTCCCCTCTGTTCTATTTTCCTTACTCTGTTAACGTTTGTACCCTCCCCCTCCCCTCTGTTCTATTTTCCTTACTCTGTTAACGTTTGTACCCTCCCCCTCCCCTCTGTTCTATTTTCCTTACTCAGTTAACGTTTGTACCCTCCCCCTCCTGTTCTATTTTCCTTACTCTGTTAACGTTTGTACCCTCCCCCTCCCCTCTGTTCTATTTTCCTTACTCTGTTAACGTTTGTACCCTCCCCCTCCCCTCTGTTCTATTTTCCTTACTCTGTTAACGTTTGTACCCTCCCCTCCCCTCCCTCTTCTATTTTCCTGACTCGATTACCATTTGATCACCGCCCACATGCATCTACTTTTTTAGTTGTTTTTTTTTTTCTGTTACAGTTCGTTCCTCACCCTGTTTTTTTTTTTTAAGTTCCTTACTCTATGATCGTGTGACACCTATCCCCTGTACTCCTTAATTCATTTCTTTGCGCCCCATGTGCATGTGTGCTATGTGTGTGTGTGTGGTGTGTGTGTGTGTGTGCGTGTGTGTGCGTGCGTGTATGTGTGCGTATGTGAGCGTATGTGTGTTTGTGTGTGTGTGCGTATGTGAGCGTATGTGTGTGTGTGCGTGTGTGCGTGCGTGCGTGCGTGCGCGCGCGCGCACTCGCGCGCTCGTGCATGCGTGTATGTGTGTGTATGCATGCGTGTGCGTGTGTGTGCGTTCATGCGTGCGTGCGTGCGTGCGTGCGTGTGTGTGTGTGTGTGTGTGTGTGCGTGCGTGCGTGCGTGCGTGCGTGCGTGTATGTGTGCAGATAAATGTATACCCAACCCCTGCCAGAACGGAGGGACCTGCAAGTTCTCAGACGGTGACTTCACCTGCCGCTGTCCCAGATCCTACACGGGCAGAACATGTCAGAAACAAAGTGCGTTCAACGGACTTGGGCTGTCGCTGTTGTTGTTGTCGTTGTTGTTGTTGTTATGGCTGTGGCTGCTGTTGCTGCTACTGCTGCTACTGTGTTGTTGCTGCTATTGTCGTTGTTCTTGCCGTTGCTGTTGCTGTTGTTTTTGTTGTTGCTGCTGTTGCTGTTGTTGTTGTTGTTGTTTGTTGTTGTTGTTGTTGTTGTTGTTAATGTTGTTGTTGCTGCTGCTGCTGTTGTTACTGTTGTTGTTGTTGTTGTTTTACTGAAACATCCCCCCCCACCCTCTCCCATCAAGCCAGTTACTGTTCCACACTCTGTATGCGTCCCATATATTTTGTAATTTTTTTTTTAAATTTCAAAACATAAACAAGACGCGGAACGGTTTGTTTCTTTGTTTCCTTTGTTTGCTTCTGCCGCGTCCTCTTCCCCGTGCCACGTTGGCGCCATCACCCCTACGTCACTCAGTCCGGCGGCCCGTCCACAACCACGCCCTGACTTGTCCCACCGCGGACCCCGCATCGGCAACTCACAGGGCCCAGTCCGTGTGAAGTCACGTAGTAGCCACCCACCGGAGGAGACACTGCACTGCTGCCGAGTCACCACTTCTTTTCTTCTTTCTTTGAGTGTCCACCTTCATCGAGTTGAAGATTCTGACTCTATAGGAGGGGGTTTCCGGATTTAACAGTAGTTCAAATGCTGCCCGGATCATCAGCGTATGAAAAAGAAAATAGGGAGGGGGGGGGGGGGGCTCTGGGGCCTCCCACGATTTTCAGGCCTCTAAGGGGAGAGGAGTGGGGAAGGGGTCATAAATGGGCCTTACTCTGGAGTGGATGGGACGGACGAAGGTGAGGAAGAGGGATAGGTGGGGGGGGGGGGGAGAGGGGACAGGACAGAGAGCAGGAGAGGGGAGGGGAGGGGGAGGAGGTTAAATCCAGGAGTTGAAGTCCTCCAGAGAGGCCGATGCCACTGCCTCAGCTGGAAGATTGTTCCACTGTCTCCCAGTGCGCGGAAAGAAAGATTGTTCCACTGTCTCCCAGTGCGCGGAAAGAAAGATTGTTCCACTGTCTCCCAGTGCGCGGAAAGAAGCTGTTCTTTCTGTAGTTCCTGCAGCAGGATTCTACCTGGTACTGCAGCTCATGGGAGTTTCTGGTGTTGTACTGGTGGGTGTAACACAGAGGGGTGTGCGCAGAGTCGATTCTGATGTCGCCGTGGTGGAACTTGTAGAAGGTGGCTAGCCTGACTTGCTGACGTCGCTGTTCTAAAGGAGCCCAGTGCAGCTGATTGTACATGGCTCTCATGCTGGACGTCTGGCGGTATAGCGATTTACAACCCAGCGCGGTAGTGTTCTCCAGAGGTTCTAAGTGGTTCACCATACGCGGGACACCATCTACCAAAGACGATACTTGCTTAATCGTGGAGCAAGCTTCAGGGAGCATCCCTCTTTGATTGGGGTGGGGGGATGGGGGGGGGGACGCCCCCACGTCCATCCAGCGACTATCCCAATGAACCTGCTAATACCGGCGACCACGACAGGAACTGACCAAGCCAACAGAGGCAGAGAGGACATATGGAGACTAAGCCACCTTGAAGCAGAGCATGAAGAGCCTCGGAACTTGAGACTATTTTTTATTATTATTATTACTGATCAGTGAGGATGATGATGGTGAGCATGATGCTATAGAATTCCATTCTGGACTGAGACGCTTATTCTTTACATTTTCTGGCGTCAACCAGGCCCGAGAGATACAGGCACCTGCAGGGTTGTTCAAGCCAATTTAACCAACACTCTCAGAGACGCATCCATGAAATGAAATACGACTGTAGGGCTCCAGTAGCAAACTCAACTTCGGGTAGGAGCTGGTCGGGGCAGAAAAAAAAATCCCATAAATAATCTGATGGTTGTGATGAGTATTGAACCTACGACCTCCTAGCCTGGAATCCCCGACGCTAACCATTGCGCAACAGCGGCTGGTGCTTTTTTTTTTTTTTTTTTTTTTTTTTTTTTGCTGTGTATACCTTATTTTTTTATTTTGTTCATAAATGAATGAAGAAGTTTTTTTTTTAATCATTTTCTTTCTTTCTTTCTTTCTTTCTTTCTTTCCTTTTTTCTGTGTGTGTGTGTGTGTGTGTGTGTGTGTGTGTGTGTGTGTGTGTGTGTGTGTGTGTGTGTGTGTGTGTTGCTCTTCCACTGGCAAGGAAATATACATGACGGATCACGAAATTCGCCGAAGTCTATAAACTCACTTGCGATTGGTAAAGAGAGGCGTTGGTTTTAAATTGTCGCGCGCATAGTTCGGTGGAGTATGGAAGCACATTGGCATCGTAAGTCAGTAAGAGTCATTTTCCTAAGAAAACAAGTATCATTTTTCAGAAAAACATGGGCATCCCCGAGGATGACAATTGTTTTTTTTCTTGGGATAATAACTCTTTTCCCTCTTTTCACTCAGGAGAATCATAACTGTTTTCTCATAGGATAATAACTCTTTCCCCTCTTTTCACTCAGAAGAATCATAACTGTTTTCTCATAGGATAATAACTCTTTTCCCTCTTTTCACTCAGAAGAATCATAACTGTTTTCTCATAGGATAATAACTCTTTCCCTATTCTCTCTAAAACAGTTGTTATCGCCGTTTTCCCGAAGAATTACGACTATGTTCATATCTTCTTCAGAAAAATAATTGTCAGTCTTAAGGAAAACAACGATAATAGGAAAACCGTTGTGATAACAACTGCTTTCCCCATTTCGTCGGCCCCCGTTCCGACTTCCGCCGATCGGTTGCTTTCCTCAGCGACACAGTCTTCAGATGCACATGCGCTTGTAGTCCTAAACAGCGGTCGCAGCTGTTTTCTGTGTTGACTACATTTTCCTCGAGATAATACTTATTTTCCTCAGAAAAACCAGACCAGTCGTTATTACCCCAAGGAAAATATAGCAAAAATTTGTAATCCTCTGGAAACAAACAACTATCATCCGCAGGAAATCAGAGAAAAAACAAAAAAAAACGTGATCCTCAGAGAGAAAAAAAAAAAAAAAAAAGTTGTGATCCCAAGTAAAATTAGCGGTGATCCTCGTGATAATAACTGTTTTCCCTTTATTTCATTAACTATTTCCCTCGAGGACTTTAGCTGGTTTCCTTTTGTTTGTTTTTTTTGTTTGATTTTTGTTTTCTTGTTTTGTTTTAGCTGCAAAGTGAGGCCACTGCAGGCGGAAATCTGAACAAATTCGAAAAAAAAATATGGATATATATAAAGCTCCGCCCCAAAAAATGTTTACAAACAAACCACAAGACAAAACGCGACGCGCTTCGACCTCTTAGGTCTTCTTCAGGCAAGACACACAACACTCAGGACAAGGAACATGAAGAACGAGCGATCACTTATCTTCATCCAATTCGGCGCAAGATGGGCTCGTGATTGCTCGTTCTTCATGTTCGTTGGCCTGAGTGTTGTGTGTCTTGCCTGAAGAAGACCTAAGAGGTCGAAACGCGTCGTGTTTTGTTTTGTGATTCGTTTGTCGGCGTTGTCTTTTTTTTTTTTTTTTTTTTTTTTTTTGGGATGGAGCTTTATCAGTAATGTTTCAAATTTGTTTTGATTTTGTTTTGTTTCACTGAGGAAAACACTTACTAAAGGTTTTTGACGCGAGAATGGTGCCATAGTGTGTGTCCGTGCTGAGTGTGTTCCGTGTTGTCCCTGCAGACATGTGTCTCACCAGCCCCTGCCGGAATGGGGGCACCTGCAGACCGGAAGACGACGGGGCCTCGTTCTCCTGTCGGTGCCAGACAGGATTCATTGGCACCAACTGTCAGTTGAAGGGTGGGTGTCGTCCTTTTCCTTTCTGTGTGTGTGTGTGTGTGTGTGTGTGTGTGTGTGTGTGTGTGTGTGTGTGTGTGTGTGTGTGTGTGTGTGTACTATTCTCTCTCTCTCTGTGTCTCTCCCCCTCTGTCTGTCTGTCTGTCTCTCTCTCTCTCCTTTCTCTATCTCTCTGTCTGCATGCCTCTCTCTCTCTCTCTCTCTCTCTCTCTCTCTCTCTCTCTCTATCTATCTACCTCTCTATCTATCTTTCTGTCCGTCTGTCAATCTGCCTCTCTCTCTCTCTCTCTCTCTCTCTCTCTCTCTGTCTCTCTGTCTGTCTGTCTCTCTCTCTCTTTCCCTCTCTCTCTCTCTCTTTCTCTCTCTCTCTTTCTCTCTCTCTCTCTCTCTCTCTCTCTATATATATATATATATATATATATTGTCTGTCTGTCTGTCTGTCTGTCTGTCTCTCTCTCTCTCTCTCTCTCTCTCTCTCTCTATCTCTCTCTCTCTCTCTCGCTATCTCTGTCTCTATCTTTTTGTCTGACTGCCTGTCTGTCTGTCTGTCTGTCTGTCTGTCTGTCTGTCTGTCTCTCTCTCTCTCTCTCTCTCTCTCTCTCTCTCTCTCTCTCTCTCTCTCTCTCTCTCTCTTAGTCCACAGTGATTAATGAGGCAATACATTTTGAAGAAAATACATATGATAGACCAATTTCCAGAGAAGAAATATTACTAGCGATTAGAAAATTGAAAAATGGTAAAAGTGCTGGACCTGATGGTATTATTGGAGAGTTTTTCAAGAATTCTGGTGAGTTTGTCGTAAACTTTTTATGTAAACTGTTTAACTTTCTGTTTGACACCGGGATTTATCCCGATGACTGGAAAGAATCCATAATATTGCCCTTGTTTAAAAAGGGTGATGCAAATGATGTAGACAATTATAGAGGTATTTCTTTATGTAATATATGCAGTAAACTTTATAGCTCCGTTGTTAATAAGCGATTACATGAATGGATATCTCAGAATAATGTAACAGGAGAACACCAAACAGGATTCAAGAAAGATTATTCCACAGTTGATCATATGTTTAGCCTGTTAGCCGCAGTTCAAAAACAATTTGTAAATAATCAGAAGTTATATGTTGCTTTTGTGGATTTTGAAAAAGCTTTCGATTCAGTTTCACGGAAACTACTATGGCCTATTCTATTAAAAAATGGAATTAAGGATAAACTGTATCGTTGTGTAAAGAGTATGTATTGTGAGGTGAAGGCTAAGATCAGATCCGGAGCAAAATTATCAGATTTTGTCATGTGTACCAGAGGTGTTAAGCAAGGGGACGTCTGTAGTCCAGTTTTGTTTTCTTTGTTCATAAATGAATTAGCTTTGGAAATTATTCAAAGTGGAAAGCATGGCGTAACCTTTGACTTTTTGGAATTATTTGTGTTGTTTTTTGCCGACGATATAGTCTTATTGTCTACAACGGTCGTTGGACTTCAAAGACAGCTGAATAGCTTGTATTCTGCTGCAACCAGATTAGAATTAAAAGTAAATATGAATAAGACCAATATTATTGTCTTTCGTAAAGGTGGTTATTTGGCACGAAATGAGAGATGGGTTTATGACGGTCAGTGTATTGCTGTAGTCAATGCATATAAGTATTTAGGATTCTATTTCACAACCAGATTAAGTTTCACTTTTGCATGCCAAGATATTGCAAACAGAGCAAAGAGAGCAGTTACAGTTATACTTCACATTTTATATAAACTGAATTGTAGCGCTTTTATAGTTTTCTCAAAGCTATTTGACTCTCAGGTGCAGCCAATCCTACAATATGGAACAGAAATTTGGGCACTTGAGAAAAGCGTCGTAATCGAAAATGTGCATTTGTATGCTATGAAAAAAATTTTTGAATGTAGATAATCGAGCACCGAATGATTTAGTATATGGTGATCTGGGAAGATATCCGATTTATGTTAATTCGTTTTTGAAATGCATTAAATACTGGCTGAAAATAACAAGAATGGCCGAAATTAAAATATCTTTTACAGCTTATAAGATATTGAGAAATTTGGATTGTAATGGTAAGAAGACATGGGCTACCAATGTTCGTCACTGTTTAAATTCATATGGCTTTGCTTATGTTTGGGATAACCAGGGCGTTGAAAATATCGTAGGGTTCTTGAAATGTTTTAAACAAAGAATTATTGACTGCAGATGGCAGGACTGGCATGATCATATTTATAGCAGTGACAGATTTGCGCAGTACAGACTCTTTAAAACAACTAATATGATAGAGCCATACATTAAAATGGATATGAACAGATATATTAAGAGTGCGCTAAGCAAGTTTAGATTTGGTGTTTCTGATATAGCTTGTCACCGTTTCAGATACAGTGTTGTGAGTGATAATGAAATGACATGTCGTTTATGTAACCTGGCCAAGGAAGATGACATCCATTTCCTTTTTTGCTGTCCTGCCTTTCATGACCTCAGGATCAAATTCATAAAGCCAAAGTTTTATTCTGACCCTTGTATTTTCAGAGTTAATTTACTCCTGGCGTCAAGAAATGAAGACATTCTCTTTAACCTTGCTATGTACATTTATGAAGCACAAAAGAGGTTACGTACTGTGTATTCCTAATAACATTGTATGATGCATATGTACTTGCTTTCTCTTGTCATTTTCCTTCATTTCAGTAATTGATATCATGTATATTGCGGGTACCACCCCTTCAGTATGGGCTATGGCCTTAATCTGAATAAATATTCGCATTCGCATTCTCTCTCTCTCTCTCTCTCTCTCTCTCTCTCTCTCTCTCTCTTCTTTGTCTGTCTGTCTGTCTGTCTGTCTATCTGTCTCTCTCTCTCTCTCTCTCTCTCTCTCTCTCTCTCCCTCTCTCTCTCTCTCTCTCTCTCTCTCTCTGTCTCTATCTTTTTGTCTGTCTGTCTGTCTGTCTGTCTGTCTGTCTGTCTGTCTTCTCTCTCTCTCTCTCTCTCTCTCTCTCTCTCTCTCTCTCTCTCTCTCTCTCTCTCTCACCAGTGTCTTTGCCCTCCATGCAGACAAATGTGTCAGCTCCCCCTGTCAGAATGGCGGCACGTGCACCCTGTCGGAGGACCTCAAACGCTTCAGCTGCCAGTGCAAAGAAGGCTTCTTCGGCAGGATGTGTGAATACAAAGGTCTGGCCTCACTGTCCGTCTGTCCGTCCGTGCGTCTGTTTATCAGTCTGGTTCTCAGTCTGTCCGTCTCTCTGTGTGTCTTGCCTGGGGTCCGGTTTAGAAGTATAAAAGTTTTCAATTTTTTTTTCTTCTCATAGCATGGACGTGTGAAGCAATAGTTCTTTTTCATTGAATGTCATGAACGAAACGAAGCGAAACGAAACGAAACGAAACGAAACGAAACGAAACGAAACGAAACGAAGCGAAACGAAACGAAACGAAACAAAACAAAAAACCCACGGGACGATATGTAGTTCTGGTAAAAACCCAGTATGAAAGAAAAGAAACAAGAAGCAGATCAGTTTAGTAGATCAGCAAAAAACATCTGCTGGGTTGAGGGGAATGGGGGGGGGGGAATGGGGGAGGGGGGAGGGGGGGTTGGCATGAACAAATGACGATAATTATTCTCTTTTACTGAAAGTGGAATCCACATTTCGGTCAGAAATATGTAATGATGATCAGGTTATAGAGTGCAGTGCAATACACTACAATACAATACAATACAATACAATACAATACAATACGATACGATACGATACGATACGATACAATGCAATGCAATGCGAAACAATGCAACGGATCGCAATATAATTAAATACAATGCAATACGTGCAATGCAATACAATAACATGCAATACAATGCAATACCATACAATACAATGCAATACAATACAATAACATACAATGCAATACGATACAATACAATACCATACAATGCAATACATTACAATACCATACAATGCAATACAATGTAATACAATGCAATACAATACAATATCATGCAATACAATACAATGCAATACGATACAATACAATGTCATGCCATACGATAGAATGCAATGCAATACAATGCAATACAATACAGTACCGTGCAATACACTACACTACACTACAATACAATATCATGCAATACAATACCATGCAA
>CM065743.1:4359893-4364893 GCA_033310375.1 Conus canariensis
TTCTTCTTTCATTTGTTGTGATTTATCTAAGCTACACACAAAAAGTTAAGGATCACTTTCACAAACATTCATAACTGTCAAAATAAGAAAGTCAATGCGTTGAAGTTTGGCCAACATTTAATTCCATTCTTTAGTGATAACGATACACAATTGCCTTCAATCTCGAGCAATCGTTTGGTGTGTACATTTGATTAAAGTGGGTACGTATCCAAATTTGATTTCCCAAAGTCATTGAAATCACAAGACAGGGCATACTGATACTCCCAAAAGCTCAGTAATGCGTGTAACCACCATGGCTGTTCTGGCACTCGACGCAGCGAGTCCTCATCGAGTTGACCAGGTTGATGAAGATCCTCTGTGGAAGCGCCTGCCACTCAGCCTGCAGCATCTGGTAGAGGTGTTGGGCATCCCTGGGAGGGGGGTCGCTCCTCACTTTGCGATCCAGCTCATCCCAGAGGTTCTCAATCGGGTTGAGATCGGGACTGCATGCTGGCCACTCCATTCTGTTGACTCCAGACTGCTGCAGGAAGTCGTTGACCACCCTTGCCCTGTGGGGGCGAGCATTGTCATCCTGGTAGACAGCCCTCGGTCCCATCTGCTGCAGTGTAGGCACAGCCAGCGGTCGAAGGATCTCATCCCAGTATCGGATGCCAGTCAGGTTACCCTGTACATGATACAAGGGTGTTCTGTGGTGAAGGCTGAAGGCCCCCCAGACCATTACAGAACCTCCACCAAAGGCCACCTTTTCTTGGACAGTGGCGTCAGTAAAGCGTTGCCCTGGGCGCCTCCAGACCCTCAGTCGGCCGTCGTTGTGGTGAAGGGTGAAGCGTGATTCATCACTGAACAGGACCTGGGACCATTGCTGACGTGTCCACCTCACGTGACGTGCGCAGAAGGCGCGGCGTGCTGCCCTATGGGCTGGAGTTAAGCGTGGCCGTACTGCTGGGCGACGAGAACGGAGATTAAACCCATGTAGGCGGTTCCGTATGGTCTGCTGGCTAATGTTGATGTTAGTAGCCACCCTGAACTGCCTTTGAATTATGCTGGAAGAGGCTGTTCTTGTCTGCAGGGCTTGTTCAATGAGACGATCGTCACGTGGGGTTGTCTTCTTCGGTCGACCAGATCTGCGTCTTTCATGGACAGTCCCAGTGGCTGTGAAGCGTTGAATCAGTCGGACAATGACCGAGATGGACACATGAAGTCGCCTGGCCACTTCTCGTTTGGGAACACCATCTTGGAACCATGCAACAGCTCGTCCCCTATCCAACTCGCTTAATTTTCGTCGTGGAGGCATTGTCAGATCAGGCCTACTACTGGTGGAATGTCTTCTTATATAGCCAAGCGAGCGACAGCATCTCACACATAAACAGCAGTGCTTGCACGTGCATAATGGTTTTTCATCTGGCAAGTGTAATGTGTTCAGGCAGAACGGTCCAAAACAAGGTCATTTTTCGCAAGTTTCCGCTTTTCCGTTTGCGGCCCAGCTCAGTAGTAGAGAATCCCGTGCAATTTTCGCACTAACACAACATCACCCACTTACAGCTGAACAAGAATTCATGACAATTTGGCTGGACTAAGAAATAAATAGCAGTAGCGAACTGAGTTTATTACGCACCTGTTTTCACATACCGATCCTTAACTTTTTGTGCGTAGTATATTAACTTACTTTTCGTGGTGTGTGCTTCTTTCATTCATCCACTCATTCATTTATTCAGTCAATCAGTCAGTCAGTCAATCAGTCAGTCGGTCAATTATTTCTTAATGTATTAACACCTTTCCTGTCTTTTCACAGACAGATGTTCCAGTAATCCTTGTCTGAACGGAGCAACTTGTGAGAACAAGGGGAAGAACTATGTCTGTACCTGTGCCGAGAAGTATGAGGGAACCGACTGTGAAACACTGAGTAAGATGATCGTGTGTGCGCGCGCGCGTGTGTGTGTGTGTGTGTGTGTGTGTGTGTGTGTGTGTGTGCGCGCGCGCGCGCTTCGGTTTAACGTCTATCCACATAATGTGATTTTAGACTCCCCTAAAGAAAAATGAATTACTAGTGGAGCTGTTGCCAAGGCGCAAAAAGTCAGTGATCATGAATACTGTATAAAACAAACAAACGTCATCAAAGCGAACGTCCCACTGAAGTATGGGATAAACATTCACACATTGAAAACACCAATGGAGAATTATCATCGACTTTCTCTATCGAATCTTCAGCAAAATTTGGCAGTGAATATTTCAAACTAGCACACTCAAAAAGTATGCGTGAGGCTGAAATTTGCTCCTCTACAACAGCACTTGACATTTTTGCTAAATTTGGTTTTAAAACATTTAAATATAAACCTGCATGCAGGCGGTCCTATCTGTCCTCCGTCTTGTAGATTTTGATGCTACTGAGATGGTACAATTCTCAGAGAAGCAAGTGCGTTGTTGGGAAAATGACTTGAAGTGCATCCACAGCCCATGAGGTCTTTTTCAATAAACCGTGTATCTCTGACACAGAAGGTGTTTGTATCAATTCTGTAACACCACTCAAAAGATTGGCACCTTTCTTGACCGCTCTATCATCTCATTCATTAGGAGAAAAAACATAGATGGGAGGGCACCCAGCCAAAAAGTAATACTCGTTCCTGCTACTATCAACTGTCGCACAAGCAGGCCCATTTCTGTTATTATATCAAACTTTTGCTTCGCCTTTGAATCACCTAACGCATACAGCACTGATTTAGAATCCACACATCATAGAAGTGGAAAGGTTGGAAAAGCAAAGTGGACTACTTAGTTCAAGCCTTAGGAGCAGTTAAAAGTTCTGCAGTAAAAATAGATCGATTTTTGCCAAGAGAGTATGATATTTTTTTCTGTTTTTGATGTTGATATCACAAAAGCGACATGTGCTTGGTAGTAACTAAGCAGTGAACTATCTTTCAAAAAAAAAAAAAAGTTAGGATAGATATTCAGTTTCTGTGATCTTATGGTAGTAGAGGAAATGTTTGGATTGTCTTATATGTTACAGTCCGTAAGTAAGCAGTGAACTGTCTTTATCTTTTAGGTGATTAGGATAGATATTCAGTTTGTGTGATCTTGTGGTAGTAGAGGCAATGTTTGGATGGTTTTATTTCTTACAGACCGTAAGCTTAGTGTCAAAGTAAGCTTTATTTTGCTCCCACCATGGGCAAGGTGGAATACTATTTTGTTCTACATCAACGGCTTTTTAAAAATTTACTGTTCAAACCCTGACGTGTAGGTTTTATAGAGGTCAAGAAAAAACGATCTTTGACTCTTTTCGGAAAATGAAAATCAGATTCTAAATCTTTACCGTGGCATCTGCCAGGGAGCAATGATGTCCCTTGACGACTGAATGGCATGCCCTGTGCGTGCCTGCACCCTATGTGAACACAGCACAGGCTTCCAAGGGCGGTGCAGGATTGCTCCCAGCTGGTTTGTTCGGCAGTTGAAGACAGCACTTCTCCGCGTCCCACCTGCATCTTCGGGTGCTTCTGTTTCTTCTTCTGAAGCAAAATGTTCACTAACTAAGGATGTGCTCTGCACAACTGGATTTGGCTGTTCTTCTGCCGGCCATTGCCGCTTTCAAAGCACGACGACCAAATTACATTTTCAAACATGTAGTATGAAATCTTCCCGTTCCATTTTACTCCATGCTGTTTCTTGTAGACATGAAGGCAATATGTTGTGAAATAAGTGTCTTTTTACTTGAAAATGAAAGAAAGAATAAAAGGTATACACAATGAGTTCAGCACTAGAATTGCATTAAACAAACGCTATTTCTTCTTCTTCCTCTTCTTCTTCTTCTTCTTCTTCTTCTTCTTTTATGAGACAAACTTGTAAGGTTAAAAACAAACAGTTAAAACACGTTTCATTTATAGTCCTTCGGAGTCGTATCTTCTTATTTGCATCGTGGTTTGGATTTGTTTCTGTTTCATGTCTTTATGAAATCCGAATATCTCTTTTGCATGTGTTTGTTTCTTCATTTAATACGAAGTCCAGAAATGTTTCTAAATTATTTCTCTCTTCTTCTTCTTCTTCTATGGGACAAACTTGTAGGTTAAAAAAAATAGTCAAAACACGTTTTGTTTATAGTCCATAGAAGTGGTGTTTTCTTATTTGCATTGTGATCTGGAATTGTTTCTGGTTCATGTCTTTATGTTTCTGGTTCATGTCTTTATGTTTTCTGGTTCATGTCTTTATGTTCTGGTTCATGTCTTTATGTTTCTGGTTCATGTCTTTATGTTTCTGGTTCATGTCTTTATGTTTCTGGTTCATGTCTTTATGAAATCTGAACCTCTTTTTTCATCAGTTTGTTTCTGCACTTAATACAAAGTGAAGGATTTGTTTTTTAATTATTCATTTCATTTTTGTTACTCTGCTGTTTCCAGAGAAAACGCCTTGCGACTCTTCACTGCACACCGTTGAGGAAGACGTCACCAGAAACGTCAGCTTAACCCGAGGAGGAGAGCTATGTGACGTCACAATCAGGGAGGGATGGTACCGATTCAAACTGCGGAACAAGAATGCCGTCATTCCCACTGAATGCGCCGTGGTAGGGAGAACACTCATGATGCTGATCGTGATGACGTTGTTGGTGATGATGACGATGGTGACGATGATGATATTGGTGGTGGTGAACATGGCACTGATGATGATGATGATGATGATGATGATGATGATGATGATGATACTGTTGGTGGTGAACATAACAGTGATGATGATGATGATGATGATGATAATGATGATGATGATGATGATGATGATGATGATACTGTTGGTGGTGAACATAACAGTGATGATGATAATGATGATGATGATGATGATGATGATGATGATGATGATGACGATGGTGACGATGATGATCATGATCATGATCATGATCATGATCATGATCATGATGATAAGGATGATGATGGTGATGATGATGATGATAATGACGATGTTAGTAATGATGACGATGGTGACGATGATAATAATGGTGGTGGTGAATATGACACTGATGG
>CM065743.1:4372393-4382393 GCA_033310375.1 Conus canariensis
TGTTACATTATTCAAATCCCCTCCCTCCAACTTAACACATCTCTTATATCACTCAAACTTTCTTCCACAAATTGATAGTGTTTGTTATATTATTCAAACCTCCTCCCTCCAACTTCGTCTCTGATATAATTCAAACTTTCTTCCCCAAATTGATAGTGTTTGTTATATTATTCAAACCTCCTCCCTCCAACTTCGTCTCTGATATAATTCAAACTTTCTTCCCCAAATTGATAGTGTTTGTTCAAACCTCCTCCCTCTAACTTTACATGTCTCTCATATTATTCAAACTTTCTTCCCCAAATTGATAGTGTTTGTTACATTATTCAAACCTCCTCCCTCCAACTTAACACGTCTCTTATATTACTCAAACTTTCTTCCCCAAATTGATAGTGTTTGTTATATTATTCAAACCTCCTCCCTCCAACTTCGTCTCTGATATAATTCAAACTTTCTTCCCCAAATTGATAGTGTTTGTTATATTATTCAAACCTCCTCCCTCCAACTTCGTCTCTGATATAATTCAAACTTTCTTCCCCAAATTGATAGTGTTTGTTACATTATTCAACCCCCCTCCTCCCCCCCCCCCCCCCCCCCCTCTTTCAACTTACAGCGTCTCTTGTAATCATTCTATTTCGGATCCTTGGTGACCGCCTTGTAATCCTTTGAAGAGTAGTCGTCTTTCTTGGGTGGGGGGTAGTACTTGTCATCTTTGGCAGGTTGTCCTTTGTCATAGCTGTCGTAGCCCTTGCCATAGTCGTCTTTGTGGTCGTAGTAGCCTTTGCCATAGTCATGGTGGTCGTCGTAGCCTCCGCTATGGCCATCCTTGTGGTGGTCGTCGTAGCCTCCGCTATGGCCATCCTTGTGGTGGTCGTCGTAGCCTCCGCTATGGCCATCCTTGTGGTAGTTGTCGTAGCCTCCGCTATGGCCATCCTTGTGGTGGTCGTCGTAGCCACCATAGCTACCCTTACCGTGGTAGCCATGATCTTTACCGTAACCGCCGTGGTAGGATTTGTGAGAGTAGTGGTGGTCGTCTCTATACTTGTTATCTAATGCCAGACAGACAGCGCAGAGGGTGAGAAAAGGGGGAGGGGGGGGAGATAGGTGGGAGGAGGGAGAGACAGAGAGAAAGAGGGAGTGAGGGGGGAAGGGAAAGAGGGAGGCGAGAGAGACAGAGAGGAAGGGAAGGACAGAGAAGAGGGGGTGGGGGCGAGAGAGAGAGAGAGAGAGAGAGAGAGAGAAGAGAGAGAGAGAGGAGAGGGGTGAAAGAGGCATACGACAAGATCCAGAGAGAAACTAACAGAAAAGACCAGAGAAAAACCTGTACAGCCTGGGACCAGAAAATGCTGGGACATGGGGGGGGGGGGATAGAGGAGGAGGAGGAGGATTCTCTCCCGGCAAGCCTATCACTGACTTAGGCTGACACGATCTGATTTTGCCTTGATTCCACTGGGCGCCGCTCGTTGCGGAGCCTGACAGCCTTGATTTGGGATTCGAGAGGGAGGAAACTCCTCCCCATCCCCCCACCCCCACCCCCACCCCACCCAGTCATGACCTCTGACGAAGTGGTCAAGCATTGTCGGCGGGGGAGGTGTCAATACAAAACTGAAGAACACGATGCTTGTCTAAACTGGGATCATTTGGACTTCTTGGTGACATGGCGATCTCGCAGTGCCGTTTCTTGCCGGCACTTGGACATAATTATCATGCATTCATTTCTGTATGGTTAATAATTATACTCCTTCCATCTACAGTGTGAAATGGCATACTTTAATGTGTCGTTCTGCTCATGTGGCAGATGAAATCCTATGCTGTTTTGTTTTCGTGTGTGTAGGCTGTTTTGTTTTTTGTTGTTTGGTCTTTTTGATGTCAATAACTTGGAGGCCACCTTAAGATGTTTGGCTAAATGGAAGATTGGATTAACTCATCCCAAATGAAAGTCAGCCGCCCCTCTGTGTGTGTGTGTGTGTGTGTGTGTGTGTGTGTGTGTGTGTGTGTGTGTGTGTGTGTGTAAAGAACATGACGATTTTCATATTGGCGTGTGATGTATAGTCCCTTGTCCCATTTGTGTTTTTGATCCATGCTACAAAATACAAATGATTTTTATAATCTGTACGAAACGGCTTGTACACTGAACGATTGTCAGAGAGAGAGAGAGAGAGAGAGAGAGAGAGAGAGAGAGAGAGAGAGAGAGAGAGGGTGTGGGAGGAATTCTTTTTTTTATCTGCCGTATTACAATCTCCCGTTCAGCATTCAATCAGCTGAACAAAATATGGAACAGCAAGAAATTCTCCCTTGGAATCAAATAAATGTTATAACTCCAGTGTGATTTCAACGCTGTTATATGGCTGTGAAACCTGGCAACTGAAGACCACCCAGGAGAAGAAACTCGACGCTTTTGATACTAAGTGCCTACGTAAGATCTTGGGCATCAAATGGTCAGACTTTATACCAAATGAAGAGGTCAGGGAGAGGTCCAAACAGACTCCCCGTGTCAACCATTGTCTGCAGACGGCGCCTCCGCTGGCTGGGTCATGTTTTGAGATTACCCTCTTCAAGACCTGCAAACCAGGCCATTAAATGGACGGACCCCAGCAGGCCAGAGACAAAGAGGACGACCCAGGATGAGCTGGCGACAGACAGTGGAGAGAGACCTCAGACTCGTTGACAGAGGATGGAGTGACATCAGCAGACTGGCTGAGGACCGTGCACAGTCGAGCGCCTTGACTGCCTCATCTAAGTCTAAGTAAGTAAGTCATACATGCAGGTGATAGTGGAATCCAGTCAGCCTCTTAAAGAAGATAAATCAGGGGAAGATACCGTCTTTCCATTGCAAACAGAGTTACCTTTTCTCAGCGTATGGGTCAAGCAATAATTAGTTCTAGAAAGTAAAAAAGATTTGAAGCGTACCTGGCATTAGGGATGATCGACTGTGCATTACTAGAGCATCGTTTCACACCTACGTTTTGGAATGTTCTCTTTCTGGTCGAACTGTTCAGCTGACGGATGGGGGCAAGCTTACTTTGGGCGTGCTCACAATCGGCATTTGTTCCACAAAAACGGCGGGGTAACTCGCAATGAACGCGTGCTATGACACTGATTACTTCCCTTGCAGATTTCCGAATACCGTCTTTCGGAATTATGGATTGTTTTCCCCGATATTGAAATGTATGGTTACATCAAGGTGGGTGGGGAAATGTATGGTGACATCAAGGTGGGTGGGGACATGTATGGTGACATCAAGGTGGGTGGGGACATGTATGGTGACATCAAGGTGGGTGGGGACATGTATGGTTACATCAAGGTGGGTGGGGACATGTATGGTGACATCAAGGTGGGTGGGGACATGTATGGTGACATCAAGGTGGGTGGGGACATGTATGGTGACATCAAGGTGGGTGGGGACATGTATGGTGACATCAAGGTGGGTGGGGACATGTATGGTTACATCAAGGTGGGTGGGGACATGTATGGTGACATCAAGGTGGGTGGGGACATGTATGGTTACATCAAGGTGGGTGGGGACATGTATGGTTACATCAAGGTGGGTGGGGACATGTATGGTTACATCAAGGTGGGTGGGGACATGTATGGTTACATCAAGGTGGGTGGGGAAATGTATGGTTACATCAAGGTGGGTGGGGACATGTATGGTTACATCAAGGTGGGTGGGGACATGTATGGTTACATCAAGGTGGGTGGGGACATGTATGGTTACATCAAGGTGGGTGGGGACATGTATGGTTACATCAAGGTGGGTGGGGACATGTATGGTTACATCAAGGTGGGTGGGGAATGTATGGTGACATCAAGGTGGGTGGGGACATGTATGGTTACATCAAGGTGGGTGGGGAAATGTATGGTGACATCAAGGTGGGTGGGGAAATGTATGGTGACATCAAGGTGGGTGGGGACATGTATGGTGACATCAAGGTGGGTGGGGACATGTATGGTGACATCAAGGTGGGTGGGGAAATGTATGGTTACATCAAGGTGGGTGGGGACATGTATGGTGACATCAAGGTGGGTGGGGACATGTATGGTGACATCAAGGTGGGTGGGGACATGTATGGTTACATCAAGGTGGGTGGGGACATGTATGGTTACATCAAGGTGGGTGGGGACATGTATGGTTACATCAAGGTGGGTGGGGACATGTATGGTTACATCAAGGTGGGTGGGGACATGTATGGTTACATCAAGGTGGGTGGGGACAATGTATGGTTACATCAAGGTGGGTGGGGACATGTATGGTTACATCAAGGTGGGTGGGGACATGTATGGTTACATCAAGGTGGGTGGGGACATGTATGGTTACATCAAGGTGGGTGGGGAATGTATGGTACATCAAGGTGGGTGGGGAATGTATGGTGACATCAAGGTGGGTGGGGACATGTATGGTTACATCAAGGTGGGTGGGGACATGTATGGTGACATCAAGGTGGGTGGGGACATGTATGGTGACATCAAGGTGGGTGGGGACATGTATGGTTACATCAAGGTGGGTGGGGACATGTATGGTGACATCAAGGTGGGTGGGGACATGTATGGTTACATCAAGGTGGGTGGGGAAATGTATGGTTACATCAAGGTGGGTGGGGACATGTATGGTTACATCAAGGTGGGTGGGGAACATGTATGGTGACATCAAGGTGGGTGGGGAAATGTATGGTGACATCAAGGTGGGTGGGGACATGTATGGTGACATCAAGGTGGGTGGGGAAATGTATGGTTACATCAAGGTGGGTGGGGAAATGTATAGGTACATCAAGGTGGGTGGGGAAATGTATGGTGACATCAAGGTGGGTGGGGACAATGTATGGTTACATCAAGGTGGGTGGGGAAATGTATGGTTACATCAAGGTGGGTGGGGAAATGTATGGTACATCAAGGTGGGTGGGGAAATGTATGGTTACATCAAGGTGGGTGGGGACATGTATGGTTACATCAAGGTGGGTGGGGAACATGTATGGTTACATCAAGGTGGGTGGGGAAATGTATGGTACATCAAGGTGGGTGGGGACATGTATGGTTACATCAAGGTGGGTGGGACATGTATGGTTACATCAAGGTGGGTGGGGACAATGATTTGGTACATCAAGGTGGGTGGGGACATGTATGGTTACATCAAGGTGGGTGGGGAATGTATGGTGACATCAAGGTGGGTGGGGAAATGTATGGTACATCAAGGTGGGTGGGGACATGTATGGTTACATCAAGGTGGGTGGGGAAATGTATGTGTGACATCAAGGTGGGTGGGGAAATGTATGGTTACATCAAGGTGGGTGGGGAAATGTATGGTTACATCAAGGTGGGTGGGGACATGTATGGTTACATCAAGGTGGGTGGGGAAATGTATGGTGACATCAAGGTGGGTGGGGAAATGTATGGTTACATCAAGGTGGGTGGGGAAATGTATGGTTGACATCAAGGTGGGTGGGGAACATGTATGGTTACATCAAGGTGGGTGGGGAAATGTATGGTTACATCAAGGTGGGTGGGGAAATGTATGGTACATCAAGGTGGGTGGGGAAATGTATGGTGTACATCAAGGTGGGTGGGGAAATGTATGGTTGACATCAAGGTGGGTGGGGAAATGTATGGTGACATCAAGGTGGGTGGGGAAATGTATGGTGACATCAAGGTGGGTGGGGAAATGTATGGTGACATCAAGGTGGGTGGGGAAATGTATGGTGACATCAAGGTGGGTGGGGACATGTATGGTGACATCAAGGTGGGTGGGGACAATGTATGGTACATCAAGGTGGGTGGGGAAATGTATGGTTACATCAAGGTGGGTGGGGACATGTATGGTTACATCAAGGTGGGTGGGGACATGATATAGGTGACATCAAGGTGGGTGGGGACAATGTATGGTTACATCAAGGTGGGTGGGGACATGTATGGTGACATCAAGGTGGGTGGGGAAATGTATGGTACATCAGGTGACATTATGACACAAGGTGGGTGGGGAAATGTATGGTTACATCAAGGTGGGTGGGGAAATGTATGGTTACATCAAGGTGGGTGGGAAATGTATGGTTACATCAAGGTGGGTGGGGAAATGTATGTACATCAAGGTGGGTGGGGAAATGTATGGTTACATCAAGGTGGGTGGGGAAATGTATGGTTACATCAAGGTGGGTGGGGAAATGTATGGTTACATCAAGGTGGGTGGGGAAATGTATGGTTACATCAAGGTGGGTGGGGAAATGTATAGTACATCAAGGTGGGTGGGGAACATGTATAGGTTACATCAAGGTGGTGGGGAAATGTATAGTGACATCAAGGTGGTGGGGACATGTATGTGACATCAAGGTGGTGGGGAATGTATGTTGACAATCAAGGTGGGTGGGGACATGTATAGTGACATCAAGGGGTGGGGACATGTATAGTGACATCAAGGGACGTGGGGACATGTATAGTGACATCAAGGGTGGTGGGGACATGTATAAGTGACAATCAAGGGTGGTGGGGACATGTATAGTGACATCAAGGTGGTGGGGACATGTATAGTGACATCAAGGGGGTGGGGACATGTATAGTGACATCAAGGGACGTGGGGACATGTATAGTGACATCAAGGGTGGTGGGGACATGTATAGTGACATCAAGGGTGGTGGGGACATGTATAGTGACATCAAGGTGGTGGGGAAATGTATAGTGACATCAAGGTGGGTGGGGAAATGTATAGTGACATCAAGGTGGGTGGGGAAATGTATAGTGACATCAAGGTGGTGGGGAAATGTATAGTGACATCAAGGGTGGTGGGGAAATGTATAGTGACATCAAGGTGGTGGGGACATGTATAGTGACATCAAGGTGGTGGGGGAAACAGGGAGGTGGATAGCGTGCTGAAGGGGAAAAGAAGAGACGGAAGAGGGATCAAAGATGAACATTGGAAAGAAGGAAACAAGAACGAAAAACAGCACACACCACACACACACACACACACCACACACACACACACACACACACACACACATGTGCGCATTCACGCACACGCACACGGAAATGTACTCTCTCTCTCTCTCTCTCTCTCTCTCTCTCTCTCTCTCTCTCTCTCACACACACCACCACCACACACACACACATCCATCACACACACACACACACACGTTCATCACACACCAACCACTTCTCTCTCTCTCTCTCCCCTCTCTCTCACTCACACACACACACCACACACACACACACACACACACACACACACACACACACACACACACACACACACACAACACACACACACACACACACACACACCCAACACACACCACACAAACACACACACACACACACACACACACACACACACACACACACACGCACGTACGCACGCACACACGCACACAGCAGAGACAGAATTCTCACCCTTGAGCCCAACTGAAACAGAAAAACAAACAAAACAGACGTAAGTAATCAACTAAACTAAAACAAAGTAAAAAAATAAATAAAAAAAAAACTCCCCCTTCACCAAGTACACCAACCCCCTCCCCCCCCCCCCCCCCCCCCAAGACATCTACACCAATAAACGTAAACGAACCAGAAGGACCCATGTGGGAAACCACATACCTCTACCAGAGAACTGGAAAGAATCCGGATCCGCCTTTAGATTGGGATCTCCGTTACGGATCCGAACCCAAATTCAGAGACTTCGCCCTGAACCCACGTTCCATCATTTCACTGACTTTCGTTTATAAAAAAAAAAAAGGGGGGGGAGGGGGGTTGGGGGGAAGGGGGAGGGGCCATCAGTGATTTGCGTTCTCTTCAGCCTGTGGACCTCTGTGTGTGCGTGTGTGTGTGTGTGTGTGTGTGTGTGTGTGTGTGGCGTAGGTCCACAGACAGCATGCCCACATTTGGGAGCCGGAATAGCTCAGGTGGTAGAGCGCCGGATTCGTGATCCTGGGGTTGCGGGTTCGAATCTCCGCCCGGCTGTTTCGGTACAGGGGGATTTTTCCCTCGGAGTTAACATTGGTTCTGACTCCATTTCCCATACAGTCCTTCGAATGAGACTATAAACCGACGTTCCGTGTGTGAACGCACGCATAACATCTTGCACACACGTAAAATCCCATCACCCAACTTTCGGAAGAGTAGGCCAGTTTGGTATGGATGACACGTTACACATAGCATGCACCCTGCGTGAGAAATGGAAAGAATGCAGGAAGTAAGGAAACTGAGTGAACAATATTGACTGGATGATACGGGAAACGACTGAATGAAACGCCAGCTGGCAGCTCTTCAGTCGGCACTACCCAGGTAGGCAGCCCGTTGTGTAAACGAGTGTGGATTGTAAAACGCTTAGAGCTTGGTCTCTAGCCGAGAATAGGCGCTATATAAGTATTCATTATTTTTTTAATTATTATTATTATTATTATTCCCCAGTCCTGTCCCATCAATGACTATGCACCCTACGGCAGGAAACGTGGGCCCGTAAGGATACGGATACGGATACGAATACGGACGTTTTATTCATACAAACCACGGCCCCTAATGAAAAGGGGGTGTTGTGAACACATCGTTTCAGACAAAAATCAAACAAATCGTCTAACATCTAAACATCTCCAAGCAATCGGCAAACTGGCTAATTATTGTGGATAATTATTGTGAAACAACATAACAACAATGATTATACCTAACTACATGCTATGCTTCGAGTCATAATTAAAGGACCTTGTACAAGAAAATAGTCAAACTTTCTACTGTAGTTTCATTTGTAGATGCCTTTAGTGGTGAAAGTCAAAATGAAGAAGGATGAGGCCCAGTGAGGGAGTAGCTGTGGGGACGCACAACGTTCCTGAGACAGACGGAAATCACCAGACTTTCTATGGGTAATGGTCGGGAACGCAGAGGAAGTCTGCATCATCTGGCTGGATGTCTGGGGGGGTTTTGTACCCGCCAATGCATCCGTGTCAGACCACGAGCTCCAATCCAGATATAACCCTGTTCATCTTTCCATCCATTTGTAAAAAAAAAAAAAAAAAAAAAAAAAAAATGCGCTGTGGGTTTTGCGTGATCTGACTGAACGGATCCGGGATCCGGCTTTGGGTCTGAATATACCCCCCCCCCCCCCCCCCCCCCCCCCCAAGGGGATCTCCAGCCAGATTTTTTTTTTCTGTTCCGTCTCTTTTTCACGTTTGGTTACAAATCGGTGAAATGGGTTAATTTTTGCATAACCTTGCCAAAAGAAAAAAAAAATCCACGCACAAGTTGGAGACATGACTTCCTTGGTACAGGTACTAAAGAGACAGAGACTGCATGGCAGAGTTGTGCTCTGCGCTTCCTTGTGTAATGATAATGTCCCAGTGTGACTGCATGGCACAGCTGTGCTCTGCGCTTCCTGGTGTAATGATAATGTCCCAGTGTGACTGCATGGCACAGCTGTACTCTGCGCTTCCTTGTGTAATGATAATGTCCCAGTGTGACTGCATGGCACAGCTGTAGTCTGCGCTTCTGGTGTAAGATAATGTCCAGTGTGAATGCATGGCAGAGCTGTGCTCTGCGCTTCTCCGGTGTAATGATAATGTCTCGTGGTGACTGCATGCACAGCTGTACTCTGGCTTCCTGTGTAATGATAATGTCCCATGTCAAACAGGCCCGAGAGATGCGGTCACCTGTAGGGGTGGTCAGGATATTTGACCACATGTCAGACCTTCGTTCATATTAATGGATGAGCTCGACTATGTGAATGCAGACTCTCACCGGAGTCCCATACAACACTCGTGGTTCCTGTCTTCCCATAGCACAGTGTGTGGTTCCTGTCTTCCTATAGCACACTGTGTGGTTCCTGTCTTCCCATAGCACACTGTGTGTGTGGTTCCTGTCTCCCCATAGTACACTGTGTGGTTCCTGTCTCCCCATAGCACACTGTGTCGTTCCTGTCTTCCCATAGCACACTGTGTCCTTCCCTGTCTCTCCCATAGCACACTGTGTGGTTCCTGTCTTCCAAGCACACTGTGTGGTTCCTGTCTCCCATAGCACACTGTGTGGTTCCTGTCTT
>CM065743.1:4387393-4392393 GCA_033310375.1 Conus canariensis
TATTATACTCTAGAGAAGAGCGCATTCTGAATCAGAAAGGAATTTGGTGTTATACACCAGAGAAGAGCACATTCTGAATCAGAAAGGAATTTGGTATTGTACACTTGAGAAGAGCACATTCTGAATCAGAAAGGAATTTGGTATTATACTCTAGAGAAGAGCACATTCTGAATCAGAAAGGAATTTGGTATTGTACACTTGAGAAAAGCACATTGTTAATCAGGACAAGATAAGAATCTTTCTTCCTGAGAGTGTAAGATCGGAAAAATTTAGATACCACACACTAGATAAAAGCATATTCCGAATCAGAAAACACAAAATAAGAATCCGTATTTCTGAGGGTGTGGGATAAGATCGGAGAAAATTGGTATAATATATTAGATAAAAGAACATTCCGAATCAGAGAGACACAAACTAAGAATCTTTATTTCTGAGACTGTATTGTAAGATCGGAAAAAAATGGTATTATCTATTAGATGAGAGCATATTCCGAATCCGAAAAGACAAGATAAGAATTTTTATTTATGAGAGTGTATGGTAGGATCGAAAAACAGTGGTGTTATATACGAGATAAGAGCATATTCCGAATAAAAAAAACACCAAATCAGAAAATTTATTTCTGAGAGTTTAAACTGTGATCGGACGAATTTGATATTATCACACTACATAAGAGTGTAAACACACACACACACACACACACACACACACACACACACACACACGCACGCACGCACGCACGCACGCACGCACACACACACACACACACACACACACACACACACACACACACACGCACGCACGCACACAAACTCTCTCTCTCTCTCTCTCTCTCTCTCTCTCTCTCTCTCTCTCTCTCTCTCTCTCTCTCTGTCTTACCAATACAGCCTCCATAGTCATCGGAACGGAAGCCTTCGTAGCATTTTTTCTCGTACCCATACCCGTGGCCGTGCCCTCCGTGGCCGTGCCCTCCGTGGCCGTGCCCTCCGTGGCCGTAGTCGCCGTAGCCGTAACCACCGTAGCTGTGTCCGCCGTAGCCATGTCCGCCGTACCCCCCACTCCGGCCGTGTCCGTATTTGTCGTCATGGTAGCCTTTGTCCGAGCCATAATGGCCACCATGACTCGAGCCTGTCAGGAAATCGTACCTCGACCCTGGGGGGAGACAAGCGGACATTCTGAATCATCATCATCGTCCTCGTCATCGTTGTTGTCGACTTATCATCTTCAGATTGATATGATCATTGTCGTTGTCATGCCATCATCGTCATCATCATCATCATCATCCATCCATCGCCATCGGCATCTCATGACGTCATCATCGTTGTCGTCGTCATACCATCGTTAGTGTCATCATCATGTCATCATAATCGTTGTCGTCATTATTATATCATCATCAACCTGGTTGTCGCCATCGTTATGTCATCATCATCAGCAGCAGCAGCAGCATTCATCGACGCCTTTGTATTATCATAATCACCACCGCTGTCGTCTTCGTCATATCATCGTCGTCGTCGTCCTTATTTTCTCGTCGTCATCGATGATCATCGTCATTGTTGTTGTCGTCAAGTTGTTGTCGTTGTTGTTGTCTTATCATCATCATCGTCGTCATCATATCATTGTTTTTGTCGTCAAGCTGTTGTCGTCGTTGTTTTATCATCATCGTCGTCATCATCATTGTTTTTGTCGTCAAGTTGTTGTCGTCGTTGTTGTCTTATCATCATCATCGTCGTCATCATCATCATTGTTTCTGTCGTCAAGCTGTTGTCGTCGTTGTTTTATCATCATCGTCGTCATCATCCATTGTTTTTGTCGTCAAGTTATCGTCGTCGTCGTCGTCGTCGTGATCTTACCTTCGTCACTGTGGTCGTCATTTTCATTTCCTTGTCGTCATACGAGTAGTAGTGCTAGTCGTTGTCATTCCCTTAGCGTTTTCGTTCTTCTTGAGGTTATCATCTGCTTGCCGGTAGTAGACAGATGGTTGCCATTAAAAACTGGTTGAAGTGACATAGGGAGCTGTAAGCAGTACGTTTTTGTTGTTGTTGTTGTTGTTCTTGTACCAGTGTACGTCAGCTATTGGGATTTTCAGCTCCTCACAGCTGGACCTTGGGGCTTTTGTTCGCCAGAAGTTCCTTGACCAATGTGCGTCAACTGTTGGGATTTCAGCTGATGGACATGGATTTGGGGAGTTGTTAGTTTCTTGTCCATTGCACTGTCCAACTGTTGGGAATTTCTACTGATGGACATCGATTTAAAGAGTTGTTAGCTGGGCGTTTCTTGTCCATTGCACTGTCAACCTGTTGGGAATTTCTACTGATGGACATTGGTTAAAGAGTTCATGGTACTGTACTTGTTCCAGAAAGACTGCTTTGGGAATTTCCACTGATGGACATTGGTTAAAGAGTTCATGGTACTGTCAAACTGTTGGGAATGTCCACTGATGGACATTGGTTAAAGAGTTCATGGTACTGTCAAACTGTTGGGAATTTCCACTGATGGACATAGATTGAAGAGTTGTTAGCTCGACAGATTTCTCTTTTGCCCATTGTACCGTCAACTGCTCTGACCTTCCACATGTCGCGATGCTGGACACGGATGGGGAGCGTTGTAAGCTACAGGTTTCTTTACAAATGGACATAAACCCTTGGGACTTTCTGACGGTCAACGTTGAACCTACGTCATGTTGAGCAAGATCACAGTCGTGTGACGTCTGTGTCACCATGACGCGTATCGTCCTCATTGTCCTCATTGCCGTCATCAGTGTAGGCTGCCAGTGTCACCACACACCACCGTCGCAGCCATCGGATCGTCATATGCATCATCACCATTGCCAATGTCATCGTTATCATCGCCGTTATCATCACTTCATTTCTAGCAGCAGCGGCAACAGTTGGATTTTCATCATTTTCTTCACCTTTACGTCGTCATCATCATCATCATCATCATCATCTTCATCATGATCATCATCATCATCTTTGTCGTCGTCGTCGTCGTCGTCGCCAGTCATTTCCTAGATCGTATTAGTTTCAAGCTTTTTGTTTCTCTCTCTCTCTCTCTCTCTCTCCTCTCTCTCTCTCTCTCTCTCTCTCTCTCCTCTCTCTCTCTCTGGGGTTCCACACAGGATACCCAAGAAAAGTCTTTTTTTTTCAATATTAAATCTCTCTCTCTCTCTCTCTCTCTCTCTCTCTCTCTCTCTCTCTCTCTCTCTCTCTCTCTCTCTCTGTTCCACATACGATACCCCAAGATAAGTTGTGTTTTTTTTCAATATTAATTGGGCCAACATGACCAACGAATGTTCGGCCCTCTGGGTAGCTTTCTATTTCCTATTGACGAAAGACAGTAATGACATCAAGACAACACTAAATGCCTTTGTAATGAAGAGTTGACCGCCGAATGCATATTGCTTTATTGGGTACTAATTGGGCCGGAATAGCTCAGTTGGTAGAGCATCGGACTCGTAATCTTGGGGTTGCGGGTTTGCATCTCCGCCGGGCCGTTTCGGTACAGGGGGATTTTTCCCTCGGAGTTAACATTAGTTCTGACTCCATTCCCCATACAGTCCTTCGAATGAGACTATAAACCGACGTTCCGTGTGTGAACGCACGCACAACATCTTGCACACACGTAAAATCCCATCACCAACTTTCGGAAGAGAAGGCCTAAATTGGCTGTTGGTATGGATGACACGTTACACATAGCATGCACCTTCCCCGAAGTTGGAGTATGGCTGCCTTAATGGCGGGATAAAGATGGTCATACACAAAAGTTCAAAATCAACATATGATGTGGCACTAAGAATGAAGAAGAACTCATCTCTCTCTCTCTCTACTCTCTCCTCTCTCTAACTCGCATCCTTCTCCTCCCTCTCTCTCTCTTCTCTCTCTCTCTTTCTTCTCTCTCTGTCTCTGTGTGTGTGTGTGTGTGTAATCTACGGAAATAGTTGAAAGTCTCCTGCTGGTTTCTGATGCTATTTCATTGTTTGAAAAAAAACGTCTTGATCGTTACGAAAAACATCAACGTTTTATTCTTAAACTGATATTGGTTGTATTCTGTCGTGTTGTGTTGCGTCCTGTTCTGTTCTGTCGTATGTCGGGTTATTGTATCGTGTTGTGTTGTGTTGGTTGTGTTGTGTTGTGTTGTGTTGTGTTGCACAGTACTGACGTGTTCTGAGCTGTACTGAACTATAATGTACTGTCATGTGTTCTATTGATATTCTACTGTTTTGTATTGCATTGTCTTGTATCGTGTCGTATTCCATTGTGTTGAATTGTACTGTACTGTATTGTACTGTACTGTACTGTATTTATTGCATCGCCTTTCGTTGTGCTGTATTGTACTGTACTGTACTGTATTTATTGCATCGCCTTTTGTTGTACTGTACTGAACTGAACGTACAGTTATGTACTGCATCGTATAGTTCTGCGCTGTATTCTTTTTTGTGACATTGTATTGTGTTCTTACGGCGCAGACGCGCGCACTACCTCAGCGTACCGTCTGATCCGAAATACTGGCACTCGGACCACCTTTTCACACCCAGGGGGAGAAACCCAGGAAAACAAACAAACAAACAACAACAGCATCTGCCCCTTGGTAGAGCCGGACGATGGAACCCCGGATACTCTGCATTCCAAGGGGAGTTCGCTATCCACTGGGCCACCGACAGGGTAGCATCAGAGAGAGAGAGAGAGAGAGAGAGAGAGGCAAACAGACAGAGAGAGAGAGAGAGAGAGAGAGAGAGAGAGAGAGAGAGAGAGAGAGTGAGTACTAATACTAGCGGCATGCAGCGGTACACCAGTAAACGCAGCAGCTGCTACACAACACTTACCATTGGCCAAGACGACCATCAAGCCCAGCAGAAGCAAGTGTAGAGTTCCCATCGTGTCGAGATTATTCTGTTTGCTGGAACAAACCATAACCCCAAAAAAATCTATCAAGTGAAGTCCAGATTAAATAAAAAAGACAAAAATTCGATTGAAATCGAGTAAAAATGAAAGTCTTAAAACAAA
>CM065743.1:4397393-4406944 GCA_033310375.1 Conus canariensis
CCTTGTCCTCCTCCTCCCCAACCCCCCTTTGGTTCCAATGATTTCTGTCCTCTCCACCCCCTCTACTCTCCTTCCTTCCCATGTCCTCGTTAGGAAAGTTATGGAGGGAAGGTACCTTTGTCAAGGGTCTTATTAGAGTATTCTCCGAGACCCGCTTTAAATCCCAGCATTGCTTCGCTTTGCAATACTGCGGCGTTAAAAATACGACTATATCACACAAAAGGCGTTCACTCTTGAACTACTTAGCATGTGCATGAGACACTGTGGCAAATTTGAGGATGATCTGAGGAAAACTGTACATTTGTATATGGAGCAAAAAGACATAACGCAATTTTTATACTCTACACACAATTTTAAAGTACTTGGATTTTTTTAATCTAATCTTTAATTTTAGAGGGATTTGTGTCCCTAGTTAATGTTCACGTGTTCTTTGGCCTCACCCTTAGCTCCCCCCTTCTTTCAGACCCATGTGAATCTGTTATATTGACATCCATAGCTCCTTCCTTCTTTAAGACATGTAAATATGTTATATTGACATCCATAGCTCCCTCCTTCTTTAAGACACATGTAAATCTGTTATACTGACATCCATAGCTCCTTCCTTCTTTAAGACACATGTAAATCTGTTATATTGACATCCATAGCTCCCTCCTTCTTTAAGACACATGTAAATTGTTATATTGACGTCCATAGCTCCCTCCTTCTTTAAGGCACATGTAATCTGTTATATTGACATCCATAGCTCCCCCTTCGTTACGACACATGTAAATCTGTTATATTGACGTCCATAGCTCCCTCCTTCTTTCAGACACATGTCAATCTGTTATATTGACATCCATAGCTCCCCCCTTCGTTACGACACATGTAAATCTGTTATATTGACGTCCATAGCTCCCTCCTTCTTTCAGACACATGTCAATCTGTTATATTGACATCCATAGTTCCCTCCTTCTTTCAGACATACATAAATCTGTTATATTGATAAAGTAGTTGTATGCCTGCATTTCTTCTTCAACCCTGTCCTCAACTCCCTCCTCCTTATATATATATATATATATATATATATATATATATATATCATATATTTCATGAACAATATAAAAGTGTCCTTAAAAATCTGAAAATGCTCAACCCCTTGGGGAGCAACATTTGTTAAAAATTTTTTTTTTAATGAAGCATAAAAATCTACAAGCTTGTTTCAAGCCTTGCTATCATCAGGATGATAGCAAGGCTGAAACAAGCTTGTAGATTTTTATGCTTCATTCAAAAAAAAAATTTTAACAAATATATATATATATATATAGTTAGATAGATAGATATAGAAAGGGGGGCAAAAAGAGATGCCCCTGGTAAATTGCTCTCCAGTGAGGGACTCGATGACATCTCCATGGTGGCAGAAGTAGGAGGAAAGAAGAAGAAAAAAAAAAGAAGAAAAGAAGCATACATGTCTTGTTCATCACACTCGCAGCTAACAGATAGATGTTATCCTTGCCGTCCACCCATCCACCCCTTAGCTCTATCCCCATCCGGGTCCAATCTCTTCTCTCTCTCTCTCCTCTCTCTCTCTCTCTCTCTCTCTCTATCATCTAATCACACACACACACACACACACACACACACACACACACACACACACACACACATCACACGCGCACGCGAACACACCTTGTGAATGGGCTTTGTAAAGCTTATCACAATAAACCATTAATTCATTCATTCTCTCTCTCTCTCTCTCCTCTCTCTCTCTCTCTCTCTCTCTCTCTCTCTCTCCTCCTTCGGAGGGGGTGGGGGTCGAGGAGGAGGGGTATGAGAGGGGAGGTGGGGTACGATGGAGGTGGTGGTGGTGGTGGTGGTGGTGGTGGTGTGTGTGTGTGTGTGTGTGTGTGTGTGTGTGTGTGTGTGGTGTCGAAGGCTGGGTTGAAACGGTGATTTTCAAGCCAGACTGCGATGTACATATCAGTTAATTAACTTGAGCTGAAGGTTCAAGACGACTTACATATGCAGACTGCTTACGCATTTGTTCGTAAACAGCCTTGTTTATGCGTAGCTTTCATTGACTTTAAGAAAGCTTTTGACTTTCTTAACGGAAATTAATTGTGGCTCATTGTGTCTAAACATAGAATCTGAGATAATTTGTACATTCAGCATGTGAATTTGATAAGGGCGTGTTTGAGATGTTGTCATCTCTAAGAGATTATATAGATTAAATCTAGGGCGTTAAGTAAGGGCGTGTTCGTTGTCCTTTTCTATTTTCTGTATTTTGTAAATGAATGAATTCTAGAAGTCATTAATGCTTGTAGGCACATGGCGCAGTTTACAAATGATGCTCTGGGGATTTTTATTCTCCTCTCAGCAGACGACGAATAATTAATGTCAGAATCAAAAGCTGTTCCACAAACTCAATGAATTTTTTTTACTAACGTTTGCATCACCTTAACTGTAGAAATGCAAAACGAAAGGTTAGTGTATAGAATGGATGGACATCTTTCTACTCGTGAAAGGTGGATATTCAACGGAATAGTCATGCTATTGTCCGAACATTAAACTTTTGCGTGTTAAGATCTAATAAGCAAAGCTACATCTGGTTTTTACTATGCACTCTGGAGAAACTGATGGTGTTCAGTAAATAAGTCCCTTTTGTTGCCTTTAAAATGGTTTTATTTTCAAATTCGACCATGGGCACAATACCAAAACTGAATAAGGGGGGGGGGGGGAGGCTTTGATCTACTGTCACACACATTGAAAACATCTATAGATATGCATTGAAAGTATAACTTGGTGTGTCCATACAGATACCAAATAATTTAGCGTATTGGAGACTAAAAGATACCCAGTGCATTTTCTTTCCGTAGTTAGATAATAGAAAGAATACTCATTAATAACCTGAATGGACAACATAGATATAAAGTACATGAGATGTTTGTAGAACTAGATGCCAAGGATAAGAGACATTGGGTTTAGAGGCTTTAAGGTTGCTGTTATATAACTATGCTTTTAGTTTTCTATGAGAGAAGCAGAGTGTGTATGATACGAATGATTCTATCCATACTTTCCGGCAAAGACTGGTATTTTACCTTTGCAGAAGTGGAATTTCCATATCCAGTGCAGTCATCGATTTTCGATTTGCAGAGCGTTGAATACATCACATTGTATGCGAATAATTTGTAAGTGCCCAGTAAGAGATATTATCATGTTGATGACATTCAGATTTTTGGCGTTTCGGAAATGTGTGTACATTCTGTCAGAGTTACATACCTGTGGGAATAGATCGTAACATTTATATGTTACTCTGCCGTGGAGATGAGGCATTCTGTCAGTTACATACCTGTGAATGATCGTAACTTTATATGTTACTCTGCCGTGGAGATGAGGAAAATGGAATTCATCATTTTGTTCTTTTCTGACCCTGATTACGACTTGTTAGAACTCTTAACTCCACCTAAGTATTTTGACGACCTTGTTTCTTCAGGTTAGATGTGTTAATGGCATTGTACAGTGAAACAAAGAAAGCCATACAACTGCAAAGCCATTCCATGTGCAAGGTATTCAAAATGCGGAATGATTCATTCTTGTGCGTTGTGTATGGCTTGTAATACGTGAACCCCTTTCTGATGGGCACATGGCCTTGATGTATGAAAGCTCTCTCTCTCTCTCTCTCTCTCTCTCTCTCATCCTTTTTCATGGACATCTCTCTCTCTCCTCTCTCTCTCTCTCTCTCTCTCTCTCTCTCACCTTTTTTACGGACCTCTCTCTCTCTCTGTCTCTCTCTCTCTCTCTCTACATTTTTCTTTGTACTCACGGTCCAAGCGTCACCCCTGAAGTGTGTCAGCTGATCCGCACGGACCTTGCTTCTCTTCTCTCCTCTCTCTCTCTCTCTCCCTCTGTCGCTCTCTCCTTTTCTCTCCCGCCCGAAACGTCTACGTCTGAGGGGCTGGGCAGCGACAATTGTGTCCGTCAGGTGTGGACGTATCAGCTACCCGCTGGATGTTTGACTCGTCTCAACGACTTAGGCGAGGTTTTAACCGTCTTGGGCGCATCACCTGACAGATCGATTATTTGCATAACGGCATAATCCAGTCACGATTTCCCTCGCTGACGAGCCTTGCTTCTGCTTCATTGAAGAGCAAAGAGGATAGAGGTGGGAGAGGGGGGGGGGAGTGGATGAGGGGAAGGAGAGGAGAACGCGTGTTTTTGTTAATACAAAGAAGTCCCCACCCTCTCTCTCTCTCTCTCTCCTCTCTCTCTCTCTCTTCATAACCGCTCCGGTGTAGGCGTCAAAAAAATGTTCCTGCTCTTAGCTGAGATGTATTTGAACACCTCCCCCAGGCCTCCCCAGCAACAATGCGGTGATTGTAATGGAGGGTCCTGTTCGTGGCCAATGGATAACCATGACCCTATCCCAGTCAATGGCGGGGAGGCCTCCTCTCCACAAAATGAAGGGTCCTGTTCGTGGTCAATGGATAACCATGACCCTATCCCAGTCAATGGCGGGTAGGCTTTCTCTCCACAAAAGCGCTCGACATCCTCTGCACTGAACGTGCCACAAACAAACAAAAAATCCCCAGAATTAACCCACCCAAAACCCTCATGAAGACCCGTAGACCTACAGGAACAAAACAATTCAGTTTCAGTTTCCTCAAGGAGGTGACACTGCGTGTGGACTAGTCCATATACGCTACACCGCATCCGCTAAGTTTCGAGACCACACTGCGCATGATTTAAAGCTGATAGATAGAAGAACTA
Source organism: Conus canariensis (assembly GCA_033310375.1). Classification (NCBI taxonomy): domain Eukaryota; kingdom Metazoa; phylum Mollusca; class Gastropoda; order Neogastropoda; family Conidae; genus Conus; species Conus canariensis. The sequence goes on from CM065743.1 coordinate 4,402,137, forward strand.
ATGACTACCATGAGAGAATTGAAGAAGAGGGTCTCGTAGCTCCGATTTAGCAGATGTCTGACCTATGCATCAGCCCAACGCGCTGGTCAGACCTTGGGTACCTACCTAACATTGGTTGTGCCATCATTATCATTTGATATATATATATATATATATAATATGTTGTGTGTGTGTGTGTGTGTGTGTGTGTGTGTGTGTGTGTGGTGAGTGTACACATGTGTGTATGCGTATGTGGGCACGGACCCGTGTGTGTCTGCGAGCGCATTTGTGTGTGTATGGACGAACCAAAGCTGAGGAAGACGTCTGACAAGATCAAGAAGATGCTCCTCCGCGACCTCTGTCTCAGAGAAAAGAAGCAGAGAAAGAGGAAGAGAGCGGACAGAGAAAGACGAGGTGGACAGACAACATGGCCGCGTGGTGGACAGACAACATGGCCGCGTGATGGACAGACAACATGGCCGCGTGGTGGACAGACAACATGGCCGCGTGGTGGACAGACAACATGGCTGCGTGGTGGACAGACAACATGGCCGTGCGGTCCGGGAAAGAGTTCTGCCGTAGCCTCGGCACCTGCAAACTTCCCCTCAAAAGGTGGAGACAACTGGGGCACCATCGCAGTACCCCACAGCTCTGGAGAGTGCCAGAACCCACAGAGATTCCAACTGATGAGCTGGATGAGACGGGAAGGGGTGGAGGGTGTTTATAAAATGGTGAATCTTATGAGAGAAAAAAAATGAAAACAAAAGATTACATAAAAAAGATGGTTTATAACATGGGGAATCTTTTGTTGTTGTTTTTTAACGAAAAGGAAAAGAAAAGAAAAACGAATTGAAAATGTTGAATCAAAAAGATGGAGGTGTTTATTTAAATGGGGAATCTGAAAAAAAAAAAAGAAAGAAAGAAGGGGTGCTTTGAAAAGGGGCCAAACTAGACAAACGAGTAGAGTGCTTTGAAAAGGGGCCAAACGAGACAAACGAGTAGAGTGCTTTGAAAAGGGGCCAAACGAGACAAACGAGTAGAGTGCTTTGAAAAGGGGCCAAACGAGACAAACGAGTAGAGTGCTTTGAAAAGGGGCCAAACGAGACAAACGAGTAGAGTGCTTTGAAAAGGGGCCAAACGAGACAAACGAGTAGAGTGCTTTGAAAAGGGGCCAAACGAGACAAACGAGTAGAGTGCTTTGAAAAGGGGCCAAACGAGACAAACGAGTAGAGTGCTTTGAAAAGGGGCCAAACGAGACAAACGAGTAGAGTGCTTTGAAAAGGGGCCAAACTAGACAAACGAGTAGGGTGCTTTGAAAAGGGGCCAAACTAGACAAACGAGTAGAGTGCTTTGAAAAGGGGCCAAACTAGACAAACGAGTAGGGTGCTTTGAAAAGGGGCCAAACGAGACAAACGAGTAGGGTGCTTTGAAAAGGGGCCAAACGAGACAAACGAGTAGGGTACTTTGAAAAGGGGCCAAACTAGACAAACGAGTAGAGTGCTTTGAAAAGGGGCCAAACGAGACAAACGAGTAGGGTGCTTTGAAAAGGGGCCAAACTAGACAAACGAGTAGAGTGCTTTGAAAAGGGGCCAAACGAGACAAACGAGTAGGGTGCTTTGAAAAGGGGCCAAACGAGACAAACGAGTAGAGTGCTTTGAAAAGGGGCCAAACGAGACAAACGAGTAGGGTGCTTTGAAAAGGGGCCAAACTAGACAAACGAGTAGAGTGCTTTGAAAAGGGGCCAAACTAGACAAACGAGTAGGGTGCTTTGAAAAGGGGCCAAACGAGACAAACGAGTAGGGTGCTTTGAAAAGGGGCCAAAACGAGACAAACGAGTAGAGTGCTTTGAAAAGGGGCCAAACGAGACAAAACGAGTAGAGTGCTTTGAAAAGGGGCCAAACGAGACAAACGAGTAGAGTGCTTTGAAAAGGGGCCAAACGAGACAAACGAGTAGAGTGCTTTGAAAAGGGGCCAAACGAGACAAACGAGTAGAGTGCTTTGAAAAGGGGCCAAACGAGACAAACGAGTAGAGTGCTTTGAAAAGGGGCCAAACGAGACAAACGAGTAGAGTGCTTTGAAAAGGGGCCAAACTAGACAAACGAGTAGAGTGCTTTGAAAAGGGGCCAAACGAGACAAACGAGTAGAGTGCTTTGAAAAGGGGCCAAACTAGACAAACGAGTAGAGTGCTTTGAAAAGGGGCCAAACGAGACAAACGAGTAGAGTGCTTTGAAAAGGGGCCAAACGAGACAAACGAGTAGAGTGCTTTGAAAAGGGGCCAAACGAGACAAACGAGTAGGGTGCTTTGAAAAGGGGCCAAACTAGACAAACGAGTAGAGTGCTTTGAAAAGGGGCCAAACGAGACAAACGAGTAGAGTGCTTTGAAAAGGGGCCAAACTAGACAAACGAGTAGAGTGCTTTGAAAAGGGGCCAAACTAGACAAACGAGTAGATAAAAGGCGACACGAAGAGAGAATTGGTCCAGAAAAGAACAGTTCTGGCGATTGCCTTTACTGAAAAAAACGAAATATGAAAAACAGTTGTTGTTTTTTAATGCACTGCTGATTAGGGAGAGAGGGGGGGGGGCGGAGGGAGGGAAAGGAAGGGCGTGAGGGGAGGTAAATGGGCAAAATAGTTTAAGAAAGGGGAGGGGGAGGAGCTGAAAATAAAGAAAAGGATTAGACAGTAGCAGCCAGACTGGGGTGATCTGTGACCGGGGCATCTCGGTTTGAGGAGACCCTGCATTTATTAAAACTCTCTGTGATCAATACTGAGGGGGTAGGGCCTTTGAGTCGTTCACCGGCACGTCACCTGATCGATGTGATCGAACGGCTTTTGCATATCGTGATAATTCTGTCACGATGTGGAGCGTTACCGGCGAATTTTAATGGGTTTCTGATTATACGTTGTTTACAGTGGGGATGGGTGTGTGGGATGGGGAGGAGGAGGGGATGGGGGGGGGGGGGATTTCTTGTTTCAGTTTCAGGTACAGACTTGTACATCACGCTATATGAAGCACCATGGCACAGGTCAGGCGATGTGACGACACAATAGACATGTACGCTGTCTTTAATACATATTTACACATGATGTATAAATAACACGAAGAACATAAAGAATGGGAACATTTCGAATGTATAAAAATAAACACAAGACAGGCTCTTGTTTCTATTTATAGAAAGCATGACTGGTTTGTATACGTAACAAATCCTGTCAAGAACCAGGCAGCAAAACAGCAAGTTTTGATGTAAAATATTTCAGCTTCCTTTTTTTTTTTTTTTTTTTTTTTTTTTTACAGTCTGGATGCTAGTATGATTTTAGGTATGAAAGATGTCAGTGTTTGGCACTATTTATGATCCTATACAATCAAAACTGATCTCTAACCAACGCTGCTTTGAGAGTTGTTTTATGCTGCCAGAGATTCACAAGAACCTCCAGTGTGGACGACTTGTTGTCCCGCTTAGAGAGGCCTTCATTGCTGTCGAGGAGACTAACGCTGAAAAGTTCCATACCGGTCTCATCTCCATAGATAGTCAGATGCTCCGTCCCCAGATCCAGGCAGGCATAGAACCCTCCATACCCTGCTACATACCCTGCCTGCATACCCTGCCTACATACCCTGCCTACATACCCTGCCTATATACCCTGCCTACATACCCTGCCTGCATACCCTGCCTACATACCCTGCCTACATACCCTGCCTACATACCCTGCTACATACCCTGCCTGCATATCCTGCCTGCACACCCTACCTACATACCCTGCCTACATACCCGACATACATACCCGACCTACATACCCTGCCTGCACACCCTACCTACATACCCTGCCTACATACCCTGCCTGCATACCCTGCCTACATACCCTGCCTGCATACCCTGCCTACATACCCTACCTACATACCCTGCCTGCATACCCTGCCTACATACCCTGCCTACATACCCTCCCTACATACCCTGCCTACATACCCTGCCTACATACCCTCCCTACATATCCTGCCTACATACCCGACCTACATACCCGACCTACATACCCTGCCTGCATACCCTGCCTATATACCCTGCCTACATACCCGACATACATACCCGACTTACATACCCTGCCTGCATACCCATGTTAAGGATGTCATCTTGAATCTGAACAAAAATAAAGCAGTAGGACCTGATTTGGTTCACAACAGGTTGTTGATTGCATCTCTTCCAGTTATACTGGATCCTTTGACTACCATTTTTAACAGAAGTATGATTGAAGCAAAGTTTCCAAACGTCTGTAAAACAGCCCATGTAAGTCCACTACATAAAAAAGAATCGAAGGAACTTTGTAACAACTATCGTCCAGTCTCTTTGCTCAGCTGTGTTGGAAAGGTTCTGGAAAGATGTATCCACAAGCAAGTTTTCGATTTTTTATTGTCAAATGATATCATTTCACCTTCCCAATCCGGATTTATCCCTGGTGATTCCACAGTCAATCAGTTATTATGTATCTATAACGATTTATGTTCCTCATTTGATAGTGGAATCACAACGCAAGCTGTGTACTTCGATATTTCTAAAGCTTTTGACCGTGTCTGGCATAGAGGTCTCATCCGTAAACTTGAAGGCAATGGCATACGAGGGACGTTGTTAGCATGGTTCACCGATTATCTCTCTGATCGCATGCAGGCAGTTGTAATCAAGGGTGACCAATCAGACTATGTCAGAATCCCTGCAGGAGTTCCCCAAGGCTCAGTTCTTGGACCTCTCTTATTTCTTATTTACATTAACGACATTACAGACGGGTATAAGATCTAAAGTTAAACTTTTTGCGGATGATACCAGCATGTCCCTCTCACTT
>CM065743.1:4407044-4419544 GCA_033310375.1 Conus canariensis
CTAAGTTTCGAGACCACACTGCGCATGATTTAAAGCTGATAGATAGAAGAACTAATGACTACCATGAGAGAATTGAAGAAGAGGGTCTCGTAGCTCCGATTTAGCAGATGTCTGACCTATGCATCAGCCCAACGCGCTGGTCAGACCTTGGGTACCTACCTAACATTGGTTGTGCCATCATTATCATTTGATATATATATATATATATGTGTGTGTGTGTGTGTGTGTGTGTGTGGTGTGTGTGTGGTTGTGTGGTGGTGAGTGTACACATGTGTGTATGCGTATGTGGGCACGGACCCGTGTGTGTCTGCGAGCGCATTTGTGTGTGTATGGACGAACCAAAGCTGAGGAAGACGTCTGACAAGATCAAGAAGATGCTCCTCCGCGACCTCTGTCTCAGAGAAAAGAAGCAGAGAAAGAGGAAGAGAGCGGACAGAGAAAGACGAGGTGGACAGACAACATGGCCGCGTGGTGGACAGACAACATGGCCGCGTGATGGACAGACAACATGGCCGCGTGGTGGACAGACAACATGGCCGCGTGGTGGACAGACAACATGGCTGCGTGGTGGACAGACAACATGGCCGTGCGGTCCGGGAAAGAGTTCTGCCGTAGCCTCGGCACCTGCAAACTTCCGTCAAAAGGTGGAGACAACTGGGGCACCATCGCAGTACCCCACAGCTCTGGAGAGTGCCAGAACCCACAGAGATTCCAACTGATGAGCTGGATGAGACGGGAAGGGGTGGAGGGTGTTTATAAAATGGTGAATCTTATGAGAGAAAAAAAAATGAAAACAAAAAGATTACATAAAAAAGATGGTTTATAACATGGGGAATCTTTTGTTGTTGTTTTTTAACGAAAAGGAAAAGAAAAGAAAAACGAATTGAAAATGTTGAATCAAAAAGATGGAGGTGTTTATTAAATGGGGAATCTGAAAAAAAAAAAAAGAAAGAAAGAAGGGGTGCTTTGAAAAGGGGCCAAACTAGACAAACGAGTAGATAAAAGGCGACTCGAAGAGAGAACTGGTCCAGAAAAGAACAGTTCTGGCGATTGCCTTTACTGAAAAAAAACGAAATATGAAAAACAGTTGTTGTTTTTTAATGCACTGCTGATTAGGGAGAGAGGGGGGGGCGGAGGGAGGGAAAGGAAGGGCGTGAGGGAGGTAAATGGGCAAAATAGTTTAAGAAAGGGGAGGGGGAGGAGCTGAAAATAAAGAAAAGGATTAGACAGTAGCAGCCAGACTGGGGTGATCTGTGACTGGGGCATCTCGGTTTGAGGAGACCCTGCATTTATTAAAACTCTCTGTGATCAATACTGAGGGGGTAGGGCCTTTGAGTCGTTCACCGGCACGTCACCTGATCGATGTGATCGAACGGCTTTTGCATATCGTGATAATTCTGTCACGATGTGGAGCGTTACCGGCGAATTTTAATGGGTTTCTGATTATACGTTGTTTACAGTGGGGATGGGTGTGTGGGATGGGGAGGAGGAGGGGATGGGGGGGGGGGGGGATTTCTTGTTTCAGTTTCAGGTACAGACTTGTACATCACGCTATATGAAGCACCATGGCACAGGTCAGGCGATGTGACGACACAATAGACATGTACGCTGTCTTTAATACATATTTACACATGATGTATAAATAACACGAAGAACATAAAGAATGGGAACATTTCGAATGTATAAAAATAAACACAAGACAGGCTCTTGTTTCTATTTATAGAAAGCATGACTGGTTTGTATACGTAACAAATCCTGTCAAGAACCAGGCAGCAAAACAGCAAGTTTTGATGTAAAATATTTCAGCTTCCTTTTTTTTTTTTTTTTTTTTTTTTTTTTACAGTCTGGATGCTAGTATGATTTTAGGTACGAAAGATGTCAGTGTTTGGCACTATTTATGATCCTATACAATCAAAACTGATCTCTAACCAACGCTGCTTTGAGAGTTGTTTTATGCTGCCAGAGATTCACAAGAACCTCCAGTGTGGACGACTTGTTGTCCCGCTTAGAGAGGCCTTCATTGCTGTCGAGGAGACTAACGCTGAAAAGTTCCATACCGGTCTCATCTCCATAGATAGTCAGATGCTCCGTCCCCAGATCCAGGCAGGCATAGAACCCTCCATACCCTGCTACATACCCTGCCTGCATACCCTGCCTACATACCCTGCCTACATACCCTGCCTATATACCCTGCCTACATACCCTGCCTGCATACCCTGCCTACATACCCTGCCTACATACCCTGTCTACATACCCTGCTACATACCCTGCCTGCATACCCTGCCTGCACACCCTACCTACATACCCTGCCTACATACCCGACATACATACCCGACCTACATACCCTGCCTGCACACCCTACCTACATACCCTGCCTACATACCCTGCCTACATACCCTGCCTACATACCCTGCCTGCATACCCTGCCTACATACCCTACCTACATACCCTGCCTGCATACCCTGCCTACATACCCTGCCTACATACCCTCCCTACATACCCTGCCTACATACCCTGCCTACATACCCTCCCTACATATCCTGCCTACATACCCTACCTACATACCCGACCTACATACCCTGCCTGCATACCCTGCCTATATACCCTGCCTACATACCCGACATACATACCCGACTTACATACCCTGCCTGCATACCCATGTTAAGGATGTCATCTTGAATCTGAACAAAAATAAAGCAGTAGGACCTGATTTGGTTCACAACAGGTTGTTGATTGCATCTCTTCCAGTTATACTGGATCCTTTGACTACCATTTTTAACAGAAGTATGATTGAAGCAAAGTTTCCAAACGTCTGTAAAACAGCCCATGTAAGTCCACTACATAAAAAAGAATCGAAGGAACTTTGTAACAACTATCGTCCAGTCTCTTTGCTCAGCTGTGTTGGAAAGGTTCTGGAAAGATGTATCCACAAGCAAGTTTTCGATTTTTTATTGTCAAATGATATCATTTCACCTTCCCAATCCGGATTTATCCCTGGTGATTCCACAGTCAATCAGTTATTATGTATCTATAACGATTTATGTTCCTCATTTGATAGTGGAATCACAACGCAAGCTGTGTACTTCGATATTTCTAAAGCTTTTGACCGTGTCTGGCATAGAGGTCTCATCCGTAAACTTGAAGGCAATGGCATACGAGGGACGTTGTTAGCATGGTTCACCGATTATCTCTCTGATCGCATGCAGGCAGTTGTAATCAAGGGTGACCAATCAGACTATGTCAGAATCCCTGCAGGAGTTCCCCAAGGCTCAGTTCTTGGACCTCTCTTATTTCTTATTTACATTAACGACATTACAGACGGTATAAGATCTAAAGTTAAACTTTTTGCGGATGATACCAGCATGTCCCTCTCACTTAATGATCCTACTATTCGCACAGAAATAATCAATTCTGATCTACAAAAGATACATCTTTGGGCGCAGCGCTGGAAAATAAAATTCAGTGAAGACAAAACAGAATTACTTAACTTTTTACGGGGCAATCATCTAGTTTTACCCCTTATATTTGGACAAACGTATCTTCAAGGCAAAGACAAACATAAACATCTAGGACTTATACTTCAAAATAATTGCAAGTGGGATGAACATATTAATGGTATACAAAACAAAATAACTATGCTGCTTTCCTGTATGAAAAGTTTTAAATATAGATTTAGTAGGAGAGCCTTAGAAATCATGTATAAATCTTTCGTATTACCTAATTTTGACTATGCAGATGTTGTGTGGGACAACTGCTCCGAAATGCAATCCAATTCTCTTGAAAACTTACACTTAGAAGCTATAAGAACAATTATTGGAGCTGTTCGTGGAACAAGTCATCAAAAATTATATGAAGAATCTGGATTTTGCTCACTCAAGGAAAGGAGGAAAAGACATAAAATTATATATTATTATAAAATGATAAATGGCTTGTGTCCGGATTATTTACTTGATCTTCTACCTGGTCTTGTTTCGGAACAGGAATCCTTATCACAGGAGAAGACCGTTAGAGCGTACAACTCCAAAATGCAACACTGAGATATATCGGAAATCCTTCATTCCTTCAACTACATCTTTATGGAATAGTCTCCCCGATCATATTAAAACCAGTCCATCTTTAAGCGTAGTCAAGCATCATTTATCGGCTGATGATCCTGTCATACCACCGTACTTTTACCTTGGCGAGAGAAAAAACCAAATCATTCATTGCCGTCTTCGTCTTGGAATCAGTGATCTGAGATATGACATGTTCAACCGTCATCTAATTAACGACCCACTGTGTGAGTGTGGCAATGGGGAGGAAACAGCTCAGCACTATTTTCTGTTGTGTCCTCGTTTTAATGAAACCCGCGCAAATACTATTTCCGATCTCCCATCACACTACAGAAATGTTCGAACTCTGTTAAAAGGTGACCGTAATCTGCAGATAGATACCAATATATTGATATTTGAAGCTGTTCATAAGTTTATCTCTGGAAGCAACCGGTTTTAGATATATTGCCTTTTGGAGGTTTCAGGTATGACAAAAGAAGATTGTTCTAAAAATGTTGCCATTATTTCAGATTGTGATGCTAACAAATTACTGTGCCTGTGGTGTGTTTCTCATCGTCTCTCTTCATTGATCTCCGTCTCTTTCTTTCTTTTTTTCTTTAAATTATTTTCTCTCTTTCCGGGAAAGGGTGGGGGGCGGGGGTGTTCTCTTTTTGTATTCTTCATGCGATTTATAAACTTTAAACTGTCAATTGTTTTCATATAAATAATGTAATATTTGTGTTACTGTAGCCGCCAGGTAAATTATTTGTGTATTGTCATTTTGCAGAGCACACTATAAGCGTTCAGCTTGTTGCTGCTCACTTTGTATTGTGTAAACATTGTACTTACCTGTGATTAAAGATTTGTTTAAACCACATACCCGACCTACATACCCGACATACATACCCGACCTACATACCCTGCCTGCATACCCTGCCTATATACCCTGCCTACATACCCGACATACATACCCGACCTACATACCCTGCCTACATACCCTGCCTACATACCCTACCTACATACCCTGACCTACATACCCTGCCTGCATACCCTGCCTACATACCCTGCCTACATACCCTACCTACATACCCTGACCTACTATACCCTGCCTACATACCCTGCCTACATACCCTACCTACATACCCTACCTACATACCCTCCTACATACCCTGCCTACATACCCTGCCTACATACCCTACCTACATACCCTGCCTACATACCCTGCCTACATACCCTACCTACATACCCTGCCTACATACCCTACCAACATACCCTGCCTACATACCCTGCCTACATACCCTGCCTACATACCCTATCCAGTCCTACCCTGTTCACTCCTGCGAAGCAGACTATCAGAAATTGTTGTTGTTGTTGTTGTTTTGTTGTTGTTGCTTTTTTTTCTTCTTCTTCTTCTTCTTATCATTATCATTATCATCATTATTATTATTACCACTACTACTACTACTGCTACTACTACTACTACTACTATCATTATTATCAGTAGTAGTAGTAGTAGTAGTAGTAGTGTTATCCTCCTCCTCCTCCTCCTCGTTCTTCTTCTTCTTCTTTTCTTCTTCTTCTTCTTCTTCTTCTTCTTCTTCTTCTTCTCCTCCTCCTCCTCCTCCTCCTCCTCCTTCTCCTCCTCCTCCTCCTCCTTCTTCTTTATTTTCATTTGTTTCTCGTGAACTATAGTGGAATGAAATGTGCTCCCAGAGGAGGCCATATCTACATCCTCTGTAGAGTCATTCCAACATGAAATTTAAAAATGATTTCTCCTTGCCCTCTCCCCTCCCGAACATTGTTTTCCCTTATTTGGTATAGTGCGGAGTTGTGGGCCTTGGCACGGTTCTAGGCCTTGTCTAGGACTGTACTAAGGCTCCATTTATAGGGGGCGCGAAAAGCGTACAAGCCTGCCGGGAGCTTCACACGTTGGGGCAATTTTTTTTCCCATGGGTAGCTGTCTGTCTTAGATTCTGTTTTTATTTTGTTGTTCGGTTTATTTGTTTTGTCTCCCTTTTCGCCCCTGTCATGTGTGAAGTCATGTTCTTGATACCGAAGGTGTTCACCTAAACAGGAGAAGAAAAAGGTCTGTTTTGATTGTTCATGATTTGGGCGTTCCTCGATTCCATTTTTATTATTATTATTATTATGATGGATACTTATATAGCGTCTATCCTCGGCTAGAGACCAAGCTCTAAGCGCTTTACAATCCACACTCGTTTACGCAACGGACTGCCTACCTGGGTAGTGCTGATTAAAGAGCTGCCAGCTGGCGCTTCATTCAGTCGTTTCCCGTGTCTTCCAGTCAATATCGTTCACTCAGTTTCCTTGCTTTCTTCATTCTTTCCATTTCTCACGCAGGGTGCATGCTATGTGTAACGTGTCATCCATACCAACGGCCAAACTGGCCTTCTCTTCCGAAAGTTGGTGACGGGATTTTACGTGTGTGCAAGATGTTATGCGTGCGTTCACACACGGAACCTCGGTTTATAGTCTCATTCGAAGGACTGTATGGGAAATGGAGTCAGAACCAATGTTAACTGCGAGGGAAAAATCCCCCTGAAACGGCTCGGCGGAGATTCGAACCCACAGCCCCATGATCACCAAGACTGCGAGTCTGGCGCTCTACCACTGAGCTATTCCGGCCCCCTTTTAAGCCTGTTGCAAAGTTCACTCTGAAACACTGACACATGTTACCATCTTCCGTGAAGGTCAGCAAACATTGTAACAAAATTTTGTTTTGTTTTTTGTACTCCCAGTTCTTGTAGAACAGGGAGTACTTTACAATGGGAAGAAATGTTGTCTGTGTGTCTGTCTGTGTGTCTGTCCGTGGTCAAAATGTGTTCCACTCGCTCCAGACAAAACTTCTGGGCCGACCTTTCTAAAAATTTGTAGATATGTTCTTTATGGGTCACGGATGATGCCCGATGTTTTATTTTACCAGAATAGCCGTTACTAACGGCTATAACGGCCCAAAATGGTTTTTCTTCTTTATGGAATATCTCAGTGACGAAATACATCATGAGGCATGTTTGATTGTGACGTCAAATACATTATGACAGTTGCCGACAAAAGAGCCTGGAGAGAAACGCGGCTGCCTCATCACGTCCCCCCAACGACCCCAGCGGTCAGGGGAATGAGCTGATGGTAATGAAGTCAGTATCAACCATGATTTTATCGTAATTCTTAAAATCTACTTTGTCTTTCTTTTCTCTGTTTTGTTAGGTGCTTTCTTCGCTATACATGTTTCTTGTGCTGAATTTTAACGTTTCCCTGTTCCATTTTGTCATTGTAAAAAAAAAGAGCTCAGTTTTGTTTGTGGGCAACAACACAGAGACATGATTTTGTAAAGGTGAAGAAAATTGTGTGTCCAAAATAAAATAAAGCTCTTCTACGTTGAATGAATGTTTGTGTATGTCATGCGAGTTTTTCAATGAATACAGCTCTCTCTCCTCTCTCCTCTCTCTCTCTCTCTCTCTCTCTCTCTCTCTCTCTCTCTCTCTCTCTCTCTCTCTCCACTTCGACAGGAGGTTCGCTTATTCTATGTCTGTGTGTGCTGATTTTTTTCTTCTTTGAAATCAATTTCTTTATTCTTGTTTGTTGTTTCAATCGATTTTTTTCCTTTAAAGTCATCTACGCCTTAAATGTTAGTCCCACACATGTGTGTAAACAAGCTTGTGAGTGTGTGTGTGTGTGTGTGTGTGTGTGTGTGTGTGTGTGTGTGTGTGTGTGTGTGTGTGTGTTACAGATGAAATCAACAGTCAAGCTCAATGCTCCAGCAAAATCTCTCTCTCTCTCTCTCTCTCTCTCTCTCTCTCTCTCTCTCTCTCTCTCTCTTTGCCCCCTCCTCTCTCTCTCTCCTCTCTCTCTCTCTCTCTCTCTCGCACGCACACACACACACACACACACACACACACACACACACACACACACACACACAACACACACACATTTATTGAATTACTGAACACTCGGAAACTTTAATTGATCATGTTTACGTCACCTCAAGAGCAAATATTGTGGAAGTATGTTCTGTTCAAATCGGATGCAGTGATCATTCATCTGTTTGTTTTACATGGATGAAGAAAGGTGTAAAAATTCCTAAGCTGGGACATAAGGAAATCTTTTACAGATCTTTCACACATTTTGACAAAAATGCATTTCTTGATGATTTACTTTCCTCGGGCTTAGATTATGTTTATCAGATAAGAAACCCAGATGAAGCAACTTGCCTGGGTTATGGTAGCAGGTCCTTGAGGAAGAGGTGGATGAGGGCGCTTCGGTTTAAAACCTTCTTGGCTCGGAGGGACAAGTGGGAATGGGTGACAGTGGGCAGGGAAAATGGGGAAGTGAGGAAGTGAGCACTGCCAAAAAGCTGAAAAGTGAATACTGCTAGAAGATGAATTTTGCCAGACTGCAGCAATCTGCATGTGGGAGAGGTTGTGGCCGGAAGAGCAGAAATGGAAGAAGAGCTCTTCCGGCCACAACCTCTCCCACATGCAGATTGCTGCAGTCTGGCAAAATTCATCTTCCTCTATAAGACGTAAAGAACAAGAGTCCCTCCTTATTCACAAACTTGGCACTATCCACCCAAATGGAATCAATATCAAACACTGACTTTCCTCCATAACAGCCCTTTGTTCTTACTTATCTTGATTTTGTCTCTTAACATTATATATTACTATTTTTATTTACTTTATCCCCCCCCCCCCCCCCCAGTCCTTCTGCTCTTGACCCATTTCTCTCTTTTTCCCCACCCTGCCCTCTCCTTCTATACCCCCCCCCCCCCTCATGCCTTCCAACTCTCTCCTTCCTTCCCCCTCAATCCTTGCTGAACACTTTTCATCTTCTAGCAGTATTCACTTTTCAGCTTTTTGGCAGTGCTCACTTCCTCACTTCCCCATTTCTCCCTGCCCACTGTCACCCATTCCCACTTGTCCCTCCGAGCCAAGAAGGTTTTAAACCGAAGCGCCCTCATCCACCTCTTCCTCAAGGACCTGCTACCATAACCCAGGCAAGTTGTTTCATTGATCCAGGTCCTGCAGTCAACCAACTATTTGTGTTCCAGATGAAGCAGTCAATTACTGGGTATACATTTTGAGTTCAATATATGATAAACATGCTCCTTTTGTTAGAAAACGAGTAAAACATACTATAAAACCCCGTGGTTGACGAACGAAATAGACAATGACATACATAAAAGAGATCATTTACTCAGGTCAAAGGACAAAGAAAAATTTAGAAAACAAAGAAACAAAGTGAATTCCATGAAACGAAAAGCGAAGAAAAAATATTTTCAAGATTTGTTATTCTCTTCTCAGAATTCAAAATCGATCTGGAAGGCAATTAATCTTTTAACTAATGGTAAATCGAACTCTAAAGTTAAGAATCCAATAAAGGATATTTCACCGGAAGATTTGAACTTTCATTTTGCAAATGTTGCTAAGGACATAATAGTAAATGATAATACAAATCAAAATGATTTACATGAACTAAAACAGTATTGCTGTTCTAAAAACATCTCCTCAACTTTCACTATACCGTCAATTTCAGTAAATGAAGTGTGTTATGGGCTAATGTGTCTAAAACAATCTGGAACAAAAGGTTTAGATGGAATTGATGGAAGGATACTGAAAATTGCCTCATCTGCTATCGCTGATACACTCACCTATATTTACAACTTGTGCATTGATAAAAACCAATTTCCTCTTATATTTAAACAAGCCAAAGTCATACCTTTGTACAAAAATGGTGATTCCACCAATCCGTCCAACTATAGACCTATTTCAATATTACCCATTTTGTCAAAACCACTTGAAAGACATATTCAAAGACAATTATATTCTCATTTTAAGCATTATGATTTGATTCATGAAAATCAGTCAGGCTTTAGAGAAAATCACTCCTGCCATACGTCTCTTGTACAGCTTACTGATTATTGCCTATCAAATATAAATAATAACGAATTTACTGGAATTCTTTTTGTCGACTTTGCTAAAGCCTTTGATGTTATAAACCATTCCCTTCTCATAAAAAAAAAACTTGCACACTATAAGCTATCGAACCAGGCCATAGACTTCATTAGATCTTTTCTTACTGATCGTCAACAACTTGTTGAAATTTGTAGCAGACGGTCAGAATTACTCAATTTGGAATTTGGTGTTCCACAGGGATCAGTATTAGGACCTCTCCTATTCTCTGTTTACATAAATGATTTGCCTTTATACATAGACTGTGATTGTGAAATGTTTGCTGATGACACTTCATTACAGTTTAGCAGTGATAATCCTATGATTCTAGTAAATAACCTTCAGAACAACATCGACAGATTGATTAAATGGACAGAAATGAACCACATGTCCCTGAATGCAAATAAAACGAAATGTATGTATGTGAGTACACGGCAAAAAAGGCAGAAAATGAGGTCCCCGTTCACAGCGCTATATGTCAATGACCAAAGGATTGAGGAGGTAACATCTCATAAAGTACTAGGGGCTATCATCGATAATGATTTAACGTGGTACGACCACATTACTGACTTTGGAAAATGTCTTTCTAAAAGGATTTATCAATTATCAAAAATAAACATTTTCTGAATCCCCAGTCAAGGAAATTATTTTTTCATGCACATATTTTATCTCTCATTGATTATGCGTCTATGTTATGGGATAATTCTAGTGAAACAAATTTGAAACAAATCAATCGTTTACATAAGAGAGCTATAAAGTTGGTGCAATTAAAATCTAATTCCTTGACAGGTGATGACTATAAAAAGTTAGATATTCTTCCATTCAAAGACAGGCTTTTCTTCAATAAATGCTTATGCATGTATAAAGTAGTTAAGGGAATAGCTCCAAAGAAAATTATCCGAAACTTTGCAAATAATGAAAATAGACATATTCACAAACTTTCGTTTCCTAGACCCCGTAACAATCTTTACAAATCTAGCTTCATATATTCTGGAGGAACGGCATGGAACAATTTATCTTCTACTTTAAAAACATGTCCTTCTAAACTACTGTTTAAAAAAGCACTGAAAAAATATTTGATGGACAAATTATAAAGTAATTTATGATTATCTATATTGTTGCAGATCCTCTCTCTCTCTCTCTCTCTCTCTCTCTCTCTCTCTCTCTCTCTCTCTCTCTCTCTCTCTCTCTCTCTCTCTGACTGTCTGTCTGTCTGTCTATTGGATTCTTTGTCAATGCTATCTGTCTCTCTGCTTATCTGTCAGCCCCCCCCCCCCCCCCCCCCCCCCTCCTCCTCTCTCTCTCTCTCTGCGTCTGGTGGTCGTAAAGAAGAAACAGTTCTGTGCCGGCTGCACACCGGCCATTCGTATTTTACCCATTCGTACCTTTTAAAGAGTGAAGAAGCTCCGTGGTGCATTCCATGTCATGTGCCACTCACAATGAAACATATTCTTTTAGAGTGTTGGGACTTGCATGATGTGAGACACAAACATTTTACGGCAGATTCCATGAAAACCTTGTTCAGAGATGTCCCACCTGATGCCATCTTTGAGTTCTTGAACGAGATTAACATTTTTCATCAGATCTGAGTTTTTACAGTGGAAAGATTTTTAACAAACTTTCGGATGGTTTTTCGATGTATTTTAAAGAATTGTGTGAATGAATGACTTGTGAGTTGATTTTAACGTGGTGACAGCCCTGATGTGGCCCTTTGCGGTCGGCTGGGCTATAAGTAACATTATCTTATCTTATCTCTCTCTCTCTCTCTCTCTCTCTCCTCTCTCTCTCTCTCTCTCTCTCTCTCTCTCTCTCTCTCAAATGTCTTCATTGCCATGTTTGACATGTCCATTGTCTGTCACAATATTGATTAATGGTTGTTAATTGTTTCTTTGTTTTCATTACATTGTATACTTCTGATTTATACGTATGTATTGCTTCGCGTTTCTGGTTTTCACTATTGTGATTGATATTTATGCTTTTTTGTGAGGGCAGGATGAAAAAAAGCTGTAAAGCTTATTCTTTTAACCCTCAATAAAGATAATTTTGACTTGACTTGACTTGACTTGACTTGACTTACTTGTTCACAAGATGGGGAAAAGATGATATGGGAGAGGGTGAGAAGAGGGGGAGGTGTAGAAATCACAGACCAGTCAGGCATACCTGATTAGTTGTTTTATCTGTTGATCATTTTTTTTTAAAACAATAATTGGTTAGACCCTTGAAACGTTCAATCTTTCTAGATTCATTTTAGGATTTTGCGATGCGTGGTCCCAGTTCTTTCACGCCCTATGGAAATGGAACTGAACCCCAAAGTTATTAACTGTCTGTGCACATCAGCTGTGTTTCATGTCCATTGAGGTATGACTTACTTCTTCTCTGGTGCTTTCTCCTTATAATTTTCCCTACCCCCATCCCCGGCTTTAGACAATTTACGGGTTGTTTTCACTATTTATTATTTCAAAAGTGTTATTTCCTTTTTCTTTGATCTAAAAAAGAAAAT
>CM065743.1:4427044-4442044 GCA_033310375.1 Conus canariensis
TGGACAGTATGTAAGAATAACTAAAAAGTTAAACTTGAAACTAAAAACGTTTGATAAGTGTGTTCAGTTTGGAATCATGTTCAAGGTCCAATGGATACGACCCTAAACAGGCTTCAAGGTCTAATGGCGTAAAGTTCACATTAAGTTTGCACAACTCATAGGAGATTGAAAATAAACTCAGGAATTCAAACCCTAATAATGCTGGTGAACCAGTTAATATACCGCCAAGGGTGTTGAAAGAGGTTCACAAGGTACCGTTCCACTATGCCTCTTATTCACTAAACGCGTTAGAGAAAGGAGTCGTGCATCAAGAAAAGAAGAAAGCTAGAGTAAATGACCGCCATCTTTCAGAAATGAAACAAATCATTGGCAGGAAATTACAGACCAGTTAGGCTAACATGTGTGTTTTGTGAACTTTTAGAGGGTTTTTTTTTTTGTTTTTTTTTTTTTAAAGATGCTATTGTTGACCACATGACCTTGAACAGCTT
Source organism: Conus canariensis (assembly GCA_033310375.1). NCBI lineage: Eukaryota > Metazoa > Mollusca > Gastropoda > Neogastropoda > Conidae > Conus > Conus canariensis. Next base: position 4,427,533 of record CM065743.1, read on the forward strand.
ATCTTCTGAGTCAGCATGGCTTTAGCTATATGTAACACAACTGGTCGGGGTGATGGCGGACTTTCACAAATGTTGGATGATGCAGAATCATTGTACGTTGTCTGCATGGACTTTGAAAATGCGTTTGATTCCGTCCTGCATGACCAGCACCTGGCGAAGATCCACAGTCACAGAGAGTAACTGGCAATGTTTCAACTCGGACCTCACATTTCCTCCAGAACAGAACACAGGCTTTCAGAGCCGTGAATGCACACTCCTAGGAGACCAAAGTCCTAAGTGGTAGCCTATAGGGGTGCCCTGTGTGGTTGAAGCCATTCTGTTTACCTCCAGATGTTGTCGTTAGCCCTAGATTTATAACGTGGGCGACTACCAAAACATCCAGCTTACTGAATATTGTTCCAAACTAAAGCAAAAACAAGCAAACAAACAAACAAAACCACTGCACATGATATCAAAATGTGCCAACAACACACAATTCCTCAAATGAGGATGACTTTGTAGTACTCTGTGAACAAGTCATAGCTGCAGTGACATCTCTGAAATGTGGGACGGCTGCAGGCATGGACAACATCCCTGCAGAGCTCTTCAAACATGGGGAGCTGCAGTAACTGAAATCCTGAACACCAACTGCAACAAAATCTGGCACATGACTGAGGATCTACCCACGCCATGGACTCAAATTTTTTTTTTTTTTTTTAAATGATTTTCCAACATTAACAATAGGGATAATCGACATAACATACAATAAACATCATACAAATTGGTACATTAAATCAAGGGAGGGGATGGGGGTAAAAGGGGAAAAAAGTATAAACACATGAAAAGAAAACAAAAATCCAATAGTCCATTCAAAATCACGAAGAATAAAAGAAAAGAAAAAGGTCACAAACGTACAACCTTGACTCTTTCTCATTCATGAGGCACCCGAGGAATGAATACGTCCAGTATGCCTGTCCAAATAGGGTAAAGTGGTTAGTCAGAATGTTTTCACATGTATACACATATTTTCATAAGTTTCATTAGCTACTTATTACCCCCGACTACTTTTTGCTCGTTCTTTTTCTTTTTCCCTCCTCGTCTAACTCATTCCAATAGACCTAACAATTTAGTTTTTCATAAGGGTACCATTTTCTATCAAATTCCATGTATTTCATTTCTGAATAATGCATATATTTTTCAACCCTGTATATATTATTAAGTTCTCTCAAGAAATGATTGACAGTAGGTTTTATTTTATTTATTCTGCTTCTATATATGTAATGTTTAGCCCATAGGATAATGTGTTCAAAAATTTCGTCAGTTTTTGTATGCTCATCATTTCCGAATAGAACCAGCTCCACATTAAACTCTATTCTGCTGCAATGTTCACATCTTTCTTTTAATGTTTTTTCTAGTTCCCCCAGAAATGTTTCGCAAACTGGCACTGCCACAAGTAGTGTTGAACTAAATCGGTTTCGGATTCACAAAATGTACACAGATCAGTGGTAAGAATTCCCATTTTCTTTAAGATACAATTTGTAACCAAAATATTGTGACAAATTCTTATTTGGAACCATTTTAATTTAATTTCTTTAATTTTTGTCACTTGTTTCATTGTTGTTTCCCAATCTACCAAAATTTTTAATTTATCTTCCCATTTTACAAAGGAGCTTATGTCAAATATTGTTATTTTTTCAACGAGAGTGCTGTAAAAAGGTTTCGATCCCTTTTTAACGCTTGATATTATTTGTAGTGCTTTCGTTCTTAGATTACAGCTATTGTTCGTTACTTTAATATTTCTACTTCTTAAATACCTTTTTATTGATGATATACAGCCCATGAATTCGAGATAATTTACAGTGATATCATATTTTTCAGAAAAAGTTTTATAATCGAGAAAACTTCCATCTTGATTTACAACATCTTTAACTAGGAATATCTGTTTTGCTATCCAGTTTTTAAAGTTAATGACGTCATTACCAACTCTAAACTTATCATTACAGAATAAAGGCTCTGCTAACACCTCATTCGAATTGTTTAAAAATACCTGATCCGCAAAATCAACATACGAAGTGAAAACGTCTTTCCAAAATTTATTGATTTTTTTGCTGAGGAATTTTCTAGGTCCGTAGACGTCAAATGAATCTATTTCTGGGAACGTTGCACTTAATATTGTTTTCCATTTTGAATTTGTCGTGTATATTCTTTTTAACCAGGTCAGTTTTAAAGCTTGTATATATTTGCTTAAATGTGGAACACCTATACCTCCATTTTCAACAGGAAGTACTGCGTATTTCCTTTTGATCTTGTCAGTTTTTTTTATTCCATATAAATTCAAAACATGTTTTCTGAAGCTGATTTATTACATCTTCTGGAGGATTAGGCAACAGGATCCATAGGTATATGAGTTTTGAAAGAATCATGGACTTCAGTACTGCAATCCTGCCTAGGGGTGTACATATACGCTTTGACCAAACTTTAAACAATTGTTTGACTTCAATAAATTTATCTGCTGTGTTGATTTCTGTCATTTTTGATAAGTCTCCTGTGAACCAAATACCTAGTATCCTATATTTTGGTGGATTCCATTTCATTTTCTTTTCAGAAAGATACTCACATTTTGAGTTTTTTAGTTTTCCTAGCCATACGTTTACAGTTTTTTCATAATTGAGTTTTAGTCCTGACATTTCTTCAAACTCTTTAAGAGTTTTAAACAGATTTTCATACGAAACCCTATCCCCTTCTAATGTAAACACTGTATCATCTGCAAATTGGCTGATTTTAAACATCGTATTGAGTATTTCAATGCCTTTTATTCTCTCGTCTTCCCTGATTTTACATGCTAAAATTTCTGCACACAAAACAAATAGATATGGTGAAATGGGATCACCCTGATGACAACCTCTTTCTATTTCAAAACTCTTAGATACTTTCCCATTCACAACTACATAGGATCTTATGTTTTTATAAAATGTCGAAACCCAGCAGCATATACCTTCCCCAAACCAAAAGCTTTAAGTATCTTATTCATATATGTCCAATTTATCGAATCAAACGCCTTCTCATAGTCAATTGATACCAGTAAACCAGGAAGAGAATTTTGTTCCAGATAAAACATTATGTCATACAAGGTTCTTATATTTTCTCCAATGTATCGTCCTGGAACAAAACCTGTCTGGTCATCATTAATTAATTTATTTAAAACAGTCTTAATTCTATTCGCTATACAGGTGGCACCTATCTTATACGAAACATTTAACAATGAAATTGGTCTCCAGTTTCTTAAAAACTCTCTTGATTTATCAGCTTTTGGTAGACACGTTATTAATCCTTCCCTTTGAGACACAGACATCTCTTTATTTATAAAGCCTTCATTTAATGATCTTATTACAAACTCTCCTATTTGTTTCCAAAAGAACTTAAAGAAATTAACTGTCATCCCGTCTGTACCAGGACTTTTGTCATTCTGCATATTTTTCAGGGCTTCTGATGCTTCTTGGATGGTAATTATGCCTTCTAAATGTTCTGCTTCGTCTTCATTTAGTTGTGGCAGATTTGAAATATACCTGCTAATTTCAATATCTTTTACTTCTCTTTCCTTGTACAAATGCTCGTAGTATGACCTGGTCTCTTCTAATATTTCATCTGTTTCTAGCAAAACATTTCCTTGATCTGTAACTAATTTCAACATCTGTTTGGTAACAAAATGTCTTTTTTCCAGGTTACAAAAATACTTAGTTACTTTTTCACCCTGTGAAGCCCATCTTGCTCTGGATCTGAGAATGATCCCATCTACTTTTGTTTTACGTAACTGAGCAAGCTCTTCTTTCTTTCTTTGTAAATTAATAGTATTAATATGCGTGGGTTTTTCTCTTTCCAAATCTTGTATTTCCTTTTCTAAGCAGTTTTCGGCGTTCATTTGTTCTCTTTTCTTATTGATACTAAACGTAATCGTTTTTGATCTTATTTCCATGATCAGCACTTCTAAAAATAACCTATCACTTATCATAAATTGTATTTCATTATTGGGTATCTTGCTTAAGTTCTGCCTGTCATATGGTGATGTAGCATATTGTTCCTTGACATCATTTATAGTTTGGTTCACTAAATTTACATAATTGGCATCCCTAAGTAGCGAAGCGTTAAATTTCCAGAATGTTTTTCTTTTCTGTTCGGTATTTAGTGCTATGTTTAATTTGATCAACGAGTGGTCGCTTCTGTAACCCCAAAGGATTTCTGCGTCTCTAATATTACCAGTAAGTGTATCTGATATTAGAAAAAAATCCAATCGACTTTGCTGTATGGGGTTGGATCTTCTCCAGGTATATCTTAGAATTTCAGGATTTAATTCTCTCCAGATATCGACCAATTCTAATTCACTGATCATGTTTAATACCATTTCTCTGGCTTTTGCATTATTTACAGATTTATAATTGTAATAGTCCAAGCAAGGATTAATCACTAGATTCCAGTCTCCACCAATTACGATGTTCGAAATACCAGTCTCCTTGATTTTTGTTTGAATTTCTTCAAAAAAAGTGGGACTGTCGCTGTTTGGTCCATAAATATTTACCAGCACAATTTCAGTGTCTAACGTGTTCAGAATAAGTATAACGTAGTTTCCGTGTCTATCCGTGACTGTTTTCTTTATTTTGAAATCAAAATTATTATTTAGCAATATAGCAACTCCCCTTGATCTCGAATTGTAAGATGAAAACACACATTCATAGCCCCATTCTGCCCTTACTTGTTTTTCAATATTTTTTATGAAATGTGTATCCTGTAGAAAGTAAACTGAATGTTGTTTTTGTCTAAGAAACTGGAACACGTCTCTTCGTTTTTGAAAGTTTCCTAACCCCTGGCAGTTTAAAGAGGATATGCTTAAGTTACTCATTCTTGTCACGTCGTATTAACACATAATCAGTGCAACCTACTTTTTCGAGAGAGCAACAATATCCACGAGTGCCCTTCTTTCTCATATCAACCAAAGACATGCAAACAACACACATTATTAAACAAGAAAGAAAAAAAATTGCTATAAAAAAGACTATATGAAGATGAAATATATGCAATCAAAGACCACATCTGGTGAACGAAATGTGTAGCAACTTCGAAGAAATATATACTAAACAACAGTTAACTCGTATCCGCATAGAAAGGACACACCTTTCATTCTTACATATACAGCCGATATACAGACTGGTGTGTATGTGTATGTGTGTGTGTGTATGTGTGTGTGTGTGTGTGTGTGTTGTGTGTGTGTGTGTGTGTGTGTGTGTGTGTGTGCTCGCCCGAGCGGCGTGCGCGCATGTGTTTGCGTCTGTCTGACTCAAATATTAGTCACTACCCTTTCTCAGAAAAAAAAATCTCCAACGCTGCAAGAACTTCCACACTGTAAGCTTGATCAGCCACGCCAGCAAAGTAATGTTCAAAATCATTTGAGTAGACTGCAACCACAAGCAGATACAATCACTGCTGAAGAACAGGTTGGATTCTGCAAAGGCAGAAGTGCCATTAAACAGATTTTTAATCTATGCACTCTTTGCAGAAAAGACATCTCTAGCACCAAAATGAGTTCTGCCACATCTTCAAAGACATAAAGAAGGTGTTTGACAAAGTCTGGCGAGAGGCATTATGGACCACAATGAAGAAATCTGACTTTTAGGGCAGAAGCATATCAACACCATCCACCAAGAACTCGCTCTAAAAATCTGTTATCCATCTCTTGATGTCTCCACTGATGCCGTAGTGTTCCATGTTGTGAACCTGAAGGATTTTGTTGACTCCATCGAAGCCTTTGCAAAGTCTATTCTTCCAACATTAGGGGAGAGTCTGCCCTTAAGATCATCCACAAGTTCTTCAACAAATACCATGAGTTGGGTCTCACGTGACCTGCCATGTCGGAAGCCATGCTGCCTGGGTGAGAGAATGTTGTTTTAGTATATGTGGTTCATAGTACTGCTGACGCGGGTGTTTTCCAAGATCTTGCATGGTACACTCATGAACTAGACTGGTCTGAAGTTACCGCAGTCGTAACACTGCCCTTTCTTCGATACTGGTTCATGATACTGCAGGCCAGGGTGTATTCCAAGATCTTGTATTGTATAATCATCTACGAGATTGGTCTGAAGTTACCGCGGTCGTAATACTGGCCTGCTTAGAAATTGGTGATGTAATGGCGATCTTCCAGTCACTTTGGGGCTTGGCCTGACTTAACTGTGGAGGTCTGAAGCCACTTCCCTCAGTTCTCTTGGAGCGATCCCATCTGGTCCGGTTGATTGTTGGGGCTCAGTGTCTTCAAACGCCAGCGACGGAGACGTCAATTCTGTCCATGACTGGGTGATCCCTTGCTGATCCTCTGGCTCTGTGCCCTTCTGCTGGAATTCTTGGTAACGACGTATATAAGCTTCCCCATCACTGAAAGCCTTAAGCCCATAACACTGTTCATTCAGATGTCCTGGTTTTTCTTTATGGCCCAGAGATGAGGTCGTTCTTTTTTCGTGGATAAACACCGGTGGGGGAGGCACGCTAATGTTTGATGCCTGTCCAGAATTTGGTGGTGGCCCGTTCATCCGCATTGTGGACTTTTCCTCTGCTTTTTCAAAGGGCTTGACGATGTAGTTCTACTGCGGCTTTCTCAGCTCTCTCTGGACATCTCGGCACTGGTACTTCAACTCAGTACGGAGTTGCTCTGAACCAGTATCGCCACTGCTTTTGTTGTTGTCCCGTTTCCGTGTCATCCAACGTAGCTAAGATGTGAACCAACGTGCGCGACGATATGTCAGATCGTGGGATATAATATTTTTGATGCTGTTGTTATTGTTGTTGTTTTAACAATTAAGAGCCTACTTCTGGAACAACAGAGTCTGAGAGTAAGGGAGATGCCATAAAATGATAAAGGGTAGTCTGTCGGATCACATCGTAGGTCTACAAAAAACTTTAAAGGAGTGCATGCATTTCGTCCGCCCCTTTCAGGGTATCTGAATGAGCATGCGTAGTGCGTGCATATGCCTGTCCCAACAGCATTTCTACCAACTGAAGTTGAATTAAACAGTTTCGTCGTCAGTCTCTCCTTTCCTACTTTTCGTCTGCAATATGAAGGACAAGTGCATAAAATAAAGTCTTCAACGTGATTGGCCAGTAAATATAAATTTTGCTGTTCGTATGGTATGGTGATATTTTGACGCAGTATGTGTCTGAAAGATTAGAATCCTCGTTGCATAAACAATATATGCTGTCTTTAACAGTTTTTGTGCAATTTGAAAAAAAACACCAACCATTGCTGTTACTATGACGACTGACCCAAAAATAAGTGCTTCCTGTCAGAACAAGATGGCGGTTGTTGAGAAATAATTTAGGGTGATCACAAAGTTTCAAGTTTCTGTGGAATATGCTTCTTCTTTGAGTTGTAAGATGAAGACATAAATCGCTGGTATGTGTATAATTTTTGTTTGAACTGGATCCAGAAGGTTCCATGGGATTCTGGAGTTGTATTTATTATTTGGAACAATCGAATTGTCACCGGATCAAAGATTTTTTTTAGATTATCGAATGATTGAATTTCGCAGGGATCCGGACAGACTTTTCGACTCGACTTGCCGTGATTCCTATTTTTAAACCGTGCCTATGACTGGACCAAGATACAGTACGGAACAGCAATGATAATGATGATGACTCCACCGCTCATTGGCTTTATAAGTTGATGAATCAGACTTCTCTTTTCGGACTCGGTGACAGCCACTAGTACTGTGGTTCTGGTTGTGACAAAATTCTTTGGAGGAAAACACGCCAGTGTTCGAGTAAAGAGCCCCTGTTCAAAAGCCCCATAGATGACTTTGAAAGAAAGCTTCTTTCTCTAAGATCTTATGACTTGAATAGTTAAAAATAATATGTCAACATGTGTTTTGTTTGGCGTTTGTTGTTCAAACATTATTAAAGTTGTTTTTCTAACTGAATTCATTTGAAAAGTCATCTTGATCTTGATGTATAGTCAATAGGGCCACACTGTGGCATAACATCAACGGAAAAACTTGGGGAGAGCACAACAACAACACAACTGCAAAAAATTATAAGACTTAACGGTAGTAATAATAATGGAAATGATGGGATATATGTGTGTATATATATATATATATATATATATATATATATATATTGGTAATAGTAGAAACAGGACGTTTTGACAAATTATCTACAATAAGATTGTCTGTAGGCACAGATGTACATACAGTATCACTTTCACACATGCACGCACGCATACACACACACACACACACACACACACACATGCACACACACACAACACACACACACACACACACACACACACACACACACACACACATGATATACCTACATTCACTTACTCATGGTATATGCACATGATCACACTCATGTTCTCTCTCTTCTTTTCTTGCCCATGCGCACTATCACCCATGGTCAACCCCTTCCCCCTCCTCCCACCCCGACACATATACATACACAGACATATATCCAAATTTACATGCATACACACACACCACACACACACACACACACACACACACACACCACACATACACACACATATTCATGCACACACACACACACACACACACACACACACACACACACACACACACATGTATACATACAGCAAACTATTGTCACAAACACAAACAAATCTTTAAACTTGGGGGACATCAGGAAAGAGACTTCTTGAAAAGTTCATAAACTTTTTTGGATTGGTTTAAAGATGAACGTGACAGACTGTGGCAGAAAGAGACGGGCATGAACATGATGAAGTATCAGGTTTGTGTTTCAGACACACCAAAGCTCTTTCCTCATGCTTCTCTGTGGTAAACCTTGGTTTTACACCAGAAGCTCTTTCCTCACGCCTTTCTGTGGTAAACCTTGGTTTATAAGTGGAAGACCCTGACATCAGTTCAGGAACAGAGAGACATCAATAACATAAACAATAACATAAACTAAGGATCAGATTATGGGCTGGGAGGGGGGGGGGGGAGTTTGAGTTGTGGAGTGCATATGCATGTATGTTGGTGTGTACTTTGCAAAGCCCTTTAGTTTAAGGTAACGCTGTATCTACCCAGCACTTAATGCAACAGTCAACAGTTGATGGCAAAGTAAAGTGTTGTCAAGAGAAGTCAAAGTGAGCTCAGGCAAACAGTTTTCTGTTGCATTTTGACAGAACTGACTGGTGTTGCAGGTTTTTTTGTTTGTTTGGTTGGTTGGTTCTTTGTTTTATTTTCCCAAGAATGTGATTGTATTCCCACCAGACTGCTACCATCAGTAGTTTTCCCAACCCCTTCAAGACCAATTTCTCTGTTTTGTATGTGTGTGTGTGTGTGTGTGTGTGTGTGTGTGTGTGTGTGTGTGTAGTTTTCCCAACCCTTTCAAGATCAATTTCTCTCTGTTTTGTATATATGTGTGTGTGTGTGTGTGTGTGTGTGTGTGTGTGGTGTAGTTTTCCCAACCCTTGCAAGATCAATTTCTCTGTTTTGTATATTTTTCTTTTGTGTGTGTGTGTGTGTGTGTGTGTGTGTGTGTGTGTGTGTGTGTTCAGAGGGGAGGGGAGGGGAGCATGACAAAAAGTCCCATGCAACCTTATAAACAAAACCCTTTTTTCATTTCACCTTATTGTGTCATCATTAGTGAAGCCTGCGACACATTCTGAGGTATCTGTTCTTCCTGGAGCTGTGAAGGATGCTGTAGAATGAATAGTGCAGATACGGGCGGGTTTCTGAACAGTGACAGTACTGAGTGATACCGACGAGCCAAATCCTAAGTGTGAACACTGCATACGTGGATCCTATTTTTGTATTACTTTATCAGTATTCTAACCAGCATTCAGGCTTTCACTGTGTATTCTTTACATCATCTACAGTAATTTGACAAAGGTCAGTCAGTGTTGATTGGTCAGCATAAAGGGTCAGTACTTGCAAGCTTTTGTCCAGTAGAGTAACCATCGCATTTGAGATTCTTCATAAGTTCATGGCATCAGTAGTGTCTGGGACCTGTGGAAGCTCCAGCCCCCTGAGAGAGAGTGACTGTTCTAAGGGAGACTATTGTGAAACAGCTTGCATTGTTAACAGTGAAATTTGCCTTTTTTTTCTTTGCTAAGTCCATGTGATATATTTCTGTTGCAGGGTTGTAACTTCAAAAGCAGACATGGAACAAAGACGGAAACCGTCAAGGTAAGCAATGTTATTGCAAATTGTGGAACTCTAACTGTGTAGAAAATGGGGACGGGGTGAAAGAGTTAGAAAATGTTTACTGCTTGGTAAAGGGATGAGTTCAGCTATATATGCACATATATGGGGATGAATTCAGCTGTGCACATTTGTGTGTGGTGAGAAGAGGTTCATTGGAAATCTCTTCCCCCCCCCCCCCACCCACCCCCCCCCCCACCCCCCCCCCCCCCCCACCCCCCACCCCCACCCCCCCCCCCACCCCCCCCCCCCCACCCCCCCACCCCCCCCCCCCCCCACCCCCCACCCCCCACCCCCCCCCCCCCCCCCCCCCCCCACCCACCGCCCCCAACCTCAGCCCTTTTGTTGCGGAATTGTGCTTGATTGGAGTTCCCAGGGACAGGACCTTGAGGTCATCATTATTATGCATCCTTTGCATGAATTCACATTATGTGCGTGTCAGAGGGGCCAATATGACAAGACTGTCGCTTGGAGGCAGGGAGTGTAACTTAGTAAGCAATGTAAGGGTCCTTCAACTCCAGCAGAGAGAGGCTGATGGAGAGAAAAGCCAAAAGGCTTTGCCTGCTGGTGATTTTTACCAATAGCAGCGGAGTAGCCATGTTAAAACTCTGTGCAACATGACCAAAGGTCACTTTTTGATAAAATGAAGTTACTCTTTGAATGTGAGACCCACCCCCACCCCCACCTCCCCACCCCCACCCCACCCTCTCCATTTTGCCTGTTCCCATCCATTCCAAAAATGTTATCACTATGGGGTTAGAATGGGAGGTGTTGAAGCAGGAAGGAGAACGAATCTTTCCTTCAGTTGTTATGTTGTTGTTGTCTTTGTTGTTGTTTGATCTTTTTGTCCTGCACTGGTATGACGCACACTAGTCACAGGAAGCTCAGTCATTTTGACTTCCTCATGCAATGCAACACACTGGTCGTCCAGTCACAGTCTCAGAGTCCAAGGTCTGGTCCAGTCTCCCATGTTTAGGGTGTTATCCATATCAGATCATCATGCGGCAGTCTTTCAGGGGAGACTCTGCATTACCACAGGAGTGCTTCATTAATGCCTGCTCTGATTGTGCACAGGCCACCACTTACTAAACACATGACTGGCAATGATAGTGGCTTGGCTAGTTCTTTCTTTTATCGTTGAGGCCCCTGAATGGGATGTGTTTCAGCTGAAGGTGGCTTGATAATGCCCACGGCCTCTGGAGGGCTCCGCGGTGGCAACTATGCTACAGTGTACAAGAGCTCCTTCACCTCTCCATCCTCGTCCATCCACAGCCGCAGTCGTTCCGCCAGTCGTCCCTCTGCCCCTGGCCTGCCCGGCCAGACATGCACCTCGCCCAACAGCTCCAGCACGCAGCAGAGTAAAGTGTCTCGCCCGCTGCCCTTGGGGCCTGGACCTCTGGACAGGTACGGGAAGAAGCTTGAGGGGTTCTCTCTGGGAGGGGACTCCAGGGTTCGAGTCCCTGCCACCCATGCAGGAAGTGGACACAGCACGACCATACGGTCGGGGCCGTTGAAAGCCGACCACAGCACAGTTACCTCACGATACTCCACAGCAGAACGTGTGACCTCCACTCTGACGAAGAAAGCCTCCCGTTCTGGCCGTGACCCTTCACCGACCTCTTCCACCATTGGTTCCGGTCTGTCAGGACGGCGCTCCTCCAGTCTCGCCAGCCTGCACATCAGCGATGATGCCCCGGCCGCCACCGTCAAAACTGCGTCCCACTACCACAGCGATGACAGGGTCGGCCGGAGCTCGAGCGGTCGCAGGAAAAGCCAGGCAGACGATGGCATCGTGGGGTCGTCAGGGCACGCACGGCAGGCTTCAGGGGGCGAGATGGGGAGCAAGAAGGGCGGGGGGAGCATGGCTGGGGGAACGAGGTACAGCGGACGGATAACGCGGGAAGCCAGTCCCAGCACGAGCGCGGGGGCGAGCATGAGGGACAGTCGGTATGGGGCCACGCGTGAAGATCCATCCACCTCCAAGATTTCATCCCACAGTTCCTCCAGCTCTACATCCATCAATGTACGTGGTGCTGCTCTGCTTTTATTTATTTTTTTTTTTGTTTTGGGGGGGGGGGGGTGAGGGCATGGTGTCCTCTGTTGCATGTAGTGGATCACTTCGTTTTAAAGGGCAGCATGTCTTCATTTTATATCCTCGCTCTCTCCAGAAGTCCAGAAGAGACATTTTGATCTTTAGTTTCTCTTTTTTTTTGTTTTGTGTGTGTGTGTGTTTTTTTTTTGGGGGGGGAGTGTCCTCTGTTGTTGTTGTTGTTGTTGTTGTTTTGTTATGTTTTTTGAGGGGGAGGAGTGTCCTCTGTTTTTTGTTGTTGTTGTTGTTGTTTTGTTATGTTTTTTGAGGGAGAGGAGTGTCCTCTGCTGCATGCAGTCGATCACTTTGTTTGAAAGGGCGGCATGTCTTCATTTTATATCCTCCCGCCCTCGGAAAGAGACATTTTAATCTTTAATTTCAGGGGGGGGGGGGGGGGGGGGGGGGGGTTGTTTTAAAGGGCAGCATGTCTTCATTTTATATCCTCCCGCCCTCGGAAAGAGACATTTTAATCTTTAATTTCAGGGGGGGGGGGGGGGGGGGGGTTGTTTTAAAGGGCAGCATGTCTTTATTTTATATCCTCCAGCTCTCCAAAAGAGTCATTTTAATCTTTGATTTCGGGGGGGGGGGGGGGGGGGGGTATTAAAGGGCAGCATGTCTTTGTCTTATATCCTCCAGCTGTCCAAAAGAGACATTAATTTATTTTTTAATCTTTAATTTCTCTTTTTTTCTTTTTTTTCTTTTCGGGGGGGGGTGGGGGGGGGGGGGGGGGGTGGGGGTGGGGTGGTATCCTCTGTTGCATGCAGTGGATCACTTTGTTTTAAAGGGCAGCATGTCTTCATTATATATCCTCACTGAGTTGATCTCTCCAGAAGACATCATTTTTTTCTTTGGGTTGGGGGGGGGGGGGGGGGTTCTCTGTTGCATGCAGTGGATCACTTTGTTTCACAGGGCAGCATGTCTTCCTTTTGTATCCTGGCTTTCTCTAGAAGAGACATTTTGATCTTTACTTTCTCTTTTTTTCTTTTTTTTTTTTTTTTTTTTTTTTGATATTTCACCTTTTTTCCCACTCCTTCAAGTTTTATTTTTCAGAACTGACATCACAATTTGACAAGGGTGCTTGCTGACATCTGGTGCTTTGGTTTAGTTGTTTTTTTTTTTTTTTTTGCTTTGTTTTTGTGTCTTGCTTTAGTGAACATTTCCATGTGAGTGCTTAGAAGTCTTTTTTTTTCTTTTTTAGTTCTCGCAGTTAGATTGCTTGTTTACATATATGTCTGTCTGTTTTTGTACTGGTGTCTTTTTCTTTGTTTTGTCCTGATGTCTTTTATTTCATAACTGAAAGTACATACAGGTGTCTCTTTTTGTGTGTTCCAGTTGGGTTTTTATTTATTTGTTTTGTTTGTTTTTGTTCCTTGAAGTTTGTATCCATTTATTAGCTTCTGGGGTTTCCATGCATGTCTCCACAGTCCTTGTCATCGTAACAGTGCAGTGAACTGCTTCACAACCCAACACAGTGAAGGAGTGAACTGATTTAGGAATAACAAGGGTGTAGAGGTATGCTTGTGTGTGTGTATGCTTGTGTGTTGCGTTTAGTGTACATGTATGTATATGTTTGTGTGTGTGTGTGTGTTTGTGTATGTGAATGTTTGTGAATGGGTGTGTGCTTGTGGGTGTGTATATATATGTGTGTGTGTGTGCATTTTAGGTGTGTGTGCATGTTTGTTTGCAAGGACACCAGCGCTCCTGAGAGTTGGTTGGACATGTAAATCACCCTCATTGCCAGACTGTCAGGCAATTTTTTTGATATTCTGATCATGCAGGATACCTTGCATTAGCAAGAGCTCTATCTGTGGCAAAGTCTGTTTTAGGAACCAGATGTGTGGGGTAACTCATACAGGATCTTCAGTTATGTTCAGTGTCAGCTCGGGGTAAAACATCAACCAATGGGAGACACACACACACACATGCACGCACACACACACACACACACACACACACACACACACACACACACACACACACACACACACATGTATACACACACACACACATGTATACACACAACACCCCACACACACACACACACACACACACACACACACACATGTATGCATGCACACACCACACATGCATGTAACTGTACACATGCACACATACACTTGCAGGCATATGTGCATACATACACACACACACACACACACACACGCACACACACACGCACACACACTCTCTCTCTTCTCTCTCTCTCTCTCTCTTCTCTCTCTCTCTCCACACATAC
>CM065743.1:4447044-4454544 GCA_033310375.1 Conus canariensis
TATGTGTCTATATCTGTCTATCTGTCTGTCAATCTAACTACATCTATTTCTATATCTGTTTATCTATCTCTATCTCTGTATCTACCTATATCTGTAGATCTGTGTGTATCTATTCATCTATGTTGTGCTAGCGGTTCATCAAATTCTGCAAACCTCCTTGCCATTGGCAACGATCAAGAGCTCATTTCACCTGTGGTCATAGAGTTCTTGACACTGCTTGTTGGTGACCAGTCATAGTGACTTCCTTATGCACAGCTGTGCCAGGGACTTCTTTGCTGGCTGTGGTTTCTTTAAAACACACGGTGCACATGCTCTGCATGGAACTGTGGGGTCCATGTCTCCTCTAACAGACTGGCATCCAGTCAGCACCTTGACTGCCACATCATTGTCTGCTTGTGATCTGACGTCACACTATGTTTAAAAGAATAATTGGTTGTCATGATTCATTCATTCAGACATATTTACTCTCCTGGAATTGCTGTATTTGTTAATGAAAAATGTGAAAATCGATGATTGATTTGGACATTGTGACAGCGAATTGTGTTACTGAAAAAGAAAAACCCCAAACATGGTCACCTTTTTTCACAGATGGGAAGTTACAGCTCAAATAGTGTGTGCAAATGTGTAAGTTATGGAAGAGACTCAGTTGAACCAAAGTTAGTAGCCAGCAAATCAGAATTTGTGAGGCCCATGAAGAAGATGGACAGGAATCCTGCAAGAAAAAAAGATTTTTAAAAATCTTCAGGAAATATACGCTGAATGGAAGCCATGCTTACAGTAAAGATAGACAGGGGAAAGCTCCAGTTTGTGTATGATCTGCAAGTGTGCATTTGTCATCAGTCATAATTGCTGTGATGATGTGAGAGTGCAAACATGCATGCATGTATATCTGCACAGCAGAACATCTATCAGAACACAGTATGCTCCGGAAAATTCTTGAAAATTCCAGTTTTTCCTGATTTTCACATTGTCTGTTCCTGGTGGAAAGGTTTTAGGGTGGGTATGTCTGTTTATTTGAATTTTTTTTATAACTCTTCACACATATTTATGGAAATGTTTGTGCATCAGAAGTTGAAAGATGTTGAGTAGCTCCTTCCAGCCTATGGCTAGAAGACATCATAATGTCATCAGCAGAAATGTTGTGGCAGTCTAGGGGTTGACTGCTCAATAACAGATAACGTAAGCGCTGAGTTCAGGGTTATTGACTGCCACTTACCAAGTCCATCCATACAGTTGGTGAGGGCTGGGGCTTGCTGCCAGTGTAGCAGTCAGCTCTGGCCAGATGCAATGAGCATGAAAGCTGTCAGACTTTTCTACAGGCTGATGCCTTAACCCTCTTGTATTCATAACGGGCGCAGACGGGAGCGCTGAGACAGTGCGCTAGATTTCGTAACGGCCGCCGACGGGAGCTGCCCGCCGCATGTGTACGGTACTTTTCCATCACGTGCTGACTCCGTTAAAATACTCGGAGAGCCACTAAAAGTTGTTGGGGATTTCCCACTATAGCCCAGTAATGTGGCACCACTGTTTTTGGATGCTGGCACCACTTCCATTCACTAAGAAAGGGGGAGAAACTGCTAGCGAAGAGTTGTGCGTGAGGCTGACCGATTTTCACAATGGCGTCGTCTGCTAACAACCGCGAGTTTGATGATATTCCCGAGTATTCAGCAGAGGAGTGGGATCAAATTATGCAAGAATTAGAGAAGTATGAAAATGGAGAGTTAGGAGAGGAGAATGATGTTGAAATCGGCACCAATGAAGGAGGAAAATGGTGAAAGCGACCCTGAGAACAACGTGCTACTCGCCGCCCTGCAAAACACATGGCGACCAGCTACACATCTGCCAACGTGGCCGCATTCCAACAGCCGACAGGCCCTGCGCACTCACTGCCGAACGCTGCCACCACACTAGACTATTTCTTTTTTCTACCTCTCACATTTTTTCAACTAGTAGCAGAAGAAACTAACAGATACCTCAACAAAAACAAGCAGCTAAGGGCACACCTGACTCCCTATGGTTCGACACAACACCTGACAAAATGCGGGGCTATGTCTCTGTACTGATTATTCTGTATGACAACTAAGGGACGACGCGTAGAAACGTCATATATGTGTTCTTTCTGCCAGGTGCCTCTCTGCTTTCATAAGAAAGACTGTTTCCGTGACTACCATGCACAGAATGTGGCTCAACAGTAGGGCAGTTTGCTAGTCTCTGTGTTTGTGTGTATGTGTATATATGCTTACCTGTAGTTTATGGTGACAGTGCTTTGATGACACTTGGCAGTGACACTCTAATCAATTTCCTCACTGTACAGCTATACAGTGTGTAAATACATATGGACATGTATAAGGTGCTTAGAACAGTGACAGAAAAACAATAAGGAACTGTGCTTGAATCTACAGTAACTGTTCAGTAGTGACAATTGACACTAGTTGTGTGTGACATTCTGTGGATTACCTGGGGGACTGAACAGGCGGACTGAAGACAGATCATCTCACTTAGGCCGCAGCTTTCATTTTACAACACTAACATGTATGTGCATGGGATAACTGCATGTTGGTGTGCTGTATTAGAATTGTCACCATCGCATGTGCCACATTGGGTGACATTTTGGTGACATTGACACGACCTTTAACCCCGAGACACACAAAATCTTGCTCACAGTATAGAACAAAGCCTTGTGACCATACATGCGGAATTTCGTAGCTCTAGAGGTTTATTCTTGGTTGTGGTGAAGCATGAACCATACATACCCATTTTAAGGCTAAATTCACCCAAAAAAATCTGAAAACTAGGGGGAATTTGGCCTCAGAGAATCTGAATACAAGAGGGTTAAATGGCTTGCCTGGAGTATGACAGCACTGCACACTGTCTTCGGAACCATTCACGAACTGGTCTCAGCTGTCTGTACTGTGCCCTGCTGTGGCTGAGTGGGCTGTACTACGCCAACATGAACTGTTGGAAGAGAGATCAGACCTCAGTACATATGGACACTGGAATGAGCATATTTATACTGTACAAGCACTGATGGAGTTGAAGTGGAGAGAGGGAGATGAAAATTGTCCCATTTGAGCCTTGAACCAAGAACACATGGAATTTCTTATTTCCTTTAGTTCATGGATGGTTGCTGTGCATCTTAGGTTAACTGTTTACTACATGTGTGTGTGTTGTGTTGTGTGTGTGTGTGTGTGTGTGTGTGTGTGTGTGTGTGTGTGTGACTGTGTGTTGCAGACAGCAGGACTCCCAGGAGTTCCTGCGCTACCTGCTGGAGGGCATCCACGAGGATGTCAACCGCATCAAGGTCAAGCCCAAACCGGTCAGTCTGGATGACAATCGCCTGGACAATAAAACGTGAGTGTCTGAACAAAGCCTGTCTATCCTTCAGTCTGTAAACACAATGTGAGTGAACAAGACCTGTCTATCCTTCAGTCTGTAAACACAACATGAGTGAACAAGACCTGTCTATCCTTCAGTCTGTAAACACAATGTGAGTGAACAAGACCTGTCTATCCTTCAGTCTGTAAACACAACATGAGTGAACAAACAAAGCCTGTCTATCCTTCAGTCTGTAAACACAACATGAGTGAACAAACAAGCCTGTCTATCCTTCAGTCTGTAAACACAACATGAGTGAACAAAGCCTGTCTATCCTTCAGTCTGTAAACACAACATGAGTGAACAAGGCCTGTCTATCCTTCAGTCTGTAAACACAATGTGAGTGAACAAACAAAGCCTGTCTATCCTTCAGTCTGTAAACACAACATGAGTGAACAAGACCTGTCTATCCTTCAGTCTGTAAACACAATGTGAGTGAACAAACAAAGCCTGTCTATCCTTCAGTCTGTAAACACAATGAGTAAACAAACAAAGCCTGTCTATCCTTCAGTCTGTAAACACAACATGAGTGAACAAGACCTGTCTATCCTTCAGTCTGTAAACACAATGTGAGTGAACAAACAAAGCCTGTCTATCCTTCAGTCTGTAAACACAACATGAGTGAACAAACAAAGCCTGTCTATCCTTCAGTCTGTAAACACAACATGAGTGAACGAGACCTGTCTATCCTTCAGTCTGTAAACACAATGTGAGTGAACAAACAAAGCCTGTCTATCCTTCAGTTGTAAACCACAATGTGAGTGAACAAACAAAGCCTGTCTATCCTTCAGTCTGTAAACACAATGTGAGTGAACAACAAGCCTGTCTATCCTTCAGTCTGTAAACACAGCATGAGTGAACAAACAAAGCCTGTCTATCCTTCAGTCTGTAAACACAATGTGAGTGAACAAACAAAGCCTGTCTATCCTTCAGTCTGTAAACACAACATGAGTGAACAAACAGAGCCTGTCTATCCTTCAGTCTGTAAACACAACATGAGTGAACAAACAAAGCCTGTCTATCCTTCAGTCTGTAAACACAACATGAGCACAAACAAAGCCTGTCTATCCTTCAGTCTGTAAACACAATGTGAGTGAACAAAGCCTGTCTATCCTTCAGTCTGTAAACACAGCATGAGTGAACAAGGCCTGTCTATCCTTCAGTCTGTAAAACACAATGTGAGTGAACAAACAAAACCTGTGTGTCCTTCAGTCTGTAAACACAACATGAGTGAACAAACAAAGCCTGTGTGTCCTTCAGTCTGTAAACATAATGTAAGTGAACAAACAAAGTCTGTCTATCCTTCAGTCTGTAAACACAGCATGAGTGAACAAAGAAAACGTGTGTGTCCTTCAGTCTGTAAACACAGCATGAGTGAACAAACAAAGCCTGTGTGTCCTTCAGTCTGTAAACAC
The DNA here is from genome assembly GCA_033310375.1 of Conus canariensis. Taxonomy (NCBI): domain Eukaryota; kingdom Metazoa; phylum Mollusca; class Gastropoda; order Neogastropoda; family Conidae; genus Conus; species Conus canariensis. The sequence goes on from CM065743.1 coordinate 4,451,835, forward strand.
AATGTGAGTGAACAAACAAAGCCTGTGTGTCCTTCAGTCTGTAAACACAACGTGAGTGAACAAACAAAGCCTGTGTGTCCTTCAGTCTGTAAACACAATGTGAGTGTCTAAAAGATTGTGTGTCCTTCAGTCTGCACAGCAAAATGGGGGTGACTCCAGCATAGTCCTAATGTCTAAAACCCAGTTGTCTAGACAGCTAAAAGTAAGGCGTATGTCATGCTTTGCGTCCAGGGGTAATGAGCATCCAAGGAGTTGCAAACACCAGGTCAGGGCAGTGAGTGGTTTTAAGGTGATTTGCATGAAAAATTGCCCATAGCAAAATGTCACAGGTTTAAGTGGCTGCAGCTCACCATTTTTTTAATGCACAACATCGGAGAGTTCTGGCTGCCTGGTTTGGGGTCCTGTGTGTTTTCTCCCTTTTGTATCATGCCTAGAAGGTCTGTTGGCCTCAGAAGAACATCAATCTCAAAACTTATTACAGCTCCTGCAGAGTATGAAAGAAAAAAGTAGTAGATATAACTACATTCCTATATCTGTACACGCTTTGAAAGTGTTCAGAGTAAGTGCAAACGCATGTTGTCATTCCCATGCATATGTGTAAGTTTTGACCGTAAAAGGCAGATAAAAAAGTTAGAAAATTTTCTTGAATGGTATCACTGCTTTAGCAGTCTGCTTGACGCTTTTAAAAAATTGTAGTTCCCAGTAAAAGAAAATGAAACCAAAAATATCCCTGGAACCAGCCGCCGTGGCGAAGTGGTTAGCAACGCGGACTCCCGGCTGGGAGGTCGTGGGTTCGAATCCCATCAGAGTCATGTGGGTTTTTCTGCCCCGACCGGCTCCTACCCAGAGCTGAGTTTGCTGCGGACTCAGTTGGGAAGACTGGGACCACACAGTCGAGTTTCATCCACTTAATAGATGCGTTTCTGAGAGTGTTGCTCAAATTTCCTGACCACCACTGCAAGTGCCTGTATCTGTCGGGCCTGGTTGACGCCGGGATATATTATGAAAGGAAGCGTAGAGTACAGCCCTGTCATGTAGTCTCAGACCGAAATGGAAATCCGTAGCATCATCTTAATCATCCTCATTCTCATCGATCAGCATTAAAGAAAATGTCTCAAATTCTGTGGCCCTTCATGCCCTGCTCTCATGGTGACCTCAGTTTCGATGTCCTCTCTACATTTGTGGCCTTGGTTTAGTTCCGTCGGGGTCACCGGTATCGGCGAGTCCATGGGGGCTGTCGCTGGACGGAGATGGTGGCGCCCTCCGGAGGGAGAGAGCTCACTCACGCCGGCTCCGCGATTAAGCAATTATTGTCGTCAGTAGGGGGCTTAGTAGGTGGTGTCCTGCATATGTTAGATCAGAACAGGCGCCACTGAACACCACCGAAGTGACTCGGCAGCAGTGCAGTTGTCTTCTCCGGTGGGTTGCCTCTGTGACGGACTTTACATTGGGCTGCTCCTGTGGATTGTCGGTGCCGGGCTGCGGTGGGCTGACCGGCTGTGGCTATGGACGGTGTCGGAATGAGCGCGTGTGTGCACTGCCTCTGAGCTGGCACAGAGGTTGGGACAGAAAAAAAAAAAAAAAAAAAAAAAAAAAATCCCTGGAGGAACGCAGGCCAGTTTGGTGCAGAACGTCTTGCCTTCATTTACACATATTTCCACAGTATGCCAGGACTTGCACCTTTGTATCACTAATCTACCAACCAGGACTTGCACCTTTGTATCACTGATCTACCAACAGTCTATGAAGTTTTTACTTCTGCTGATAACGGGATTTTTGGGGGGGTTCAGTCCAGAATTTTTTTTTTTTTTTTTTTTTTTTTTTTTTTTTTTTAAAGAGAGAATCAGGTTGGAGAGCATTCAGTTGTTCTGCAGTACAAACAGGGAACTCCCTTCCTTGTCTATGGTCATGACAGTCCTCTGCTGCCCTCATGTTAAAGACATCTTTCAACACATCTTATGAAGCAGACTTTAACCTGACAACATGCATTCAGTTTTTGGATTTTATTTTTAAAAGAAATTCAATTAATCTGCCAGAGAACCGGGGAGGGGGGGGGGGGGGGGGGAAACACATTACGAGACAAAACACATTTCGAATTCTCTTAGATGTTCTTCTTGAACTAAGAGGTGGAAACACGTTGTGTTTTGTCTTGTAATTTGTCCCTGTTATCTGGCGGCCTTGCTGTAAATCCCTTTCAAGATTGGTTTCAGTTTCTGCCAGCAGTCTCCTCACTGTGGAGCTGTCTTGGAGTTTTAGTTCAGAACTGCCCCAGTCTTTCACATCAGTGTGTGCTGATGGTCTGGCGGGGGTAGTGCAGAATGTGGTTGTTGTTGGTGTACATGTATGGCCAAGGTGGAGGGAGGGTGATGAATAGTGTTGTGTTTGTGTGTTTTGGGGAGGGGATTGGTACATGTATGGCCAAAGGGTGGGGAGGGGTAGATAGGTGCATGAATAGTGTTGTGTTTGTGTGTTTTGGGGAGGGGGATTGGTACATGTATGGCCAAAGGGTGGGGAGGGGTAGATAGATGCATGAATAGTGTTGTGTTTGTGTGTTTTGGGGAGGGGGATTGGTACATGTATGGCCAAAGGGTGGGGAGGGTAGATAGATGCATGAATAGTGTTGTGTTTGTGTGTTTTGGGGAGGGGGATTGGTACATGTATGGCCAAAGGGTGGGGAGGGTAGATAGATGCATGAATAGTGTTGTGTTTG
>CM065743.1:4457044-4554544 GCA_033310375.1 Conus canariensis
ATACATTGCTCACCATGATTAACAGACAAGGATAGTAGATCCATTGCTCTGCATTAAATGTTTAACATACAGAGACTTATCAGGAGACAGTTGTGACCGTCTGCCACAAAATGGGGTATAGGGGGAGATAACTTACAAAGCTGTTGAGTAGGCTTATTTGTAAGAAGCTGCATGTGTGTGTGGTGTTTTGTGTGTGTGTGTGTGTGTGTGTGGTGCGCGCGTGTATGTGTGTGTGTGACCAGATATTTTTGTTGGGCAGCTGAAAAGTGAATTGAAGTTTGTGGACTGTGGCCATCGCTCTGTCACCTTTGATCCTTTCTGGGATCTGTCCTTACCTATACCCAAAGTAAGTATGACCAGGTTTTTTGTTGTTTTTTTCCCTTCAGATTACAAGTTTGCACTTATGCTGTGAGATTGTTCACTTACGTTTGATGAAAAAAAAGCAGTAAAAAAAAAATACAGAGTTTGAATCAACGCTCATCTGACTCAAGCCCGAACTTCTCAGTGCTTGTGTTAAAGCTTCTGTTCTCTTCCCCATCTGTCTGCCCAAGGTGATGGTCGACAGAAGACAGTTCCAGTGGATGGCTGTGAGTTGGTTTTGCCACGGTCAGCCTTCATTCTGGCAGATCTGTTGCTAAATGTCTCACTGCTGGCAGGTGTGGGTCTGTCCGTCTTTGCCCACACCCTGCATTGTTTGAAGAGCTAGTGCTGTCTGTTTAACAAGTTGGGTTGGGCTGGTGTGCCTTCGTCAGGCAGTTGCGCACCTTTTCCTGCCCTGGAATCATGGCAAAACCCTGAGGTCTCTTGTTCCCATCCAGCGCCAGAGGACTGGAACGTGGCGTCCATTTCCTCCACTTCATCACACCCAGGGTGATGCATGGTGGCTGGTCCATTCATGGCCAGTTCCCCTTGGCAGGTCCAGGGGTGCCTCAGAGAATCACAGAGACTGATGAATCTCCCTAGGACTTGCAAGTGTCCCTCACATCTGTTGAGGATTCAGTGGGTGCCTTAGAGAATCACAAAGACTGATGAATCCCAGTATGACCTGAAAGTGTCCCTCACATCTGTTGAGGATTCGATGCGTGCCTCAGAGAATCACAGAGACTGATGAATTCCCCTAGGACCTGCAAGTGTCCCCCACATCTGTTGAGGATTCGATGCGTGCCTCAGAGAATCACAAAGACTGATGAATCCCCCTAGGACCTGAAAGTGTCCCCCACATCTGTTGAGGATTCGATGCATGCCTCAGAGAATCACAAAGACTCGCATCTGTTGAGAACTCGATTTTTTTGGCATGCCCATGACCAAGAGTCAGCTTGGTGGTTTTGTCTGTCCCTTTGAAATCTTTTTCTTTCATCCTCATGCTGCTGCAGTGCGGGAGAGGGAGGATGGGGAAGGGGGATGAATCATTTTGTGCAGTTTTGATGTCTGTTCTTTATAGCATCTGAAGAAGACAGAGCTGTCCAACATCGAAATGTTTGTTTTGTATTGTGTATCAGATAAGCAGTATTTTGCGCTTTGTTTTGTGTATTTTGATTTGTTTTAGTTGACACTTCAGTCTTTGCCCTTTGTTTTGTGTACTTTGATTTGTTTTCATTGACACTTCAGTCTTTGCCCTTTGTTTTGTGTATTCTGATTTGTTTTCATTGACACTTCAGTCTTTGCCCTTTCTTTTGTGTATTTTGATTTGTTTTCGTTGGCACTTCAGTCTTTGCCCTTTCTTTTGTGTACTTTGATTTGTTTTCATTGACACTTCAGTCTTTGCCCTTTTTTTGTGTATTTGATTTGTTTTCATTGACACTTCAGTCTTTGCCCTTTTTTTGTGTACTTTGATTTGTTTTCATTGACACTTCAGTCTTTGCCCTTTTTTTGTGTACTTTGATTTGTTTTCATTGACACTTCAGTCTTTGCCCTTTGTTTTGTGTATTCTGATTTGTTTTCGTTGACACTTCAGTCTTTGCCCTTTGTTTTGTGTATTCTGATTTGTTTTCGTTGACACTTCAGTCTTTGCCCTTTGTTTTGTGTATTCTGATTTGTTTTCGTTGACACTTCAGTCTTTGCCCTTTGTTTTGTGTATTCTGATTTGTTTTCGTTGACACTTCAGTCTTTGCCCTTTGTTTTGTGTATTCTGATTTGTTTTCATTGACACTTCAGTCTTTGCCTTTGTTTTGTGTATTCTGATTTGTTTTCATTGACACTTCAGTCTTTGCCTTTGTTTTGTGTATTCTGATTTGTTTTCATTGACACTTCAGTCTGTTTCATCTTGTCTGTAGTCCCATTGTATTTTGATTTCTTTCCTAATTTTCTTTCTTCTGAGAGTTGAGCAGCTGTCTTGGTAATTCTCCCTGGTTTTTATTTTGGGCGGGTTTGTCGGTACCTTTAGGTTGACGGCAAGTTTTTGTCACATTCCCATCATGCTTTGACAATCTTGACTTTCAGTGAGTGGCATTGAGTGAGGGAAAAAGATGTTTTCATCCCTGACTGAAAGAAGCTATGTGTGTGATATTTATGTGTCAGTAGGGTGTGTGTGTGTTGTGTGAGAGAGAGAGATTATACAGTAGAAACCAGTTATAGAAAGTTGAGGGGAATTTTTTTGTTTGTTTCTTATAACGAGTTTTCTTACAGCCAAGGTTTCTTATAATCGAGAGTTCTAAAAAAAATTTTTTAGAGTGTTTCTAATATCCGAGTTTTTGTTTGTTTTTGCTTTGGTTCTCTTTTTCTCTGCACGTTTCTGTAATTGTTAGTGTTTGTACGTCAGTGTTAGAAAGAGAGGGAGGGGGAGAGAGAGAGAGAGAGAGACATACAGACAGACAGAGAGAGAGAGATTGAGACACACATACACGGAGACACGGAGAGAGACAAAGAGAGTCACACACAGAGAGAGAGAGAGAGAGAAGGCTTTTTGGTTTGATTTCGCTAGTAAACTTTGCCCTGTGACATAAAACTTCAAGCGTGTTTTCTTTTTCTTATCACTTTCTCTCCCTCTCTCTCTCTCTCTCTCTCTCTCTGTCTCTCTCTCTCACACACACACACACACACACACTCACACACTCACACACACACATACACATACACACACACACGCGCACACACACACACACACACACAACACCACACACACCACATACGCAAACGCATAAACACAATAGACGAGTAAAAATGCGATAAAGGAGAGCATAGATTTATTCTTGGAGCCATTGGCCGTCATGACATAGAGAAAGAGGGATCAACATTTTCGTGTGTGTATGATGTGGTGTGGAGAGAGAGAGAGAGATTTTTAGAACGCAACGGTAAATAGTTAAAGTCAACATAATCGTAAGGAAATTTCCCAATATTAACAAATGCACCTATAAATAAATGAATCACTTATTCTCGGACGAGACCTCAGTCCAAAAGGTGTTTTAAACATAACCATAACACACCAAAGGCGCCACTGACGTCATCGTCGCTTTGTGACGGACATCCATGATGGTGTGTGTGTGTGTGCTTACAAATATGCAAGTGTATGTATATATTCTTAATTTTAACAAGAATGCATATAAATATGTTACCATATGTTGTATCTGGGCATTGCATCAGAGACAATACTATATCACACACTACAAAAGATTTATTTCAAGCCTTGTGTAGAGAATCGTCTTGAAGTGCAGGTAGGAACTGTTTTATAATTTGTCATCGGAACAGAACATGAAAGCTTGAAAGTTTGAAAGAGGGAGAGAGAGGGGTGTGTGTGTTTAATAGCGCTCAGCGATATTCTGAATGGGAGTTAACAGGTACTCATAAGTTGTAGGCTATTACATATTGATGCTTGTCAAATGTGAAATGAACGAATGAATATGAACATAGCACGTGATTCCTTGATTATTTATCAAGCTTCTCACATACGTGCACATGCACGAGAAACAAAGACAGAGAGAGAGAGAGAGAGGGAGGGAGTGATGGAGAGAGGGGGGAGAAAGAGTGTGTGTGTGTGAGAAAGAGAGAGAGGGGGGGGGAGGGAGGGAGGGAGTGATGGAGAGTGGGGGAGAAAGAGTGTGTGTGTGTGAGAGAGAGAGAGAGAGAGAGATGGCAGAGGGGGTGGAGATAGTAACATAACATACCTCGCTTGGACAAACCATTGCAGAAGTTGATTGTCAATGTCCTCGTGTTTCGCCTTCCTATTCTTTTGCTGTAGCTGCTGGTCAGTTGTACTGCCCAAGAACTGATTTTTGTATTTGTCCCTTTGTTTTACAATGTTGCACAGAGTAGCAAGAGGAATCTGAAATTCTTCAGCAGTCAACGTCCTTTTCTTTTTCGGGTTTCTCTCCACAGCATCCAAAATTTCGATTTTTCGTTTCAGCGAAATTGCTTGTCTTTTGTGTTTGTCAGCCATCTTCACTTTACATTGTACAAAGCCTTGCCTTGCATTGAACATGCACTGGTGTGAAGAGAGAAACGGGGGGGGGGGGGGGTTCAAACACCTTTTGTAATCAAGCGCCTGCGTTTTGTCTAGCTTACATCCGGATATCCCATCTCTTAGGCGACATCAAAGGGTCCACATCCTGTCCCGCCAATTCCTGTGACCTGCATCATGGAATTGTTGGGTTTTTTTTTTATAGGTATGTGTAGGCCCACCGAGAAAATCTTTTGACAGCCGAGACTTTCTTACATCCAAGGAAAAGTTTCGCCAGGGTCAGGTAAACCTGGTTCTTACAAGCGAGTTTTCTTACAACTGAGTTTCTTACATCCGAGATATTTTAAGTAATGTTAAAGAATCCTCTACGCAGGGGAAAACCATTTGATTTCTTATAGCCGAGTTTTCTTATAACCAAGTTTCTTATAACCGGATTCTACTATATCTGTATCACTCTTGTCTGTCTGGCGACAGAGCGGGATGGACCAAAGCCTGGACAACTGTCTGCGGGTGTTCATGAAAGAGGAAGAGCTGGAGGCAGAGGAGAGACCGGTCAGTCTAAAGGGAACTCTCTGTGTGTCTCTGTGTGTGCATTGTGTCTGTGTGTGTGTGTGTCTCTGTCTGTGCATTGTGTCTGTGTGTGTGTGTCTGTGTGTGTGTGTGTCTGTGTGTGCATTGTGTCTGTGTGTGTGCATTGTGTCTTTGTGTGTGTCTCACTGTGTGTGTGTCTCACTGTGTGTGTGTGTCTCTCTGTGTGTGCATTGTGTCTCTGTGCAGTGTGTTGTGGGATAAATGGGGTAAACCATGTTTGACATCTGTGTTGATTTTGCCCTGTTATATGGAAGGTGTGTCGTGTTAACCTTGAAGAACGCGAATTGTGACCATGCACTCCATACGATTCCAGATCTGTCCTGACCCCTATATTTCACAGAGGCTTTGCCTTTGAAGATGGGTTTTGTCTGTGGAAAATCTGCCTCTGGGCAGAACGTGAGATGCAGTAAAACCTCTGTGAAATGAGCAGGTCATGAGAGATTTACATCACAGCGAGTGTGAAATCAAAAGTAGTCCGGACAAAAAGAAAAAAAACAAAAACCATACACACTCATTGTACAACGGTCCAACAAAGTGTCTTTCAAATGACGTAACTTACCATTGTTTTACCTGTCATTCAAATACAGAAATATTAGATTAGGAATGAGTTATTATGTCTCAGACAAATGTGTAAACTTTTCATTAAAACATTTTGGTTAGTTCAAGCGAGATCATGATTTTCCACCATGTCTGGATCCTGTGACCCCTGTGACCCCTGGCAAAGGGTAAGATTCGAACCTTGCTTCCTCTGTGCCGCATGAAGGGAGACGAACGGGGAACATCAGGTTGGAAGCTTATTTCCACTTCGCCACATGATGTGGGTTGAATGTGGCATAACAGATGAGAAGCTCCTGTGCTGTGTGGTGACCTGATGTGGCATGCCCGTGGTGTTGCAGATGTGCACCAAGTGTAAGATGCGGCGCTCCTGCACCAAGAGTTTTTCCATCCAGCGGTTCCCTCGCATTCTTGTCTTCCGTATCCTTTGATGGTCCCAGCTCTGAGAACTTTTTTTTTTTTTTCTTTTTTTTTTTTTTTTTTTTCAAGAGCAGTATACAGCATGTTCGACAATTTTCTGACTTGCAAACAAATACAAAACCAGCCTGACCTGATTGAATTATTACACGGAAGGACTGTTTCAGATGATGAAAAGTGCCTTGATCTGATCAGATTTGCTAAACCAGCCTGACCTGATTGAATTAACCATGGAAGGACTGTTTCTGATGATGAATAGTGCCTTGATCTGATTGAATTATCACAGGGAAGGACTGTTTCTGATGATGAAAAATGCCTTGATCTGATTGAATGATCACATGGAAGGACTGTTTTCTGATGATGAAAAGTGCCTTGATCTGATTGAATGATCACATGGAAGGACTGTTTCTGATGATGAAAAGTGCCTTGATCTGATTGAATGATCACAGGAAGGACTGTTTCTGATGATGAAAAGTGCCTTGATCTGATTGAATGATCACATGGAAGGACTGTTTCTGATGATGAAAAATGCCTTGACCTGATTGAATGATCACAGGGAAGGACTGTTTCTGATGATGAAAAGTGCCTTGATCTGATTGAATGATCACAGGGAAGGACTGTTTCTGATGATGAAAAGTGCCTTGATCTGATTGAATGATCACATGGAAGGACTGTTTCTGATATGAAAAGTGCCTTGATCTGATTGAATTATTCACGGAAGGACTGTTTCTGATGATGAAAAGTGCCTTGATCTGATTGAATGATCACATGGAAGGACTGTTTCTGATGATGAAAAGTGCCTTGATCTGGTTGAATGATCACAGGAAGGACTGTTTCTGATGATGAAAAGTGCCTTGACCTGATTGAATGATCACATGGAAGGACTGTTTCTGATGATGAAAAGTGCCTTGACCTGATTGAATGATCACATGGAAGGACTGTTTCTGATGATGAAAAATGCCTTGACCTGATTGAATGATCACAGGGAAGGACTGTTTCTGATGATGAAAAGTGCCTTGACCTGATTGAATTATCACAGGGAAGGACTGTTTCTGATATGAAAAGTGCCGTGATCTGGTTGAATTATCCATGGCAGGACTGTTTCTGATGATGAAAAGTGCCGTGATCTGATTGAATTATCCACGGAAGGACTGTTTCTGATGATGACAAGTGCCTTGATCTGATTGAATTATCCACGGAAGGACTGTTTCTGATGATGAAAGTGCCTTGATCTGATTGAATGATCACATGGAAGGACTGTTTCTGATGATGAAAAGTGCCATGATCTGATTGAATGATCACAGGGGAAGGACTGTTTCTGATGATGAAAAGTGCCTTGATCTGTTTGAATTATCACATGGAAGGACTGTTTCTGATGATGAAAAGTGCCCTGACCTGATTGAATTATCACACGGAAGGACTGTTTCTGATGATGAAAAGTGCCCTGACCTGATTGAATTATCACATGGAAGGACTGTTTCTGATGATGAAAAGTGCCTTGATCTGATTGAATGATCACAGGGAAGGACTGTTTCTGATGATGAAAAGTGCCTTGATCTGATTGAATGATCACAGGGAAGGACTGTTTCTGATGATGAAAAGTGCCTTGATCTGATTGAATGATCACATGGAAGGACTGTTTCTGATGATGAAAAGTGCCTTGATCTGATTGAATGATCACATGGAAGGACTGTTTCTGATATGAAAAGTGCCTTGATCTGATTGAATGATCACAGGGAAGGACTGTTTCTGATGATGAAAAGTGCCTTGATCTGTTTGAATTGTCACAGGGAAGGACTGTTTCTGATGATGAAAAGTGCCTTGATCTGATTGAATTATCACATGGAAGGACTGTTTCTGATGATGAAAAGTGCCGTGATCTGTTTGAATTGTCACAGGGAAGGACTGTTTCTGATGATGAAAAGTGCCTTGATCTGATTGAATGATCACATGGAAGGACTGTTTCTGATGATGAAAAGTGCCTTGACCTGATCAGCTTTGCTGACCTTCAGAAGCAGATCAGGTGCTAATTGAAGGGGGAGGGAGGGGGTGCAGACTGAGGCTGGGGTTAATGGGGCCGCCTATGCCATGGAAATATGTCTGTTAATACCCAACTTTAAAACTTGTGACTGAACCTGTCCAGCAGGCCTGGGTGAAGTCCAGTCTCCACCAGAATTTGTGTGTACTGAATGAGAATAGGGTGCCTGGTTTAGCTGGACTGATCATACCTTTATGACCACAACGCCATTTGGATACAGAGAATAGTTTATGCAGTATTTGAATCATTCTTTCAGTTTTTTTCTCATGTTGTGTATTTAACTTACAACAACTGGAGGTAATCCTACAACCATGCAGTAAACAACTGAAGATGGCCTTCCGGTGTATATAAATGATAAATTAGCTAACAATTTTTTTAACAAAAATTGTGCAAAAAAACAGAGATGCAACACAAGCGAAAGATACGCATACAATCACAGCAATTTGTTTAAACCATAATCCATTTTAATATGCAGTTCAAAAGTAAAAGGCAGACTTCAACAATGAAGAAAAGGAAATGACTCCAGTACGGCCTAAAGTCTGTTCACCAAGAGCGTGCAGCACCGAAGCAAACACAGAGAGTTCTGTCTTTTGCCACCCTTTGCGAGTTTCCACATGGCTTCTCGCTGTGTGCAGGGCTGACTGATCTTTTGTGGATACTCGTAGTTAGTCATGGATGTGTGAAACCTGTTGTCGTTTTGGTGGTATGGTGTAGTGTAGGATAGACCCCAGGAGGCCTGTCTCTTTGGCTGGTTGTCTTTGTCTCCCCTTTCACTGTAGTGAGGTGTGGACATGAAACCTGAATGCAGCCTGAATGCAGTGTAATCATGTAACTGAACAGTGCATGGGTTTGCATGTCTGTTCTTCTAGAAAAGTCCATTACAATAGAAACAAGAGCGGAGAATTCCTCCCTCTTGGTGCAAGTTGTTCTAGGTGTTCTCCCTTGACTTGGAGGTTCATAGACCTCAAACGCTTCAGCCAGGAACGCTACGGCCGCAAGCTGAACACTCTGGTTGACTTCCCTGTGAAAGGTAGGAGAGAGACAGCTGCCGTGTTTGAGGGGAAGGGGTGTGCATGTGTGTACAATCTGGTTTTGACTGTGTTTGGAGCAATCAGTCTTTTACAGACGTCAATACATTATGTAGGAATGTCAAAAATAGTTTGCAATGCTCTTTGTCAAACATGGCAACATGACATTGAAACTAACAGTAAATGTTTTTTGTACAAATTTTATAAATCTGATTTTAAGGAGGAGAAATATATTTCTAGCTTACCAGATGTTTACATTTACCCTCTTATCAAATTTAGATGTTCTAATCATAAATTACCAATTGAAGTAGATTGTTGATTTGCTATTCCAAAAGAAGAAAGGTTATGTACTGAATGTGACATGTCTGCAGTAGGTGATGAATTTCATTTAGTAATGCGCAAGACATATTTGCCACAAAGATTTCTCTCCCCAAAATCTGTAAATTTTGTCAAATGATGTCTTCTGCTAATGGAAAACAAATGCTTTTATTGTCAAAGTATATTAGATTATCTCAAGTGTTGTAAATTGTTGGTCTGTGTCAGCATTGACCAGCAATTCATGTTTTATTTTGGCTTGTTTGTTTTCCTTTTCCTGATATTGCTTTAAACTCTCCCTTCCTCCATACCCCAAAAGGCGCAAAAGGAGTAAATACTGTTCTTGTTCTTGTGTGTGTGTGTGTGTGTGTGTGTGTGTGTGTGTGTATGTGTGTGTGTATGTGTGTGTGCATGTGTGTGGCATGTGTGTGTGTATGTGTGTGTGTTGTGAGGAGTGGGAGCATGAATGGGGTGGGGGGACAGAGGGCTGAGGTAATGGTTGTGATTGTGGATTTGTGTATGTGTGAGTGTGTCTGTATGAGTGTGTGTGTGTGTGTGTGCGTGTGTGTGTGTGTGTGTGTGTGTGTGTGTGTGTATGTGTGTTTGTGTCTGTATGAGTGTATGTGTGTGTGCATGTGTATGTGTGTGTTGTGAGGAGTGGAAGCATGAAGGGGGTGGGGGACAGAGGGCTGAGGTAATGGTTGTGATTGTGGATTTGTGTTTGTGTGTATGTGAATGCAATATTTGGCTTTCTCCATTGGCAAGAATTCAAATTGTGTGGGTTTTTTCTTCCCTCCCCCACCTCCCCTCCCATTGTTTTTTTCCTGTTCTTTTTTTTTCATGAAGGACTTGTAGAATGAACACATCGTAACTGAAGTTGTTCCTATAAAGCTAACCTGTTTTTGTTGCTTTGTTGTTGTTGTTGTTGTTTTTATTATTATTCTTTCTTGCTCTAAAGTCTGATTAAGGCCAGCAATACTGCAACAGAATATGCTGCACTTCATTTTTGCAACAGGGGAAAGTAAATGAAAGTGTGGAAGAAACAACAAAACAATAAACAAAAGCAAATCTCTCTCTCTCTCTCTCTCTCTCTCTCTCTCTCTCTCTCTCTCTGTATATATATATATATATATGTATATGTTTGTGTCATATAAAAGTTTGGGGGGGGGGTGCATTGCAAGGGGACATAATCATGTCAAAAGACTGAATATTATTTCCCTTGCTTTATTACGCGATAAATAAGGTCGCTTGCAAACCCAGTTTGGGCTTAAAATCCAAATGATAATGTTCCTGTTTGATGACTGTGTATTTTGTGCCAGTTATAAACCTTGATTTGTGTTTAATGTACATGTCTTTGTAAATATATAATCATGTTTTCTGCAGGCAACTCATAACTTTAAAGCTTTTGCATGGAATAAAACAAAATGCGCATGCACACATACACACTCTCACACATGCATGTTAACGTATGCATTCATGCACACAAACACACATGTATACATATGCTAAACTAGAAGACAGATGGTTTGTATTTTTCCATCAACATGGAATCAACAACATTCAATTATTGGTTGGGGGGTTTTGGTATTTTTTTATAAATAGTTTTGATCGGAATCAACAGAACATTGTTCAGACTTGTTTACGGAAAAGGTTATAAAAGAAAAAAAAAAAGGAAAAAAAAAACTAGAACTTCATCTCATAATCACAATGGCTGACTTGTGCAGGCCTGGACCTTTCCGACTACAGCAGTGAGGGAGGTCACAAAGTGACCTACGACCTGTACGCCGTCAGCAACCACTCTGGGGCGTGCACTCAGGTCACTACACGGCGATGTGCAAAAACCCGTACACAGGAGAGTGGTTCAGTCTTCCAATGACAGCACGGTGGAGCATGAGAGAGCATTCGCTGGCTGAGTTGGGGATAGGGTGTGTGTGTGGTCGAGGGGGAAAGGGGGGGGGCCAGGGAAGGGGCGGGGGGGTGATCTAGGATTTTTAATCTTCATTGCCTGGTTGAGTTATGGATGTTTAATCTCATTGTACGTTTCCCAAATTGTTGCCATGGTGATATTAGTTCTTGGTTTCCTAGGCCGCAGGCTGATCTGCAAGGTTCATCAACCCATGTTGCTGGGGAGTTCATGGGGGTGCCAGTGTCGGTCAATTCATGGGGGTGCAGTGTCGGGTCAATTCATGGGGTGCCAGTGTCGGTCAGTTCATGGGTGCGTGCAGTGTCAGTCAGTTCATGGGGTCGAGTGTGCATGGTGGTCAGTCAGTTCATGGAGTTGTCATGTTGTCAGTCAGTTCATGGAGTTGTGTCAGTGTCATCAGTCAGTTCTGATGGGCGTTGGTCAGTGTCAGTCAGTTCATGGTGTTGTCAGTGTCAGTCAGTTCATGGAGTTGTCAGTGTCAGTCAGTTCATGGAGTTGTCAGTGTCAGTCAGTTCATGGTTGCAGTGTCAGTCAGTTCATGGAGTTGTCAGTGTGTCAGTTCATGGAGTTGTCAGTGTCAGTTCATGGTCAGTGTCAGTCAGTTCATGAGTTGTCAGTGTCAGTCATTCATGTCAGGTGTCAGTTCAGTTCATGTGAGTTATGTCAGTGTCAGTCAGTTCATGGAGTTGCAGTGTCAGTCAGTTCATGGAGTTGTCAGTGTCAGTCAGTTCATTCATTCAGGATGGAGTTGTCAGTGTCAGTCAGTTCATGGTTGCAGTGTCAGTCAGTTCATGGATTGTCAGGTCAGTCAGTTCATGTCAGTGTCAGTCAGTTCATGGAGTTGTCTTCAGTGTTCAGTCAAGTTCATGGATTGCAGTGTCATCAGTTCATGTCAGTGTCAGTCAGTTCATGGAGTTGTCAGTGTCAGTCAGTTCATGTCAGTGCAGTCAGTTCATGGAGTTGTCAGTGTCAGTCAGTTCATGGTTCAGTGTCAGTCAGTTCATGGAGTTGTCAGTGTCAGTCAGTTCATGTCAGTGTCAGTCAGTTCATGGAGTTGTCAGTGTCAGTCAGTTCATGAGTTGTCAGTGTCAGTCAGTTCATGGAGTTGTCAGTGTCAGTCAGTTCATGGTTGTCAGTGTCAGTCAGTTCATGGTGTCAGAGTCAGTCAGTCAGTGTCAGTCAGTTCATGAGTTGTCAGTGTCAGTCAGTTCATGAGTGTCAGTTCATATGTCATGTCAGTGTCCAGTCAGTTCATGGAGTTGTCAGTGTCAGTCAGTATCATGGAGTTGTCATGTCAGTCAGTTCATGAGTGTCAGTCAGTTCATGGAGTTGCAGTGTCAGTCAGTTCATAGAGTTTGTCAGTGTAGTTCATGGAGTTGTAGTGTCGTCAGTTCATGTCAGTGTCAGTCGTTCAGGGTTCAGTGTCAGTCAGTTCATGTGTGCTTCTTTCAGGTTTTCAGTTCAGGTTCAGTTCAGTTCAGTCCAGTCAGTTCATGGAGTGTCAGTGTCAGTCAGTTCAGGGTAGTGTCAGTCAGTCATGGAGTTGTCGTGTCAGTCAGTCAATGGTGTCGTCAGTCATGCATGTCAGCAGTTCATGGATTGTCAGTGTATAGTTGAGTGTCAGTCGTCATGATTCGTAGTCAGTAGCAGTGTCAGTCAGTTCTGGTTGTCAGTGTCTCATCATGTCAGTGTCAGTCAGTTCATGGAGTTGCAGTGTCAGTCAGTTCATGTTGTCAGTGTCAGTCAGTGTTCATGGAGTTGTCTGTCAGTCAGTTCATGTCAGTGTCAGTCAGTTCATGGAGTTGTCATGTCAGTCAGTTCATGTCATGTCAGTTCATGGAGTTGTCAGTGTCAGTCAGTTCATGGAGTGTCAGTGTCAGTCAGTTCATGTCAGTGTCAGTCAGTTCATGGAGTTTGTCAGTGTCAGTCAGTTCATTCAGTGTCAGTCAGTTCATGGAGTTGTCAGTGTCAGTCAGTTCATGTCATGTGTCAGTCAGTTCATGGAGTTGTCAGTGTCAGTCAGTTCATGGAGTTGCAGTGTCAGTCCCGTTCATGGAGTTGTCAGTGTCAGTCATTCATGAGTGTCGTCAGTAGTCAGTCAGTTCATGAGTTGTCAGTGTCAGTCATTCATGTCAGTGTCAGTCAGTTCATGGAGTTGTCAGTGTCAGTCAGTTCATGTCAGTGTCAGTCAGTTCATGGAGTTGTCAGTGTCAGTCAGTTCATGTCAGTGTCAGTCAGTTCATGGATTCAGTTCAGTTCATGTCAGTGTCAGTCAGTTCATGGAGTTGTCAGTGTCAGTCAGTTCATGTCAGTGTCAGTCAGTTCATGGAGTTGTCGTGTAGTCAGTCATGTCAGTGTCAGTCAGTTCATGGAGTTGTCAGTGTCAGTCAGTTCATGAGTTGTCAGTGTCAGTCAGTTCATGAGTGTCAGTCAGTTCATGAGTTGTCAGTGTCAGTCAGTCTATGTCAGTGTCAGTCAGTTCATGGAGTTGTCAGTGTCAGTCAGTTCATGTCAGTGTCAGTCAGTTCATGGAGTTGTCAGTGTCAGTCAGTTCATGTCATGTCATAGTTCTGGAGTTGTCAGTTAGTCAGTTCATGATCAGTTCATGTTCTAGTGTCAGTCAGTTCATGGAGTTGTCAGTGTCAGTCAGTTCATGTCAGTGTCAGTCAGTTCATGGAGTTGTCAGTGTCAGTCAGTTCATGTCAGTGTCAGTCAGTTCATGGAGTTGTCAGTGTCAGTCAGTTCAAGTTTCAGTGTCAGTCAGTTCATGGAGTTGTCAGTGTCAGTCAGTTCTGTCAGTGTCAGTCAGTTCTGGCAGTGTCAGTCAGTTCATGAGTTGTCAGTGTCAGTCAGTTCATGTCAGTGTCAGTCAGTTCATGGAGTTGTCAGTGTCAGTCAGTTCATGTCAGTGTCAGTCAGTTCATGGGTTGTCAGTGTCAGTCAGTTCATATCATGATGTCCAGTCATGGGTTCATGTCAGCTGTCTGTGTGCATTTCATGGGTTTGTCCAGTGTCAGTCAGTTCAAGTGTTTCAGTGAGTTATCAGTATGGAGTTGTCAGGTCAGTCCGTTCATTGTGAGGTTGTCTAGTGTCAGCAGTCACGTTCAGTAGAGTGTCAGTGTCATCATTCATGTCAGTGTCAGTCAGTTCATGGAGTTGTCAGTGTCAGTCAGTTCATGGAGTTGTCAGTGTCAGTCAGTTCATGGAGTTGTCAGTGTCAGTCAGTTCATGTCAGTGTCAGTCAGTTCATGGAGTTGTCAGTGTTAGTCAGTTCATGTCAGTGTCAGTCAGTTCATGGAGTTGTCAGTGTCAGTCAATTCATGGAGTTGCCAGTGTCAGTCAGTTCATGGAGTTGTCAGTGTCAGTTCATGGAGTTGAAAGTGTCAGTCAGTTCATGGAGTTGAAAGTGTCAGTCAGTTCATGGAGTTGTCAGTGTCAGTCAGTTCATGAAGTGAAGATGAAACCAATCCAGGTGGGTTCTCCATTCAGCTGCCTCTGCTGTTGCCTTTAGGGTTGTGGTCCTCTTGCCAGAAATCAAGAGCTGTTTCATGAGGTTACAGGCAGATGAGCCTACACATCCCCTTTTTGGTGAGGTGCTTGGCTGCAGGCCAGACTCCTTCAAGAAGCTAGTTGGACCATTTTTGTTCTAACCAGTGCATTGAAAATAGAAACTGTGTGTGTGAGTAGCAGCAGTACTTTAGTTTTACCTCTGTTCACAAGAGAGAGAGAGGGAGGGAGAGAGAGAGAGAGAGAAAATGAGAGAGAGATGCATGAATGTCTGTGACTGTGCAAGTGTATGCATAATGTGGTTATCTAAGTGTATGTAAATGTGTGTGTGTGTGTGTGTGTGCGTGTGTGTGTGTGCATGTTAATGAAAGCCTTTGTGAGTGCCAATGTGGTAATATTCTAATGGCTGTTCAGAGATTGTCCACACCGGTAAGCAAGTAAACCAAAGGGGGTGACAGCCTGATCTACAAAATCCAGACAGATGGAAGCAGATGTGAATGGAAAGGTTGTTTCTCTATGCAGAAGACATCTGATACGTTATGGTTTAGAGTCAGTGAAACTGGAACACAGTAAAGCTGAAGTCAGAAGTAATGCAAAATTGATGGAAAATCACAGAGGAGGCTTGCACTTCTGGTCCAGGATTTCACCAACAGTTACTGGTACCAGGAGAAAGTTGACTGCAGTATGACCTTTGACGTTTGTCTTCAGAATTCAACACCAACGCTCACCCACTCACTGTGGGTCAAAGGGCCGAAGTACTTGCACTGGATGTATAGTGTGGAGGTTAAAACCAGTGACTGGAAAAAGAAAAACTCTAGCCATGAGAAGCCGAGTTTGCATCAGAGATCAATGAAACGGCAGTTTGGAAAGGGAAAAACTGAACAGACTAGCTCTGACTGTTGAAAATGATGGCTTGTGGTTGAGCCAGAAGCAGAAAGGGCTGTTGCTTTGTTCTTACAGACTGGATTTCCCATGCAACATGAGTCATGCGCCAGTGTTTGGAAATGTTTAATCTGTAGTTAAAGCAGATTTAATCTTAAGAAAGTCAGGAGATGTGACTTTTTCACCAAAATTGGAAAAGTATTGACGGAAAAATTGTTTCAAAATTTGAGTTCTGCAGGACTAAAATTTTGAAACAATTTTTTTCTGCAGGATTAACATTTTCAAACAATTTTTCCATCGATAATTTTCTAGATTGTGTTACCTTGGGCAATTTTTCTGATTGTTTTCTTCAAGATTTTTTTCTGGATTGTCTTACCTTGGACAGTGTTCATGATTGTTTTCTTCTAGATATTTTTCTAGATTGTTTACCTTACAATGCTCGTGATTGTTTTCTTCTAGATTATTTCCTTGATTGTCTTATCTAGGACAATTTTTGCAATTGTTTTTCTTCTAGATAATTTTCTAGATTGTCTTAACTTGAACAGTTTTCGTGATTGTTTTCTGCTAGATAATTTTCCTTATTGTCTTACCTTGGACAATTCTTTATGATTATTTTCTTCAAGACAATTTTCTTGATTGTCTTACCTTGGACAGTTTTTGTGATTGTTTCATTCTAGATCATTTTCTTGATTGTCTTACCTTGGACTATTTTTGTTATTGTTTTCTTCTAGACAATCTTATAGATTGTCTTACCTTGGACCATTTTCGTTTTTGTTTTCTTCTAGACAATCTTATAGATTGTCTTACCTTGGACCATTTCGTTATTGTTTTTCTTGTAGACAATCTTATAGATTGTCTTACCTTGGACCATTTTCGTTGTTGTTTTCTTCTAGACAGTCTTATATCTTACCTTGGACCATTTTTGTTGTTGTTTTCTTCTAGACAATCTTATAGATTGTCTTACCTTGGACCATTTTTGTTATTGTTTTCTTGTAGACAATCTTATAGATTGTCTTACCTTGGACCATTTTCGTTGTTGTTTTCTTGTAGACAATCTTATAGATTGTCTTACCTTGGACCATTTTCGTTGTTGTTTTCTTCTAGACAATCTTATATCTTACCTTGGACCATTTTCGTTGTTGTTTTCTTCTAGACAATCTTATAGATTGTCTTACCTTGGACCATTTTTCGTTGTTGTTTTCTTGTAGACAATCTTATAGATTGTCTTACCTTGGACCTTTTCGTGATTGATTTCTTTGGACAATCTTATAGATTGTCTTACCTTGGACACTTTTCGTGATTGTTTTCTTCTGGACAGTCTTATAGATTGACTTACCTTGGACACTTTTCGTGATTGTTTTCTTCTGGACAGTCTTATAGATTGTCTTACCTTGGACACTTTTCGTGATTGTTTTCTTTGGACAGTTTTTTCAAGGTGGTCGTTTTCTTTGTTTCCTCTGACAGGTTACTGGGGCCCGGTGCAACCAAGCGGTGTCGTCGGAAGCCTATCTGTTGTTCTACGAGCTCACCAGCCCCCAAAGAGGTCGTGAACCCAACTGTTGTCTCTTCAGCCAGTCGCACATGGTCTGGCAGGAGGAATAAGCGGACCAGTCATGAACCTTGTTTTGGTTTTTGTTAAGTTGTTGTTGGTTTTATTTTATCATCCTGTTCCGGCGCACAATTTTTGTGATCACCTGCTCTGTTTGCACAGGCAGGCAAGAATACACTCAAGAAACATTGGATACATCGAAATGGTGTGGTGCGGGTTTTTGGTGGGTTTCCTTTTTTTTTTTCTTCTTTTTTGATTATTGTCACTGGTATATTGTTAGTGTGTAAATTTCTTATGAATTTTGTTTGAAATGACCAGTGTGTGTCTTTTTTTTTTTTTTAAATGACCGGTTTATAGGTCGGTGTTTGTGTGTTTTTGTCGCCTTTTTTTTTTTAGTTTGTTTTATTGTCTACTATAAATATTCAGCTGCATGTTCGTACCGTGACACACTGAATGACTGATAGCCAGACATCAGAATTTGCTCCAGTGTGTAGACAGCAACAGCAGTTGCTAGGTAAGGACCAGGGATGTCTTGTGTACAAGGGGTAGGTCTCTGTCTTCATCTATTTTCTCCTGATTTATTATCAGTGTTAATATTAAGAGAACAAAGGTAGTGCTTATCCTCGGTTAGAGACCATGCCTGTAGCATTTTTTTACAATCAACGCTTGTTCACACAACAGGCTGTCTACCTGGCTAGAGCTGACTAAAAAGCTGCCTGCTGGCACTTCATTGAGTCAATTCCTGTGCCATTCGGTCATTATCAGTCACTCTTTTTTTCCCGTAACTCTCAATTTTTTTATGCCGAAGCATGCAATGTGTAAAATGTCATCCATACCAGCAGACAAACCGCCTTCTCTTCCAAAAGATGGTGATTGGATTTTACGTGCATGCAAGATGTTATATGTCTGTTCACACAGAGACTATTTGGATGTTGTCTCATGTGAAGTGCTGTTCTATTGAGTGCCAGGGAAAGATCTCCCAGCCTTGAAGCAGCCTGATGGGAGTTCCACACCCACCACCCCAGGATCGCTAGTTCAGTCCTGTACCAGCTTAGCTGTTCTGGACCTCATGGTTCAGTGGTTGGAGCACAGAACACTGTTCCTTTTTTTTTAAATGAATACAGTCACAAAGAACTCATCTGGTCAGTCACTAGTTTAAATCGCAAGAAAATGGAAGAGGGAAAATGGCAGCTTTACAAAATGGTCAGAACACTAATTTTTTTTTCTTAGTTTTTTTTTTTGTAATTGTTGGGGTGGTTTTTTTTTTGTTGTTTTTTGTTTTGTTTTTTTTTTTTGGGGGGGGGTTAGAGAGAGAGCACTGTGATATGTTTATTAAATGATTTTTGTAAGACACAGATGAAGAAAGAATGTACTATCTATTACAAAAATAATATCATCTCAGAACAGTAAGTCAAATATACATGAAATGACATTCTTGACATGAAAAGAGGGCAAAGTCAGGCATACATCATGCAGGACAGTTGGGCCCCATATAATTAGAAATAATTTCTCAAACTGCACAAAACCAGTAATAGATATAGCAATGTTAATGATAATAGTAACAAATCAGTGAAGGTGAAAGCATCAGTAATAATTTGTAGAAAAATCTTTGCTCAGTTTCCATTTTTCTTGACACTATTTTCAGTAAGAATGTAAACAGTTTCGTTCTCCTCGTCAGAACATACAACTAGATCCCACTAAATCATTTAAACTCTTCAGTGTTGGATCCTTGACCTTTCACCTCTTACATCATCACCTCTCGAAAGAAAAATTATATTTGATCCGCCATTTTGCTTGAGAGATGGCAACTTCTGGCCTTTCTCAAAACAACACTGTCGCAGTTAAAACTAGACCGCGTTCATTTCATGGGGAAAGAGAGAACCGCATACAGTTATGAATGGTCTTGCTGAGAGCCTGTTAAGTTTTCCTTTGATCGAAGCTTGCGTGCATAGGGGGAAAAAAAAGGAAGAAAAGTCCACTTCCTGCCACCATTATGCCATGATGAATGATACGTAACAAGCTGAAAACCATTGGTTGTGGATACTTTTCAAGCAGTTTGAAAATCAAACATGGAAGAAACAACCAGTGCGGTGTTTAGTTGAGCATCCCCACAAATGGACCAAGGAGGGGAGGTCACTGGAGGTTATTTTTGTCAGAAAAGCTGGCTGTCAGTCTTTCAGTTGTCAGTGGTACATGTTCTTGTGCGTACATCATCTACATAGCTGTTGGCTTTGTCTTCTCTTAGTTTGAAGGTATGCTCACAGTTGTTTTGCTCAGAAACGATGAAGTGTGGTTTATCCAGTCATTTGGAAAGGTGTAGGATTGAACTTTTTTGGTTTCTTTTACTTTATAGTTTTTTAAACAGATTTTGGTCAAAAACTCACTGTGATATTTACATGGTCCGTAGGTGTTTGTTTGTGCATGAGACTAGAGCGATGTGTAATATTGTGGGTATATGAATGTACAAAAGAAGTACAACTTTAATTTATCAGTATGTCTGTGAATGTGTGTGTGTCTATGAGCGAGTGTGTGTGTTTGTGTATATGTCTGTGTGTGTGTGTGTGTGTGTGTGTGTGTGTGTGTGTGTGTGTGTGTGTGTGTGCAGTTTTCAAGTGATGGATGTAAGCTTACATTATCGATGATTTTTAAGATTAGTGTTCTGTCATTTTGTGTATGTTTGCTTGGATGGGTGTTACAGAGTTCTAAGAGCAGGGTTTGTGTGGGTCTTATTCCGATTTGTAGAATATTCAGATTCAAATGGGGTGTATGTGCCGACCTGTTCTGATCTGACTCTAAACAACAAGTATCCGAATAGAGTGTAAGTGTGTATGCATCTAATTCAAAGTGACAGAATGTTCAAATA
Organism: Conus canariensis; assembly: GCA_033310375.1. NCBI lineage: Eukaryota > Metazoa > Mollusca > Gastropoda > Neogastropoda > Conidae > Conus > Conus canariensis. The sequence continues at coordinate 4,477,107 of CM065743.1, forward strand.
ATGTGTGTGTCTGCATCTGTCTGCTTCTAATTCTAAATAACAGAGTATTGAAATAGAGTGTGTGTGTGTCGGTCTGTCTAAATTCTAGATAACAGGGTATTCAAATAGAGTGTGTTTGTGTCCGTCATTCAATGAATCGTTTTGTCTCGTATAATTCTGAATATACATGTTTTTTGTCTCTAGATATTCTAAATTCTGTGAATAATCTATAATACATATCAAATAGATGTATGTGCGGGATCTAATTCCAGAATTCAAGAGGACAATGAAAGTGTGTGTTTGTCAAATCTATTCTTAATATACAATAACAGAGTATTAAATAGAATGTATGTGCTGTTGCTAAATGGTGGACATTTCCAGTGTCTTCAAGAGTGACTGTGGGTGTTGATGTCAGATAGGTGTGTTATCTGTAATGCCCATTAACAGATTAGTTTCATGAATGAGTGTGTGTGTCTGTATGCTCAAATAGGGTGTGTGTACATGTATGCCATTTTGTCTGCTCTTCATGCATGATGAGTGTGTGTGTCTGCATGCTCAATAGGGTGTGTGTACATGTATGCCACATTGTCTGCTCTTCATGCATGATGAGTGTGTGTGTCTGCATGCTCAATAGGGTGTGTGTACATGTATGCCACATTGTCTGCTCTTCATGCATGATGAGTGTGTGTGTCTGTATGCTCCAATAGGGTGTGTGTACATGTATGCCACATTGTCTGCTCTTCATGCATGATGAGTGTGTGTGTCTGTATGCTCCAATAGGGTGTGTGTACATGTATGCCACATTGTGTTGGCTCTCTAGTACATGACAATGTATGAGTGTGTGTGTGATGGTGAAATTGAAGAAGAAAATGAAAATAGCTGACAAACAAAAAAAAGAAAAAAAAAAAAAAAAAAGTGGTCTCTGAGAGATCTGATGATTCTCAACACCAGTACATGGGCATGGTGTGTAAAGCTGAGACACTGATTTAGGGAAAGTCCTCAAACGCCTCCCCCTCCTCACCTCCCCCTCCCCCACCTCTCTTGTGCTTCCTTGCCCCCCTCCTCTACCCTGTCCTCACATCTACCCCAGCCCCTTGCCCACCCTCCCCATCCCCTTGCCCACCCTCCCCAGCCCCTTGCCCACCCTCCCCATCCCCTTGCTAAAGTCACTCCGTTCCCAGTCAATGTTTAAGATGGTGGTGGTTTGTGTGCTGGCATTGTAATTTTCGGTGACTTCATTATACGGTTGTCATGACTTCCCAGGGTCAGTAGCGCTAGCGGAGTGGAGCCTATCCCAAGAAAGAAAAGAATTTGATGTGAATTTACTTATTATGCAGCCTGCAGGAGAACTTATTCAGGTGCTGTTGCTGCCCTAAAAGTTTCACCTGTGTTGGTACAGCTCACTTTTTTTTTTATTGGTCCTTCAGAGCCAGACACCAGCCTGCTGATTCTGTGGGTATACAGAACTGTTTTAGGTTTATTATTGTATCATGACCTATTTCAGGTTTAAAAGCAAACATTGGATTACCCCACACTACCCCCTCCATGCTGATTCTGTAAGTATACAGAACTGTTTTAGGTTTATTATTGTATCATGACCTATTTCAGGTTTATTATTGTGTAATGGCCTATTTCAGGTTGAAAAGCAAACATTTGATTACCCCACACTACCCCCTCCCTGCTGATTCTGTAGGTATGAAGAACTGTTTTAGGTTTATTATTGTATAATGACCTAGTTCAGGTTGAAAAGCAAACATTGGATTACCCCACACTACCCCTCAAAAAGTAGATTTGATATAAGTGGTGTGTTATGCTTTCAAATTGATGAAGGGGGAGGTCCAATTTTGATCATCATATGACAGACTTTAGCCACATCTCAGCATCAAAAGAGAAGATGTAGAAGATTAGGATTTGCACAGTTCAGACTGTCGGGATGGGACAGCACCATGTAAGAACACAGGACTGGATTCAGGCGTCTCTAGGACAGTTCAGTCTATCTGAAGACTCTGCTGGGTCAGACCAGAGGACTGTCCATGCACCTCGACTTCAGCTTGCATTCGCCACAGTTTCACTCTCCACGACAGAGGTTCAGGCAAAGATTAAGAACCCACTGTCTAGCACCCAGGACATCCTTCTAAATGAAATCTAAAAAAAAAAAAAAAAAGTTGGCAGAAGAATTTTTATATTACTTTTTTTTCCTCCATTTTTCTTGTCTGCCTTTTGCTGGCTTGTGGACGTCCGTTAAGTTTCCTCCCGATGGTGTGAAGAACACTGCGTAATTACAGGGCTGTGTTGTGTGTTAGGCCCTAAGGGTGATTGCCACAACCAAAACAGCTGTGATTTACTTTGGGGTCTTGCCCAAGGGTGAGAGGCAGTTATAAGCAGGCTTAAAACAAATGGGTCTGCTCACGGAACAGGACTTGACAGCCTTCTGATGCTGTCTGTGGTGGGTTTCATATGTACAGTTCAGTGCCCTCTTTTTTTTTTTCTGTCTCTCCCTGTCCCTCTCCCCGTGTCCCTTTGACATCTGGGTTAAATCGTTTTTGTCATAGTGTCTAAAGACATGCTCACCTGCGCTTGTTTCTTGTTTTTCTCCTATTTCTTACTTGTATTGATTGTTCGTCAATTTTTTCTTTTTCTTTGTGTGTGTGTGTGAAAAAGTCTGACAGATTGAAGTTTGTCCCTTTAATGTTTGTGGGATGTGTTGGCGGCCCACGATCTCAACATTGATTTATTGAAGAAATCGTGCCACGAGAGCATCGACTCCTTGAGTATGGTGGACAACTCTGTTGACTTGAAAGCACAGCGTGTAGAACAATAAAAAAAAAAAAAAGCTGTGGGTTTGTCTTGCCTGCAGTTCTTGAATGTGTTTCCATGTTTTTTTTTTCTTATTAAATAATGTACAGTTTTTGTTGGATTTTATTTTATAGATGGTTTTTAAGCTTTTTTACTGTATAGGATCAAAATTTTTGTAACATAGAAGATTTTTAATATTCATGAGATTTTATTTGATATTAACGCTTTGTTAAAAGTTTGGATCTGGAATCAAAATTTGGACTAGTTTTATTATGTGTGTGTGTGCGTGTGTGTGTGTGTGTGTATGAGGCAAAGCATTGTTTATGAGTGCCTGTGTATGCAGATTTAAGCTTTAAAGCATTAAATTCCAGTAGAACTCTACTTTCTATTTGTCTCTTTCTGCCCATCTGTCTCTTTCACTCTGTGTGTATGTATGCATCTGTGTGTGTCTATGTGTTCTCACTCCTGTCACTGTCATCACATCACACACACACACACATGCACGCGCGCACACACACACACACACACACACACACACACACACACACATGCACACACACACACACACACACACACACACACACACACAAGCCCATTTGCAGTGTTCATACAATGAATAGCTGTGATGAGGGATAAATTTCTCTAATCAAAGTCGTGTTCTGACAAATGATGCTTTGCAGTCACAGAGAATAATAAAGGAAAAATATCGACATACACTCACATACAGATAAACAGAAGTTGAAGTAATCACATAAAGTGACATAAAGACATACACAGCACCACAAGCAGCAAAACGTCACAATTATTTCTCATGATGATCATCTCTTGTAGACACCCACATGTGCTTACATACCAGAGAAATGCAAATGGGCAGGAAGACAAAAGCATGACGGGTAAAATGTAGAATCTTTCCATGCCACATTCTTTCCCCTTTCTCTTCCACTCCCATGCACAGCATGCAGAATCGGTTTGTTTGTGTGTATGTGTTGTGTGTTATGCAAGTGCTTCGCACGTCTGTGTAATGTGAGAGGGGGGAAGAGGATGAGGAAGAGAGAAATAGGCAGGGAACGACAGAGAAAGCAGTTTGAGAGAGTGTGACGAAAGCAGTGGAGATTTCATTTAAGAAGAAAAAAAGACAACCTGATACCAAAATCTTAAAACGTGGTCTCTCAAATCATGACTTTGATCTCCATCATAGTGACAGACAAGAGTAAACTCTCCCAGTCATCTCCTGTAACCACTGTTCCACGTCAGTGCAGTCCTCCTTGGAACATCATCAACACGCATCCACACCGCTTTTAGTTTGATCGACTGTTCACACACACGGTTTCTTCAGAGCTCTCATTACATAGTAAAAAGCCTGAAGTTCTTGGTGGAAGAATATCCCAGGTCTGTGCCTCATTTCAAAGCTGACATACCCAATAAATCCACCCCGATCCAGTTCAAGCCTTCGCCGGACAGGAGGTCCCTACTCCAATGCCCACATCCTCACTTCATAAGACTTGCCTGTTGACTGTTGACCGTTGTCTATGACCCCATCGTTGCTCTGGACGACCAAAGCGCTCAACATAGCAGGATCTCCCTGGACTGATTTGGAAGATGGTTTGCACAGGGCTCTCCATGCAGGAAAGGATACTACATGAGTGATGACTAGGGGCAGACCAAAACAGAAGAAATATAGTGCCATGCTGCTCCCCCCCCCCCCCCCCACCCCCCCCCCCCCCCCCCCACCCCACCCCTCCTCTCTAGTTGGTGAACTGCTATCATCAAACGTGAAATTGGGAAGGCTTCCTCCCAGCTTTACTGGATTGCACTGAAAGCCTGGAAAAGCTCCCCAAGCCTGGCAACATCTTGTGAGTTCTTGTTGTTTGGAAGCCAGTTTCATGGCAGTGAAGATGCTGATTGCCAACTCTTTGCCCAGTGCAAAAGATTTTTTTTTTTTTAAAGAAAAAGAAAAAGTGGGACAGAGAAAGGGACTTTGGGGGGAGTAGGGTGGGGAAGGGATGTAGCTGGTATTGTTACCAAACATAATGGTCGTCTCCCTTTAAAGAAGAAAGGCAACCTGCCTCCACCCAATTCTGCCTGGGAACAGAATTGGGCCCACCACAGTTTGGGCAGCTATGTCTAGATCTCGGGGCACCTAATGGAGGTGGAGGGGGGGAGAGGAGGGGGAGGAGACAGACCTGATATTTTTTAGAGTGTGAGTGTGTGCAACCTCCCTAAGAAGCAGTCCAGCTAAGGTGCTGTGACAACCTCCTCCAGAACATAGTTCCGCCGGGGTCCTGGGCACGGACAGAAGATGGACATACTGCACAGAGTGCAGAGGGAAGGAGACCAGCTAAGGTGCTGTGACAACCTCCTCCAGAACATAGTTCTGCCGGGGTCCTGGGCACGGACAGAAGATGGACATACTGCACAGAGTGCAGAGGGAAGGAGACCAGCTAAGGTGCTGTGACAACCTCCTCCAGAACATAGTTCTGCCGGGGTCCTGGGCACGGACAGAAGATGGACATACTGCACAGAGTGCAGAGGGAAGGAGACCAGCTAAGGTGCTGTGACAACCTCCTCCAGAACATAGTTCTGCCGGGGTCCTGGGCACGGACAGAAGATGGACATACTGCACAGAGTGCAGAGGGAAGGAGACCAGCTAAGGTGCTGTGACAACCTCCTCCAGAACATAGTTCTGCCGGGGTCCTGGGCACGGACAGAAGATGGACATACTGCACAGAGTGCAGAGGGAAGGAGACCAGCTAAGGTGCTGTGACAACCTCCTCCAGAACATAGTTCTGCCGGGGTCCTGGGCACGGACAGAAGATGGACATACTGCACAGAGTGCAGAGGGAAGGAGACCAGCTAAGGTGCTGTGACAACCTCCTCCAGAACATAGTTCTGCCGGGGTCCTGGGCACGGACAGAAGATGGACATACTGCACAGAGTGCAGAGGGAAGGAGACCAGCTAAGGTGCTGTGACAACCTCCTCCAGAACATAGTTCCGCCGGGGTCCTGGGCACGGAGAGAAGATAGACATACTGCACAGAGTGCAGAGGGAGGGGATGTCACAGGCAATGGAGGTGCAGCTCACATGCTGGCAGCTGGTTAGGGAGTGGCTTGAGTCAATCGCCAAAAGGCACAGGTGGAATTTACACAAGATGGGCCCCGCTGTGCCAGATCTCCAATAGGGGGCATTGAAGGTGGTACAGTTAGTCTTCAGATCTTGTGATCTGACGGTAGACCTGGCATGTCAATCTTGCAGTAATTCTCTGGACTTTCTCAACGGAATCAATGCTGGTGTCGGTGTGGAGAACCTGGGCTGGGCTCGCGTAGTCCAGCAACGGTTGGATGAGGGCAATGTACGTTCATTCCTTGGCTTTCTTGTCCTGGGTCTATAGATGCCTTCTCTGGAGGCCCAGAATCTTGGAGGCCTTGCTCATTCCGTGGTTGATGTGGGTGTCTCATTTCAGGTTGTCAGGGATGTCGGCACTGAGGTAGGTTGTTTCAGTCACTGTCTGTGGTTGGTAACTGTTCAGAGTATAGGTCTTCTCTTGGACGTTTCTGCAGTCTGTAGTTGGAGTCCATTCAGGGTACAGGCCTTCTCAAGGGGTATTTCTGCAGTCTGTAGTTGTTGTCCATTCAGGGTACAGTCCTTCTCAAGGGGTATTTCTGCAGTCTGTAGTTGGTATCTTTTCAGGGTATAAGCCTTCTCCAGGTGACTTTCTGCAGTCTGTAGTTGGTGTCCATTCAGGGTATAAGCCTTCCACAGAGATATTTCTTCAGTCTTCAGTTGTGTCTTTTCAGGGTATAAGCCTTCTCCAGGGAGTTTCTGCCGCCTGTAGTTGGTGTCTTTTCAGGGTATAGGCCTTTTTCCAGGGTGTTTCTGCAGTCTAGTTGGTGTCCATTCAGGGTATTAAGCCTTCTCCACGGTGTTTCTGCACCTTGTCACGTCCAGGATACGACACTGTCCTGGGCAGAATGACACGTTCTATTCCGCCATGAAGGAGCTGCAGAATGCTCCATTCAGGCTTACCCCCACCCCACCTGCAAGAACGTCCCGCCAGGTTCACTAATTGACCTATTTCTTTCCTGCAAGAATACCAGCTACTGTAAGACCTCATTCTGTCCGTGTACCACCATTGAGTGCAATGGTGTTCCCCCTGAGGTAGCGTTGTTGCCCTCGATGGAAGGCTTCAAAGACTCGACTTGAAACATCACCTCAGTTCTGCCCCCACCCCACTTCCTCCTCTTTCTTCACCATGCCGTCCCATCCAGCGTAGTATTCTAACCCCAACCCCCACCTCCCTCTTTCCCTGGTTTTTCTTTTTCTTTTTCTCTCTCCCCATTTCCTTTCCCCTTTGAACAAGCTTGATCATCCAGACTGCTGCTCCCATCACCGCCCCCTTTCCCACTTTATTACTATTCTTCTTCTTCTTCTGCATACGCAGGCTGATACTCCTGCGGACACTCCCCGTATAGAGACATCTGCCCAACAAAGGGAGTGAAGTTTTGTGTGTATGACCGCTTTTTATCCTGCCTGTAAGGCAGCCATACTCCATCTTCGGGGAATATTACTATTATTATTATGAATACTTATACAGCGCCTGTTCTCAGCTAAAGACCATGCTCTAAGTGCTTTACAATCCGTACTCGTTTACACAATGGGCTGCCTACCTGGGTAGTGCCGACTGAAACGCTGCCAGCTGGCGCTTCATTCATAACGGTAAAAGTGTTGGCTTAGTTAGCCATTTTTCATACTTGCCGTTACAATCCTACAAAACTAGTACTAAATGATACACCATATGCATCAAAACATGATTACACGAACAAACAACATCAAACTAAACAAACTAACCATGGCAACCACCACCAAAAAGTAAATGCTGACAATGTCCATGAAAACAAGCAAACGAAAAAAGGAATTTAAAGTACAACAACAAAAACAATTAAAGCAAATGAAAAAAGTAGTTTAAAGTACAACAAAAACAATCAAAACAAGAAAATAGCTTATGATATTTCAAAATGTCTCTATGCCACAAACAAGAAAAAGGAAAAAAAAAAAAAAAAGGAACATAAAAAGTAAAGAAGAAAATAAAGGCAAGTATAAAAGGAGACACATTAAATGAGCTCTTAAGAGAGAGAGATGATGATGATGATGATGAGAGATGATGATGATGATGAGAGAGAGAGAGAGATGATGATGATGCGAGAGAGAGAGAGAGAGAGATGATGATAATCTTTATTTCTAAGGGTAAAGGATGAGCAAGCACATGCTTTTTTTTTTCATCCGGCCCTTACTATGCCCCGCTAAGAGACTAACTAAGCATGACCAGCTACAACAAACTTACAAAACTTTTAAGAGAGAGAGAGAGAGAGATGCTTTCAAGACAAAATAGCGTGTCATATTATGTTTAAGAAAAAATAGTCCACTGCCTTTCACCGAGATAACCAATTTTTTTTAATCAGCCTAGCCTACATCCTCATGAACCCGACCTCCACCAACGGCGTATCTTTAAGAAAAATAGTCCACTGCCTTTCACCGGGATAACCAATTTTTTTTTTTAATTAGCCTAGCCTACATCCTCATGAACCCGACCTCCACCAACGGCGCATGAGCATTGCTCAGTTCAAAGGTTACGGGTCACGTGTTTAAGAAACCACCACTATCACAACTGACCGTTTTCGACTGGTGCAAAGGGGGCTCAGAACATTTGTGAGTTTGACTTGTATTGCATGTAAGATTTTAGAGAGCTTTGTAAGGGATGTGGTACTTGCTCATTTTACTGAAAATGACTTATATGCTAAATGCCAACATGGATTTAGGAAAAAGAGGTCATGTGTCACACAACTACTAGAAGTAATAGGCAACCTAACAGAATTGGTAGATAATGGGGAGCCAGTTGATATAATGTACTTGGATTTTAGAAAGGCATTTGATTCTGTCCCCCACGAAAGGCTGCTAACTAAACTAAAAGCATATGGAGTAAATGGTAATGTTCTAAACTGGATCAGAGGTTTTCTTAAAGGAAGGTCACAGTTAGTGAGAGTGGGAGAAGAGAGATCCAAGACATCTGAGGTCCTAAGTGGAGTTCCACAGGGTAGTATCCTAGGGCCCATATTCACTGTGTTCATTAATGATTTACCGGACATGACTCAAACCGCATGCAAAATATTTGCAGATGACACAAAAATATATGATAAGGCGACAAACAGCACAAAGATCCAACAGGATATAAACAAGCTACAAGAATGGTCAGATGAATGGAACCTTTACTTCAATGTAGCAAAATGTAAGGTGATGCACACTGGCAAAAAGAAAAAAGTTTGAATATACTATGATTGTGAACGATGAATTGCAGAAAATAAATACGTGATGATGAAACAGATCTGGGAGTAACCTTTGATAAAGATCTATCCTTTGATCCTCACATCCAGAGAGTTGTGAACAAAGCAAATCAGATGATGGGACTCATCAGAACTTTTACCTTTCTAGAAAAGGAGACATTTGTCAAGTTATTTAAAGCATTTGTTAGGCCCCATCTTGAATACGCTAATGTAATTTGGAGTCCCCATCTCAAGAGACACGTCAAAAATTATAGAAAATGTACAAAGGTGAGCTACTAAAATCCTGAAAGAATGTAGTAATTTAAACTATAAAGAAATATTACATTATCTCCAATTACACTCACTGAAAGGAAGGAGGATCAGAGGAGACCTAATCCAATTTTTAAAAATATTCCATGATTATGATGATGTTAATGTGCATGCGCTTTTCAAATTCTCAGAAGCTGGTTGCACGAGAAGTAATGAAGGCAAGATTTTTATCAGACATTGCCATACTAACAAAAGAAAGTCTTGTTTTACTTTCAGAATTGCTAATTATTGGAATGCACTGCCTGCTAACACCAAATATGCACCTGACATCAACAGCTTAAAAAAAAAAAAAACTCCTAGATGAAGACCCTAAATTGAAAGATCTTTTCTTTAGTGTGGATTGAATATAATGTTATTTATAAGATAGGCATGCTACCAGACCGAAATTAAATTGAAAAATAATGAGGGGACGCAAATAGGCCGTAAGGCCTAAGGCTAAAAAAAATAAAAAAAATTTTTAAAGCCGGTCCCTACTACTACTAGAACATGACAGGGTTGCCTTGAAGTTAACAGCTTTGCCATTGTGCCAGAATTCTCCCGGAGTAAGGTCTGACAGATTGCGCTTGGACGGATTCAATGCTGAGAGTATTAGCCCAATTTCCAGGCTCTGGTCATCGGCCTTGGCATTTGATTACAGACGGAATACATGTGCCAGAATAATCAAGTTTGATTGTGGGCCCTCAACGAATCTCGGTTTGGGACCCATACGAGTCAAAATTAATTCAACAAATTGAAAAGGTCCAACGGCGTGCAGCCCGTTTCATCTTCAACCGTTGCCACAACACGTCAAGTGTAACTAGCATGGTGGAGTCATTGAAATGGGACACACTGGAACAACGCAGAAAAACTTCGCGTCTGGCAGCCTTTTATAAGATGATCAACAACAACATCTGCTGCGAAGACCTCACGTCCCAACTTGTCCCAATCACAACATCCCGACGGACAGGAAATAACAAGCAGTTCAAGCGCCTGTTCCCTAGAACAAACTACTGGGGTGAATCCTTCCTCCCAAAAACAATCAAGGACTGGAATGCCCTCCCCCAGACTGCCGTCGATGCCGCGACCCTGGACACATTTGTATCTAGGGTGTCTCAGCTTCGCTAACCTCCTGTCGCCCACTGTGTGTGTGAATGTGAGGGGGTGGGGGGTGGGTGTATGAAAGCTGTTTTGTAATGTCTGTGGATTTGTCTCATCCAGCTTCTTAGATGACCTAGGTACTCTCCGGAGAGAGTGATGGTAGGACGGGACATCTTCAGTGTTCTTTCCTGCTGGTCACCCTCTCCGGTAGGGGGATTAGGTGTTTTTAAGGCGCAGACCCCTCTGAAGCGTCGCAGACAATATGGTCTCAGAATACTCAGCTTACTGATTGTGGAGACCTGTCCGACGGTGGTGAAGAGGATCCGGAAAAAAAAAAAAAAAAAAAAAAAAACCGCTGGAGAAGAAGAAGGGGAGCAGTCGGTTGAAAGTGACGGTCGGCGACGGTCGGCAACGGTCGGCAATAGCCATAGCACAGTGTGAAACTAAGGATTTTTTAACACTGATATAGATGGGTTATTAGACCTTAAGAGAGATAGTGGGGCAGATGGAGGAATGAGGAGAACGAGGAGGAGGAGAGACAGGAGGAGAAGGAGGAGGAAAAGGAGAGAGAGAGAGAGAGAGAGAGAGAGAGAGAGAGTTTCTGAATGTCACTTTTTAAGTCTGTCTGATTCGCGTTCCCCTCGTTCCCCCATCACATCCCCCTCTCTTTCTCTGTTGCTGAGAAATAAAGACCCGCTCATTTATTCTCTCTCTCTCTCTCTCTCCCCAATGGATATATTGTTTGTAATTTAGTTTGCCAAAAATGTTCCCTTGTGAGCCTGGCTGCCTCTGTGCGCGTGTGAACAACTTCAATCACAATGCACTTCACATTGTCCACTGAGTGACCAGGCTCATTGAAATGTTTAGTTACCCATGTCACTTTAGGTTCTTTGTTCCTCTTGATATATATATATATATATATATATATATATATATATATATATATATATATATATATTATATATATTTGAACAATATAAAAAAGTCCTTAAAAAATCTGAAGGTGCTCAACCCCTTGGGGAGCAACATCTGTTAAAAAATATTTTTAAAAATGAAGTATTAAAATCTACAAGCTTGTTTCTAGCGTTGCTATCTTCAGGATCCTGAAGATAGCAACGCTAGAAACAAGCTTGTAGATTTTAATACTTCATTTTTAAAAATATTTTTTAACAAATATATATATATATATATATATTCCTCTTGATATATATATATATATATATATATTTTTTTTTTTTTTTTTTTTTTTTTTTGACCTTGCTACAAGGTCGTGATGTACAATCGAGTTTGTTACGGGCGGCTGGAAAGGGAAGACTTCATCTGCATAAGGTCGCCTTGAGAGAAGAGATGCTGCATGCTGGAAACCTGACTGTTACTACAGATCACAAGGATATCGCAGCAAAACAACCAGAAATAGATACTGTTTCTCAAAAACATTTAAAAGAAATGAATTTACCTGGAAAGGCCTTGCAAACTCCAGCAGACGGAAACTGTCTGTTCCATGCTGTCTCACTGTCTTTAAAGGGGATTCTTCCATGGCCATAGAGTTACAATATAAGACGGCTTTGACCACGACACTATATGCGTCAGACGTGAAAACCCAGCATGAGAACCCTGCAGCAATTGACTGTGTCTCACCGAAATATGACGTGGCAATTGGTGAATGTGCCAAGAATTTCAGTTTTTCTTCTGCATGGACAATAATGGGACTGTGCATGGTCATACAAAGACCCATTGCAAGCGTCTACCCCAAAACTGGCACTAGCAAAAACAAAGTTCCCCTCATTCTCAACACAACCTTTGGTACGGTGTATGATAATACACCTGTTACTCTGTTATGGACCAGTGTCGCACCATGCCAACCAAAAGACAAAACTTGGCTACCTAACCACTTCGTGGCCATTCAAATGGAAGATGATGAAGATGATGGTGATGATGAAGATGATGATGTTGTTGATGGTGTTGTTGTTGATGATGATGATGATGATGATGATGAAGATGATGGTGATAATGAAGATGATGATGTTGTTGATGGTGTTGTTGATGATGATGATAGATGATGAAGATGATGGTGATGATGAAGATGATGATGATGTTGATGATGATGATGATGATGATGATGACATGAGTGATACTAAAGGCCCTGACAAGGATACAGAGGAGGAGGAGGATGACACGGGTGTCAGGGGTATTTCCTATTAATGAATGTGTTGGTGGCAGTAGTGGTGATGATAATGCTGACAATGGTGATGATGATGATGGAAGTCATGATGACAGAGCCGATGACAAATCTAGAGACGACCAAAGACTGCCAATAAATGATTTCTTGACAACCACTGAGGTCTTACATCACCTTAAGGATAGTACATGTCCAACTGTTGAGAGAATCCCGACAGGACCAAAGAGCAACTGTGCATTTTTGCTTGACAATGCATGCAACAGTGAACGGAGACTGAAGAAAGAAAAAAGCACCTTCTATGATGACTGCGGCGCTTGGGTTAAAACCAACACGGCCAAATACTACTACCTCGTCAAGTCAGACAGTGCAGAGATGGAAAAGGTGTTCATGAACAAAGGTGTCTACTGTCGGGAGGTTCGCCAGAGTGGAAAGAGAGTTTATGTTCCCATCAGCCCCCAACCTGACGCCAGCAACATACTAGTTATGTCCCGGTACTATTCCACCTTGAAGTCTGATTCAGAATACTGCAGGCGGATATCCTGGATAGAGTCAGGACCACAGAGAATTGTCACCCCCACAAGCAAATCGACTGCCCTTGTTGAATACAAAGGGTATTGGAAGGGGTTAACCATGCCACATGGGAACAGCAAAACAGGTGAACATAATGAATGGTATGTCAGGACCTGTGAGGAAACCATGACAAACATCAAAGACTTACGCCATCTACCCACAACGACCATTTACAACAAACTGCTTTTAGAAGAGGGAGATGAGTTTGACAAACCTAGAAACAAACAGCAGATAAAATATAAACAGCGGGCAGAAAAAACAAAAGAGGGCCAACTTGGGAAACAAGGTTCAAACTTGGCAGACCAAGTTCTGCAGGTCGCTGATCTGGTTAACACTCATGGGGATTTTGTAAGAAACATAAACTTTCGAGTCATCAATAACTCAATGTCCCCCTCCATCATCTTGTTTTTGGATGAGCAGCTGGCTGACATACGGGAACTTTGCTCTGGGTCGAGAGTTGTCTTGGGCATAGATAAGACATACAATCTTGGGGAGCTGCTGGTGACGGCGATGAATTATAAGCACACGGGGACTCCGTCGAAATTGCAATGAGTCACCGATCATCATCGGCCCGATCTTTCTGCATGCCCATTCGACTTTTGAAGCATTTTATCATTTTTTTCCCACCCTAGCGGCAAAGATTGGACATTTCCCAACAACACCGATGGTGTTTGGATCTGACGATGAAAAGTCAATCACAAGAGCAATTCAGTGTGCTTTTCCAAACTCCAGCCTGGCATTGTGCACACTCCATCTGAAGAAAAATGTTGCCAGACACTTGAAGGACAAAGTTGGCGTTGCTTCCAGACAGAGGAACCTACTGATTAACCAACTCTTTGGAGCTGAAGGGCTATCAAACTCATCGGACGAGGTCACGTTTGATGTAAGATTGGAAAACCTGACAACGATGTGGCCTGAACAAGACACGCGCTATCTCAACAGGATAGCGCAACAAATTCTTGACCATGTCCTAAAGCTCCACTGGAATGGCCAGCTACAAGACACGCAGTGGACCAACAACAATGCAGTCTCTCAACCATACGCTAAAGCACATGGTTGAGTGGAAACCGAGAGAGCTCCCTGACCTGATCAATAAGCTGAAAACACTGGCCAAGGCTCAACAAGTGGAAGTAGCACGCGCCATCATTGGCCGTGGCGAGTTTCAACTGGCTCCACACAACGCGCACAAACAGCTGCAAGGAAACGTTTGGGTTGCCGTGACAGAAGTGCAGAAAACCAAACACATTGCCAATCTAAGACAAGCTGTGAGGCCCCCTGGTTGTGTACAGAGCAGCTCATCATGCTTCCGTGTCACCGGAACACCTACAAAAGGAAAGAAACCCGGCCAGAGGAAACGAAAAAGAGCAGGAAAGACAACCACAGCAAAAAGGATCAAACTGGAAAATGAGTAGTGACCCGTGACCCGTGCCGAAGACCCTTATCCTTGACGCTTAGTCTTTTGGTTACATACATTAACAAACTTTATTGTCATACCCAGACTGATAGGACATGGTTGGGTTGACCTTTTCTTTTTTGACTGAAGATGCTGCATGTTGTTTGAAGGCACTTTATAATCTGAAATGACATGAATGTTTTTTTCGTATAGCTATTGTCAAGATCTGTATGATTGATTGATGCTAAGACTTTTGGTTACATGTATTTACAAACAATGGATTTACCTTTTCTTTATTGAATGAAGATGTTGCATGTTATTTAAAGTTACATTGAAGACTACGGTGTTTGTTTACATGTATTACTCTCCCTCACACACACACACACACACACACACACGATAGCTTGATGCTGACAACAATAATGTTAATAAAAATTCATTCTTGAGTAAAGATGACATGACTTTTTATTTTTTGATCAAAGAAGAAGGCACTTTGTATTTTAATAAATGATAGAAACTTGGTGGGAAATGTCATAAAAGTCTTTTGGTGACAATATTTCTCAAAAAATGCACACACAAACACTTGTGAACAGACACTGCTTGTCTCCGATCCTCGCCGACCGTTGCCGACCGTCACTTTCAACCGACCCGAAGGGGAGAGGACTCACGTGGAACTTAGCAGTCAGAGCAGCAAGGTACGTTTCATATAAGTAAGTTCTACACACGTGCAGTTTTGAGGGCTGCGGCTGAAAGAGATGTTCGTATTTGTGTGTACCTCCGCACGTAAACCTTAAAGTGACAACATGCTGCTTGTATTTAGGCAACGACGGATTCTGTAGTGTCCCGTCGAGTATCAGAAAAAGAGAGATCAGTGTTGTGGCGTGATGCTCACCTCGAGTGTGTTTATTTGGAAACCTGGTCAAGTAAAAAGCTAACGTATAGCATTAAACCTGGAATCAGATTGTATTGATGTATTGTCTTTCAATTTTTTGTGTATAGTGGAATTTAGCCAGTGTGTAATTGGAAGAGACGTAATATTTCTTGTTCTCAGTTGTGCCAGAAAAAGAAGTGAATGTGTGACACTCTCTTCCCAGAGAGAGAGAGATATATAAGAGAGAGAGAGAGAGTGGAAAGTTTGGTGGGTGCATGAGTAAGCATTAATTAATTTATACCTTGGTGTGTCATGGCTGACGTTGATATCAGCAGATTCACTTAAACTATTCCAACACGACAACTTGCCTGGGGTATGGTAGCAGGTCCTTGAGGAAGAGGTGGATGAGGGCGCTTCGGTTTAAAACCTTCTTTGCTCAGAGGGACAAGTGGGAATGGGTGACAGTGGGCTGGGAGAAATGGGGAAGTGAGGAAGTGAGCACTGCCAAAAAGCTGAAAAGTGAATACTGCTTGAAGATGAAAAGTGTTCAGCAAGGATTGAGGGGGAAGGAAGGAGAGAGTTGGAAGGGATGAGGGGGGGAGGGGGGTATAGAAGGAGAGGGCAGGGTGGGGAAGAAGAGAGAAATGGGCCAAGAGCAGAAGGACTGGGGGGGGGGGGGGGGATAAAGTAAATAAAAATAGTAATAATAATGTTAAGAGACAAAATCAAGATAAGTAAGAACAAAGGGCTGTTATAGAGGAAAGTCAGTGTTTGATATTGATTCCATTTGGGTGGATAGTGCCAAGTTTGTGAATAAGGAGGGACTCTTGTTCTTTACGTCTTATAGAGGAAGATGAATTTTGCCAGACTGCAGCAATCTGCATGTGGGAGAGGTTGTGGCCGGAAGAACAGAAATGGTTTGCAATTGGTGTATTGTAACCGAGATGGACTGCTCGTAGGTGTTCTGTGAAACGGTCGTTGAGGGTTCTGTAGGTTTCTCCAACATACAGGAGGCCACAGAAGGAGCAAGAAAGAATGTAAACTACATTGCGGGACTGACAAGTGAAAGGGTTGCGTATGGAAATTTTGCCTGAGGGGCCACAGATGGTTGTAGAAGAGTTTAGGTGAGGACAGGTTTTGCATTTGGGTTGCTTGCATGGAGAATTGCCAGGTGGTGAGACTGTGTTTGTGGACAATTTTGAATGCACAAGAAGATCTCTGAGGTTGGTGTCACGTTTGTAGGCAACTAGTGGAGGCTGGGTAAAAATGTGTTTCAGGGAAGGATCAGTCTGCAGAATGTGGTAGTTCTTCATAAGGATGTTTTTGATGGTGAGGTTATGAGGATGGAAGGTGATAGCAAGAACAGGCCTGTCGTCTGATGAAGGAGTGATCTTTTGCTTAAGAGCAGTGTTTCTGGGAATTCTAGAGGCCCTTTGTAGGGCTTCTTGGCAAATGGGTTCAGGGTATCCACGTTCAAGGAAAAATGAGATCATCAGGGTAGATTGTTTGGCGAAATCGTCATCATCGCTGCAGATGCGTCGCAAACGAAGTAGTTGAGAGAAAGGAATGCTTGTTTTGGTGGAAGCAGGGTGACTGGAGGAGTACAGAAGGTATGAATGCGAGTCGGTGGGTTTGTAATGAACAGATGTGGTGAGGTAGGGTGAGTTGGGACAGATAGAGATTTTGATGTCAAGGAAGGAAATGGTAGTCTGAGTGATTTCAAAAGTGAATCTAAGAGCTGGATGAAATCCACTGACGAAGTCAATGAAGTTTTTCAGATCTTGGATTGGACAGGAGGCTGCACCGAGGCAATCGTCAATGAAGCGACGGAAAAAGTCTGGGAAAGTGCCTGTGTATTGTGAGAAGATCTTTTCTTCAATGTAGCCAACAAACAGGCAGGCGTAGCTAGGACCCATCCTGGTGCCCATGGCAACGCCGCAATTCTGTTGGAAATGGTCAGCACCATTGCTGAGCTTGTTCTCACACTCAACAACTTTCAGTTTGGTGCTGACCATTTCCAACAGAATTGCGGCGTTGCCATGGGCACCAGGATGGGTTCGCGCGTGCACACACACACACACACTCACAGTCCACACACACACACCACACACACACACACACACACACACACACACACACACACACACACACACACAAATGCGCATGCAAACACACACACACACAAACACACACACACACACACACACACAAACGCACACACACACGCACACACACACGCACGCACGCATATAAATCTGGTCGTGTGTGTGTGCATACTCTGATACCAGCACCTGCGCAATGAACCAGCCACAGATAACGACAGACCACAAAAAAAAAAAGAAAAAAAAAAAGATGTGCGCATTGGCCAATAATCGCTTGGCACAAGACCTTCCGTGATTGTAGCCAAGTCCATGGTCCTGGCAAGCTAGTTCTGGGTTTAATAGAAGTCGTACTGCTGACCTCAAGCGTATTCAAATTGAGTATCTGTTTTTCCTATTGTTCTAAGCCAATCGGACAAAGTAATCTTTAAAAGATATATGTGTGTGTGTGCATGGAGGTTGGGGGGGGGGGGTTCCTCAGATCACCAGTTTACAACCCTTGTGAGTGTGTGCGCATGTGTGTGTGTGCGTGTGTGTGCGTGTGTGTGTATGTGTGTGTGTGTGTGTGTGCGTGTGTGCACGGAAACAGTAACGGGTGGGTGGAGGGGGAAAGGAAGGTTGGCTGTTGCTGAAGTCAGCAGTCATATTTTCAAATCTCTGGCACCACCACATCCACATCCATGTGTGTGTGCGTGTGTGTGTGCGTATGTGTGTGTGTGTGCGTGTGCATGTGTGTGTGTGTGTGTGTGCACGGAAACAGTAACGGGTGGGTGGAGGGGGAAAGGAAGGTTGGCTGTTGCTGAAGTCAGCAGTCATATTTTCAAATCTGTGGGCACCACCACATCCACATCCGTGTGTGTGTGTGTTTGTGTGTGAGTGATTTGAATCTCATGGGTGTGTAAATGTAGACCAATGATATCTTCTTTTTAAACTATTAAAGGATCAGCATGGGTGAGGTAAGGTAATGTTGCTTATAGTTATAGCCCAGCCGACCGCAAAGGGCCATATCAGGGCTGTCACCACTGGTGTGTTTATGAGTGTGTATATGGTTAGTATATGTTTGTGTACAAGTGACTGAAAATGTTGTTTGCTATTTGAAAAATGAGCTTGGACGCATGTTGTGTGAATGTGTGTGTGTACTGCTCCCATGCCAGTCTTTTTTTGTTTTTTGTTTTGTTTTCAACATTTTCTCATTTCTTTTCTTACTTTTTTTTCCTTCCATTTTTCCTTTTTTTCGTTTCCATTTTCAGTAAAGGGAAAAAAAGACAACTTACAATATCTCTGTTTCAGACAATTCCTTTGGAAGAAACCATCATTATCAACCTGACGCTAGCAGTCGTAGCCAACAAGCCCCTAACAGACAGCCCAAAACAGGCGACCAATCAGCATGCACAGTGTAAGACACAGGACAGCCATCACCTACAGTGGCCGCCTAGCCACTTGCTGCCAGACACGGCTGGCAGCAACATCAAGAGCCCGGTCCACGGTGGTGTCTTCATCGGATTCCAAGATGTCTGGAGCTGTCAGGCCGTTTGAAGACATGCCGGGGCCAGGGGGGCCCCCTTTCTTCGGGACGTACTTCAAGTATAAGCTGGGTAAGGTGTTCACAGATCTTCATCATCATGTGTGTGTGAAGAGAACACCTTTATTGAGAATTGTGACACCTTTTCTTGTTGACTTTCACAAAGATGAAGATTTTTTGAATTTGCGTGATAAGCCAGATAAGCAATGTACAGCAGACTCCCATATGGCCGTGACCATGCACATCCATGTGTAATTTTAAAAGTGTTTGAGAGAGAGATGTATGTGTGTTTGTGTGAGTGAGTGAGTGTGTGTGTGTGGTGTGTGTGTGTGTGTGTGTGTGTGTGTCTATGTGTGTGGTGTGTCTGTGTGTGTGTATACGTGTGTTTGTGTGTAATCTCTCCCTTCTTTCCTCCCCTTGAACTCTGAAATCCATCATAGGTGAAATTTTTGCATATGTGACCGTTTTCAATCCCATCTTTAAGGTAGCTGTAAAACATCATCAGGATTGCTGTCTAAACACAAGTTAAACGTGTCCATTTAGTTTTCTTGTAGATGTGCTTTGGTACCTATTTTACAAAATTTCCAGTGAAAAGGTGGGAAACCACTGTTCTGTGATTCAGCAACAAGAAATCTTGACAGCACTTATGGCAAAAGATGCCATTTTCTGTCAGTACAACAAAGGGAAGCTGCTGGAAATTACAGGAAAATTACTTCCCTTTCAGCATCACTTACAGCGAGGTGCAAAGCATCATCCGGACGCCTAGGACACCCAAGGATGATGATCATCTGTCGTCCAGAGAGCAACAAAGGGTCCTGTGAGACTCCGCACCTGGTACAACAGACTTAACAGTCACTCTTGCTGAAAGCTCAAGGTGGTGCCTTCTCCAGTCTGTCCTTGTGGGCAGGAAGAACAGTCAGCGGAGCATGTCTTCCACAGACCAGGAGAGAGGTGTGGCCAACAGAGACAGCTCTAATAACAAATCTGTACAGCAATCTGCAAGAGCTGGAGAAAACGGCACTATTCATCTCAAGGGCCGGACTGACCATGTAGACCAAGGTGTACGCAAAGAAGAAGGCTTCCCTTTTATGGTTTGATGGCTCATGTTCAAGATCAGACGAGGAGCAGTTGGTTGTCTACAGTACCTGATGCCTTTGGTTATGCTTACTTTTTTTTTTTTAAACCTTGAGAAGAAAAAAGGAATAACAAAAAAAAAAAAAAAAAAAAAAAAAAAAAACCCCGGGACAGTTAAGTAACCATAAAAACAACGTTTTGGGACAGGCAACGTCGAAGGAGGCTAGGAAATGCAGATGGTTAATCACAAAAAAGGAAGATGACATGCTCCTGTGGAGAGACAAATACAGGCCCATAACTCCAAAACAATTGTGTTTTCATTATCAGTTCACCCAACAAATTCTTCAGTTGTAGCTGCGTGCACGTGTGAAGTGCAGAGTATATGGGCAAGATTGTAAGTTCCACTTTTTGAGGAGGTTTCTTTCAGTGTTTGGTGTACTTGATGTCTGCATTTGTGCTAGGCGAATTGGTGCAGTGAGCAGCATTCATACAAAGTGTAATTGTCTCAGCATGGCAGTAAAACCTATCTTTCTTTGTTAGCTACTTTTTTTTTTTTTTTTTTTTTTTTGCTGTCCCAACCTCTGTGCCACCTCAGAGGCAGTGCACCCATGCCGCTCATTCCGACACCCCGTCCACAGCCACAGCCCGGTCAGTCCCGCCGCAGCCCCGACACCGGCAATCCACAGGGAGCAGTCAGTGTCAAGTCGTCAAGAGGCAACCCACCGGAGGAGACACTGCACTGCTGCCAAGTCACTTCGGTGGTGTTCAATGGCGCCTGTTCTGATCCAATATACTCAGGACACCACCTACTAAGCCCCCTACTGACGACAATAATTGCTTAGTCGCGGAGCCGGCGTGAGTGAGTTGTCCCTCCAGAGGGTGCCACCACGTCCGTCCAGTGACAGCCCCTATGGACTCGCCGATACCGGTGACCCTGACAGAACCAAACCAAGGCCACAGACGTGGAGAGGACATCGAAATTGAGGTCACCATGAGAGCAGGGCATGAAGGGCCACAGAATTTGAGACATTTTTTTTTTGTATGCTGATCAATGAGAATGACGTGATTAAGATGATGCTACGGATCTCGATTTCAGTCTGAGACTACATGACAGAGCTGTACTCTACGCTTCCTTTCATAATATATCCTGGCGTCAACCAGGCCCGAGAGATACACAGTGTTGGTCAGGAAATTTGAGCAACATTCTCAGAGACGCATCCATTAAGTGGATGAAACTCGACTGTGTGGTCCCAGTCTTCCACGTGACTCTGATGGGATTCAAACCCACGACCTCCCAGCCGGGAGTCCGTGACGCTAACCACTTCGCCATGGCGGCTGGTTTTGTTAGCTACTTTTTTCTTTAAACAACTGTGAAAAGTTATTGATAAAGCACCGCCAAAGAACTAGACAAACGAATCACAAGACAAAACATGATGCGTTTCAACCTCGTAGGTCTTCTTCAGGCAAGATACACAACACTCAGGACAACGAAAATGAATGAGCAATCACTTATCTTCACCAAGTTTGGCAAAAGATTCAATTCAGTTGAATCCATTCAACGCCAGTCTTGCGCCAGATTGGATGAAGATGAGTGATAGCTCGTTCATTTTCATTGTCCTGAGTGTTGAGTGTCTTGCCTGAAGAAGACCTAAGAGGTTGAAATGCGTCATGTTTTGTCTTGTGATTCGTTTGTCTACGTTCTTTGGTGGTGCTTTGTCAATAACTTTTCAAATTTGTTTAGATTTCCGCCTGCAGTCATCTCACTTCGCAACTAGATCTACTTTTGTCTTCGTTTGTTTGTTTGTTTGTTCATGCCCAGGTAACATGTGTTAACCTGACTCAGGTGTGGTGAACGTGCACAAGTTGTTTGTTTGTTTGTTCATGCCCAGGTAACATGTGTTAACTGACTCAGGTGTGGTGAACGTGCACAAGTTGTTTGTTTGTTTGTTCATGCCCAGGTAACATGTGTTAACCTGACTCAGGTGTGCTAAACATGCACAAGTTGTTTGTTTGTTCATGCCCAGGTAACATGTGTTAACTGACTCAGGTGTGCTAAACGTGCACAAGTTGTTTGTTTGTTCATGCCCAGGTAACATGTGTTAACCTGACTCAGGTGTGCTAAACGTGCACAAGTTGTTTGTTTGTTTGTTCATGCCCAGGTAACATGTGTTAACTGACTCAGGTGTGCTAAACGTGCACAAGTTGTTTGTTTGTTTGTTCATGCCCAGGTAACATGTGTTAACCTGACTCAGGTGTGCTAAATGTGCACAAGTTGTTTGTTTGTTCATGCCCAGGTAACATGTGTTAACCTGACTCAGGTGTGCTAAACGTGCACAAGTTGTTTGTTTGTTTGTTCATGCCCAAGTAACATGTGTTAACTGACTCAG
Source organism: Conus canariensis (assembly GCA_033310375.1). Taxonomy (NCBI): domain Eukaryota; kingdom Metazoa; phylum Mollusca; class Gastropoda; order Neogastropoda; family Conidae; genus Conus; species Conus canariensis. The sequence goes on from CM065743.1 coordinate 4,499,699, forward strand.
GTGTGCTAAACGTGCACAAGTTGTTTGTTTGTTTGTTCATGCCCAGGTAACATGTGTTAACTGACACAAGTGTGTAAACGTGCACAAGTTGTTTGTTTGTTCATGCCCAGGTAACATGTGTTAACTGACACAAGTGTGCTAAACGTGCACAAGTGGTTTGTTTGTTCATGCCCAGGTAACATGTATTAACCTGACTCAGGTGTGCTAAACATGCACAAGTTATTTGTTCGTTCTTGCCCAGGTAACATGTATTAACCTGACTCAGGTGTGCTAAACATGCACAAGTTATTTGTTCTTTCTTGCCCAGGTAACATGTATTAACCTGACTCAGGTGTGCTAAACATGCACAAGTTATTTGTTCTGTTCTTGCCCAGGTAACATGTATTAACCTGACTCAGGTGTGCTAAACATGCACAAGTTATTTGTTCGTTCTTGCCCAGGTAACATGTATTAACCTGACTCAGGTGTGCAAAACGTGCACAAGTGGTTTGTTTGTTTGTTCATGCCCAGGTAACATGTGTTAACCTGACTCAGGTGTGCAAAACGTGCACAAGTGGTTTGTTTGTTTGTTCATGCCCAGTTAACATGTATTAACCTGACTCAGGTGTGCAAAACGTGCACAAGTGGTTTGTTTGTTTGTTCATGCCCAGGTAACATGTGTTAACCTGACTCAGGTGTGCTAAACGTGCACAAGTGGTTTGTTTGTTCATGCCCAGTTAACATGTATTAACCTGACACAGGTGTGCTAAACGTGCACAAGTGGTTTGTTCGTTCATGCCCAGGTAACATGTATTAACCTGACTCAGGTGCGGTGAAGGTGCACAAGTTGTTCGACACGGTGAAGGACTGGCATCGTCAGTACGGCGATGTCTTCAAGGAGGTGTGCCTAGGGAAGACGGTCGTGCACGTGTCGGACCTGGAGTCTGTTCGCCTAGTGTATGGCACGGAGGGCCGACACCCCCGCATCGAGCCCATAGCAGAACCATCGTTGAACTATCGGCGGAAAAGAGGCCTCGCTCTAGGACTAGGAAACAGGTGAAAGTGTCCTTTTTTTTTTTTTTTTTTTTTTTTTAGAATAAAGAAAAGAAGGTTTGTGAAAACTGATGTAGCATTATGAGGTCTTAGATGTTCGCGGGTTTGTGGCAGGTTTGGGAAAGTTTGTCGATGTTGGACAATATACCAATATATGAATGCTCTGAAAGCTCCGTTTTGCGCCGAATATGAGAAGATAAGTGGTTGCTTGTTCTTTGTTTTCATTGTCCTAAATGTTCTTTATGCTTGAAGAAGACCCACGAGGTCGAAATGCATTGTGTTTTGTCCTGTAATCCATTTTTCTGTGTCATGGGGTGGTACTAGTACCGTTTCTTTTTAAGATTTGCTCAGAAAGCTGTGAAAGAGTACCAGTCATCATGGCTGCAGAGCGTATTGGGGATGAGAAGAATGATCAGTCATCATGACTGCAGAGCGTATTGGGGATGAGAAGAATGATCAGTCATCATGGCTGCAGAGCGTATTGGGGATGAGAAGAATGATCAGTCATCATGACTGCAGAGCGTATTGGGGATGAGAAGAATGATCAGTCATCATGGCTGCAGAGCGTATTGGGGATGGAAGAATGATCAGTCATCATGACTGCAGAGCGTATTGGGGATGGGAAGAATGATCAGTCATCATGGCTGCAGAGCGTATTGGGGATGGGAAGAATGATCAGTCATCATGACTGCAGAGCGTATTGGGGATGAGAAGAATGATCAGTCATCATGGCTGCAGAGCGTATTGGGGATGGGAAGAATGATCAGTCATCATGACTGCAGAGCGTATTGGGGATGGAAGAATGATCAGTCATCATGGCTGCAGAGCGTATTGGGGATGGGAAGAATGATCAGTCATCATGGCTGCAGAGCGTATTGGGGATGAGAAGAATGATCAGTCATCATGGCTGCAGAGCGTATTGGGGATGAGAAGAATGATCAGTCATCATGGCTGCAGAGCGTATTGGGGATGAGAAGAATGATCAGTCATCATGGCTGCAGAGCGTATTGGGGATGAGAAGAATGATCAGTCATCATGGCTGCAGAGCGTGTTGGGGATGAGAAGAATGATCAGTCATCATGGCTGCAGAGCGTATTGGGGATGAGAAGAATGATCAGTCATCATGGCTGCAGAGCCTATTGGGGATGGGAAGTATGATCAGTCATCATGGCTGCAGAGCGTATTGGGGATGGGAAGAATGATCAGTCATCATGGCTGCAGAGCCTATTGGGGATGGGAAGAATGATCAGTCATCATGGCTGCAGAGCCTATTGGGGATGGGAAGAATGATCAGTCATCATGACTGCAGAGCCTATTGGGGATGGGAAGTATGATCAGTCATCATGACTGCAGAGCCTATTGGGGATGGGAAGTATGATCAGTCATCATGGCTGCAGAGCGTATTGGGGATGGGAAGAATGATCAGTCATCATGGCTGCAGAGCCTATTGGGGATGGGAAGAATGATCAGTTATCATGGCTGCAGAGCATATTGGGGATGGGAAGTATGATCAGTCATCATGGCTGCAGAGCCTATTGGGGATGGGAAGAATGATCAGTTATCATGGCTGCAGAGCATATTGGGGATGGGAAGTATGATCAGTCATCATGGCTGCAGAGCGTATTGGGGATGGGAAGAATGATCAGTCATCATGGCTGCAGAGCCTATTGGGGATGGGAAGTATGATCAGTTATCATGGCTGCAGAGCGTATTGGGGATGGGAAGAATGATCAGTCATCATGGCTGCAGAGCGTATTGGGGATGAGAAGAATGATCAGTTATCATGGCTGCAGAGCATATTGGGGATGGGAAGAATGATCAAGGGCACAGGTGAGAAGTGAACTTCTTTTCCTTTAAAACTTTATTAGCACACATCTATATCTTTTTTTAAAGGTTATTGAGCTTGGGTTTTTCCATGCTGCAGAATAGCCAAGGCCAAGGCATTCAGTTCCCTGTTCGGATAGCTTGTCATACAGACCAACAAAAACAAGATGGACGTACCACATTCTCAAGTAAAAGACGTAAAACAGGATGGATCTGCTTCATTCTTGTTTGCTACGACAGCGTCTGGAGCCCACACGATTGCCGTAGTATGATTGAAACCTCTCACTTAGGTCATGGGTGGGGGGTGGTGAGGATACTGTCCCTCATCAGTACTGTTGTGTACAACGTTGGTGGAGAACGGCACAGCGGTGTTCATGATATTCTTCTTCGGACTTTGATGCAGTCACAGTGAAGAATAGTACAGCAGCGTTCATAATATTCCTCTTCTGACTGTTGTGCACAGTAATTGTGAAAAAATGGTACAGCGTTGTCCATTGTGTTGTGTACAGCAGTGGTAAAGCAGTATCAACCAGGTTATACAGCAATGTACGTTATATTATACAAGGGTGTACATTATGTTATTCTTCTGACTGTTGTGTACAGTAACGGTGAAGAATGGTACGGCATTGTCCATTCTGTTATTCTTCTGTCGTGTACAATAATGATTAAGAGTGGTAAAGTGGTGTCCATTATATAATCCTTCTGTCTGTTGTCTACAGTAACGGGGAAGAGTGGTACCAGCTACGCAGTGCTGTCCAAAAGCTGATGATGCGACCCAAGGAGCTGGTGCCATTTCTTCCTGCAGCTGACCAGGTGGCCCAAGACTTTGTGTCCCACCTGAAGAGCGTGCGAAGCAGCGACAGCCAGGAGGTGCCAGATTTCACCACACACCTGGGGCGATGGACGCTGGAATGTATGGGGTTGGAGTGAGAATGTGTGTGTGTGTGTGCGAGTGTTTTCGATCATGTATATTTCTTTTTAGATTGCCTACTACCGTTAAGATGTCAAGACCAGCTTTGGTTTTCATCATTCACACGTCAGAATATGTGTGTGCAAGTGGTTTCAGCTATGTTTTTTTAGATTTCATACTACCGTTAAAAAGTCAGGTCCAGCTGTGGTTTTCAACATTCAAGAGTAAATATATGCAAGAAAGAGTAAATGCTCCAACACAGACTGCTCGAGAAAAAAAGGACCAACATTTCTGGACAGACAGCTCACAACACTGACATTTTAGACCATATGCTGTGTATGTACATCATCCTTCACCTGTATGCTCTTCAGAGCGTTGTTCAGACCTGACGACAAAATCCCACAGGCTGGAGAACTCTCCTTGGCTCTGAAGATTTCTGAGAAAACCACCTGATTTTCAGAGGCAGGAAAAACAAACATTCAAGAAAAAAAAGTCCACTGAAAAAAAAAAAGAAAAATTATGAACGTGAGTCTCGCACCATATCCATTTTTTCCAGTCCAGGTTTCCGTGACTCTATGTTCAAGGCAATACCTAGGGCTGTTCAAAGCAGGCCACTTAGTGTTGAGAAGGCAGGGGAGTTAACACCTCTCCCGCATCTGCAGAGGCCAAGCCGTGTGTGCAGGTCAGAGAAAGGGGTGTTTTCTGCAGGCCGCTCCCTACCAGCCAGCTAACCGTGCTGTGCTCGGTGAACAGCATGTCAGCTATGCACTGTGGGTCTGGCAGCAATGTGTTTGGCATTGCTGAGCAGTCATTGCAAATGGGGTTGTTGGGTTTGATGATTAATTGTTGTCGTGAAGAATATAATATTTGTGTGCTCTTGAGACGCCTGAATTGGTGAATCCATGACAATTCTATTCATACCAAACTTGACTGGGGTTAATTTCCTGCAGATAATGACAAAGAAACAGCGTGAAAGAATGTAAGCAAGGGGCCAGGCAAAATGAAAAAAAAAAATGACCAACCACACACACTAACGGTGTTGCTTTGTGAGTAATTAATTTTCCCGACTTAAGTAGTACACAAATTTAATACATGCCTCTGCTCGGACCACAGCAACAAAAAAAAAAGTCTAATGAGATTGTATTTACCAAAATGAACAGTGTAACTAACAACTGTCTCTTCTAGAGAGTCTTATGGATGCTTGTATATGCCCTTTACAGTGTTTTATTGTTGTTGTTCTCATCTATGACCAGACTGATTTCAATTTTTTAACTCTCCTACTACCGTCGGCGGGTAGAACCGCCGACGATCTCTGCTGTGCACAGGAACCATGGGCGGGCACAACCACCGAGGCCTGTGGCCATTCCGGTCTCTCCCTTCCATCCCTTCTGTTGCGACTTACATCACACTTTCCGTTAATACATGCATGCGCAGTCGATTCCGGATGGACTGGCTTTGCAAATGGCGGATTGTTTTGGTTTGAACCAAAGAAAAAGTCATATTTTTTAGCAATTTTTGCAATGGAACCGCACGAAAATTTGTGGCGAGAGCTCCTACAAGACGGAGACAGCGACGATGAAACCTTTCAGGGGTTTTACTGCTGAAGAAATTAATGAAAGTAAACTTAAACGCATCAAAAGAGATCATGAAGTGACAGAACTTTGAAGCTAATGTTGGTTACGGGAATCTTTTGAGCGATTCCGAGGACAGGGATGCAAGTAACAGCGATCCATCTGTGTGTGCGTATGATTTTGATCACTGGCCAAAAGATTTTGAAATAGACAACATTAGAAAACTCATATCCAATTTATTTTCATTTCAGACTTTTATTCATTCATTTCTGCACATGAACACAAAATTGCATGCAAATTCATGCATGACTCTGTTTTTGAAAAAAATTTTTAATGAAAGCAAGTGAAAATGTTCACAAAAGAATTACTTGGTTTCCAACAGGAAGTAAGCAGCAGAAAACGTTGGTAGTAGGAGAGTTGATATTTAGTGTTTGAGCTGTGAAATAAAATTGTATTGAAATGAACTTGCCCTCAGGACTGGGTTGTTGCAGCCTTTGGGACACACTGCTTTGACACGCGGCTGGGCTACCTGGAGGAAGCGGAAGGAAAGAAGCGGAGCAGATCATAGCGGCCAACGACCTGTCGTTTGAAACGATGACTCAGCTGTTTGCAAGCATACCCCTCTACCAGATCACGGGCATCGTCACACCAAAGTGGAAGCGACTGTTTGCTGCTGAAGACGTTCTCTATGAGTGAGGGCTTGCTTTGTCGTCTTTTTTTTTTTTTCCTTACTGGACTGTTATCTACAGCCCAGAACAGTGTGGATCCAGTTGACTGGAAAGACGGAGTTCTATTGACCAGAGTTGTCTTCCTTGACCTCAATAATACTGTCGTTTCCTCTTAAAAGGGGCACATTTATTTTGTCTTTAAAGTGACCTGTTTCACAATAACTTGACTAAATAAAGTAACTTATATCTTTTTGCTGATGGTACGAACTACCTCTCTCTTGTCATACATGTTTGGTCTATGTGTCATTGTCTTTTTTCTTTTTTTTTTTCTTTTTTCGTTTGTCCATGCATGTTTTCGTTGTTTGGATTTTTGTATGGAAAATGTTTAGCGTCATGTTGTCATTACAAAGAAAAAAGGTTACATTGAAACAGGCAAAACCTAATATTTCTGAAAAGAGCACGGATATCCTCCACAGTCGAATGAATGTTACGTCCACCCTTTGAGTCCATTCATAGATGAAAACAGACTTCCTTTTCTACCAGGGTACCTCCCATGTACATTTATGTGTGATAGGTCATGCAGAATATGAAATGTGAACATTTACATCACTTAAAAGAAAAAAGATTAAAACACCGTGAATGTATATTACTTCATTATTTGTGATGATTTTGTATCAGGAACTTCAGTGTCAATGTTCAAATGAAAATTCAAGATAATTTAAGCAATACCATGAGTAGATCCTTGATCGGTTGTTTGAACCGCACTCGCACTGCGGATCTGCTCTGCATGTAACAGATTTGTCCTGAGGCTGCGATCCTTCTTTCTATCAAGTTCCATGAAAAAAACTCGTGTTGTTTTTGCGTAATAAAATATGTCACGATCCTGGGTCCGGCTTTTGTCCCAGTCAGTACCACAGATCTGCACAGTGACGGGGTCGTTCCTAGGCGACAGTGTGTCTGTCCACAAAGCTTGGTTAATGCTATCAAGGCAGTGCGCTGTCCCTGGTGCCCTCTCTGTGCACCGAGAACACAGCAGTCACCTCATGTTCCCTCAGGACACTCCATTGTGCTCTATGATATTGGTATTTCTTTTGCTGGATGGCTGCTAAACTTGGTGGATAAGTTGTGGCAGTTTATTAACAGTGGTTCCGGAGATCCATCTGTTTGCAGTTCAGAGTTGGCGTACAGATCTACAGGTCAAACCAGTTTCGTGTGCTGCATTAATGTTTGTTCCATGTGGCCATGCAGTGAGCGTCCTTTGCAAGCGAAGTCGGGACAAATGTTGAAAAAGTTAAAATAGGTTCTGTATTTTTTTTATGTACCCATACTGACAGAAACAAACCGACCAATGGACCTGTGTGATAACATTACCATCTGGGTAGATAATAAATGAAACTGAAAAGGAAAAGAATGACATGAGAAGAAGTGTGTGTATGTCTCTGTTGGTTGAACTGTGCCACTAGTGACGGTGTTTTTGTGTGTCCTTGACAGCATATTTCTCCGACATTTCAAGACGGCAGTGAGCCGGCTGAAAGAGAGGAGTGACAGCGGAACCCTTGAGGAAGGGGCGTTCCATTTCCTGCGCTACCTGATGTCCAGAGAGGAGCTGACCTTCAACGACGTGGCCATCGTCGCCTTCTCCCTGCTGATGGACCCCTTACCCACCGTCAGTATCCGGTGCAGCTTCTGGTCTTTGTCTGTCTCACCTTCCTTTGTCGTCTATCAGCAGAATTCTATCACAGACTTGTTTACCCATATGATTTCGCCGTATTTTGTACAGAATTTTGGTGGAAATGCGATGAATATGATGAACTAGAAAGAAATACGTCAAGAAAAATTCTGGAGATGAAGTTCTTGAGCTGTAATTGCACTTGCAGAGTCTAACCATGGCGGAGGCTTTCACCAAAGAGCGACAACTCTTGCTAACTTCCGCACACAAAATAAACATTAGGCAGTATCTGTTGCTTCAAACTTAAAAGAATTTGGCGAAAGAGCATGAGCTCATGCTAAAAGCATGCTGATGAATCAGGTTTGAAAGTAATTTGATTAGAAAGAACCTGTTTCACCATAGTTTATGCAAGATCAGGTGGTTACAACTGGGAAGATGGCTCCCCGATGTGATACCAGTTTTTACAGAATTTTGGAATTATATACGCACTGTAGAAAATATGCTCATTTTTGTTGAAAAGTACACCAACAGCAGTTTCAGGGTGAACAGGTCTGATAGTTTCTAGTAATGCAGTATTCAACTGCTGTGATACAATCAATACATGTTCGCCGCTCGTTGGAGTACTCCTGTTTTGTAGAAGATACTCTTATTTTGGATTTGGAAGACTGTGAGTCAACTTTGGGGTAAACGGGTCTGCTTTCATCTAAAAATTGCCGTTGGTGTTCTTTTCAACAAAAAATGGGCAAATTTTCAACAAAAAATGGGCAAATTTTCAATAAAAAATGGGCAAATTTTCAACAAAAAATGTGTACAGATCTTCCTGAAGCAGATGTGAGAGGAGGGGTTGGGGTTGGTGATGTTTGCTGTCATCTGCCGTCAGTGCAGCAGAATGTAAAGAGATACTGAATCTTTAGCAGCTACAGGCAAAAAGATAGGTTCTTCCGACTCAAATTACTTCCAAACCTGATCCGTCAGCATTACTTGACACAAATTCATGCCGTCTCACCAGTTTTTTTTCTTTTAAAAAAAAAGAAGAAAACAAATTTCAGAGCCTGTAGTCATCATCACTCATGTTAACTCGTATCAGCATGTTATTGAAGAAGCAGACATAGCCAGACATGATTTTGTGCATGACAGATAACAAGAGCTGTCTCTGTTTGGTCAAAGCACATTGAAACACTACCATGGTTGAACTCTGCAAGTGCAGTTAGGGCATAAGAACTTCAGTTGAAGATGTTTTTTTTAACCTTGTATTTTTTTATTAATTGTTCCTCATACTCGCATTTTTGCCAAAACATGCACAAAATACAGCAAAACTGAAGGGGTGAACAGGTCTGTGAGAGGCATTACTTTCACACCTCTCATTCCTGCACCCAGTTTTACAGCCACACTCTGTCAAAGCAAACAGTCGTTGCCATCATCAAGGACTGTATGCAGAAGGAAATGATACAAACAGTTGCCACCACCATCGTCAACCACTGTATGCAGAATGACATAACTGTCCAGTCACGAGATATTGCTGTGCAGGACAGTCAGGCTTCTCTCCCTTGGGAGAGAGTGCATTGCCATGGTACTGCATGCTCCCCCATGGGCACTGCAGATTGTAAACTTCACTGGACATCTCTATGGAATGGCTGTTCAGAAACTGTTAATGTGTGGGCTGGAAGAACGTGAAATAAATCACAACAAAAGACACCTGATATTTTTCACAGTGAAAAGAAACTGTTAATGTATGGGCTGCAAGTAAGTGAAATAAATCACAACAAAAGACACCTGATATTTTTCACAGTGAAAAGAAACTGTTAATGTATGGGCTGCAAGTAAGTGAAATAAATCGCAACAAAAGACACCTGATATTTTTCACAGTGAAAAGAAACTGTTAATGTATGGGCTGCAAGAACGTGAAATAAATCACAACAAAAGACACCTGATATTTTTCACAGTGAAAAGAAACTGTTAATGTATGGGCTGCAAGTAAGTGAAATAAATCACAACAAAAGACACCCAATATTTTCACAGTGAAAGAACTATGTTGGCTGCAAGTAAGTGAATAATCGCACAAAGACACTGATATTTCACAGTGAAAAGAAACTTAATGTATGGGCTGCAAGTAAGTGAAATAAATCACAACAAAATACAGCTGATGTTTTTCACAGTGAAAAATATCAAGATTGTTGATGAATGCACACACACTTGCATACGCATACACACGCACCACACACACACCACACACACACACACACACCACAACAACACACACACACACGCACGCGTACACACACACACACACACACACAAGTCCAGGGAGATAGACAGACCACCAAAGAGTGGCCTCTGGGTTTGTTTCAGGTGAAGCCCCAGTTCTTGTTTTTGCTGTACCTGCTGGCGACCAATCCCCAGGCACAGGACAAGCTGTACCAAGAGATCTGCTCCGTCGCCCCGACCCCTTCCTCCCCGCTGACCTTTGAGAGTGTCCGGCACATGTATTACTTCAAGGCCTGCTTCAAAGAGAGCGTCCGGTAAATGACAGTGGACAAATCTCTTTCGAAAGAGGGTGTGTCCGTGCATGATAGAATGCTGTAGGGGAGGAAAGGGTGGGTGGGTTTCAGTTTCATGCTACCTAGACGTGGTCACATGCCAAAAAGTAGCAGTGTTGATTCACCCGTGGCGCCAGTTTTGTTAAACTATTTCGCTGTTCTAATGTACGTTGTAAAAAATGAAAATGTGCACAAACGTGGTGTTGAAATCTACTTCAAATAGACACATGAAATGGTGTGCTGCAAAATCTTATTTCGTTTTATCATATTTGAATTTTTAAAAGTGTTAACAATCACTCCACCGAACAATGTGGACAAACAAATCACAGGACAAAACACGACGTGTTTTGACCTCTTAGGACTTTGCCAGGCAAGAGAAACAACACTCAGAGCAATGAGAATGAACGTGATGTGCAGAAGGCCCATGTTGTTGGGCAGAGTCATTATAAATACTTTTAAGATTTGTTTAGATTTCCGTCTGCAGTCGCCTCACTTTGCAACTCACTCGTTTTAATGTACGTTGTTTTCTTTTCTTTTTTTTTTTCTTTTTTTAAAAAATTTTTGCAAAAGAGGCCTGATGAATGTAGGCGTTGTAGCAGGTGTAGGCGTTGTAGCAGGTGTAGGCGTTGTAGCAGGTGTAGGCAGTGTAGCAGGTGTAGGCGGTGTAGCAGGTGTAGGCGGTGTAGCAAGTGTAGGCAGTGTAGCAGGTGTAGGCGGTGTAGCAGGTGTAGGCAGTGTAGCAGGTGTAGGCGTTGTAGCAGGTGTAGGCAGTGTAGCAGGTGTAGGCGTTGTAGCAGGTGTAGGCGTTGTAGCAGGTGTAGCCAGTGTAGGCGGTGTAGCAGGTGTAGGCGGTGTAGGTCGTGTAGCAGGTGTAGGCGGTGTAGCAGGTGTAGGCAGTGTAGCAGGTGTGTAGCAGGTGTAGGCGGTGTAGCAGGTGTAGGTCGTGTAGCAGGTGTAGGCAGTGTAGCAGGTGTAGGCGGTGTAGCAGGTGTAGGCGTTGTAGCAGGTGTAGCAGGTGTAGGCAGTGTAGCAGGTGTAGGCGTTGTAGCAGGTGTAGGCGTTGTAGCAGGTGTAGGTCGTGTAGCAGGTGTAGGCGGTGTAGCAGTGTAGGCGTTGTAGCAGGTGTAGGCGGTGTAGCAGGTGTAGGCGTTGTAGCAGGTGTAGGCGGTGAGGAAGTTTGTGTCTGGAGTCGCTTCAGGACTTCCCTGATGGCGGTAATCTTCATGATGTGTCTTCCTCAGGTTGATGGAGGTAATCTTCATGATGTGTCTTCCTCAGGTTGATGGCGGTAATCTTCATGATGTGTCTTCCTCAGGTTGATGGCGGTAATCTTCATGATATGCTTCCTCAGGTTGATGGCGGTAATCTTCATGATGTGTCTTCCTCAGGTTGATGGCGGTAATCTTCATGATATGTCTTCTCAGGTTGATGGCGTAATCTTCATGATATGTCTTCCTCAGGTTGATGGCGGTAATCTTCATGATATGTCTTCCTCAGGTTGATGGCGGTAATCTTCATGATGTGTCTTCCTCAGGTTGATGGCGGTAATCTTCATGATGTGTCTTCCTCAGGTTGATGGCGGTAATCTTCATGATGTGTCTTCCTCAGGTTGATGGCGGTAATCTTCATGATGCGTCTTCCTCAGGTTGATGGCGGTAATGTTTTTTTTGTTTTTTTAAATCAAATAATATCAGAGTTTACAAGTGCGCAGAAAGAGGACAGTGCGCGGAGTTGTCATCATTTTTTTTTGAGAGAGACATAAAGAAACGAAACAAGCACATAAAAAAAAGAAAGATCAAGCATAGATCAGTGTACACACAAAGATGGCGGTAGTCTTCATGATGCGTCTTCCTCAGGTTGATGGAGGTAATCTTCATGATGCGTCTTCCTCAGGCTGATGGCGGTAATCTTCATGATGCGTCTTCCTCAGGCTGATGGCGGTAATCTTCATGATGTGTCTTCCTCAGGTTGATGGCGGTAATCTCATGATGCGTCTTCCTCAGGTTGATGGAGGTAATCTTCATGATGTGTCTTCCTCAGGTTGATGGCGGTAATCTTCATGATATGTCTTCCTCAGGTTGATGGCGGTAATCTTCATGATGCGTCTTCCTCAGGTTGATGGCGGTAATCTTCATGATATGTCTTCCTCAGGTTGATGGCGGTAATCTTCATGATATGTCTTCCTCAGGTTGATGGCGGTAATCTTCATGATATGTCTTCCTCAGGTTGATGGCGGTAATCTTCATGATGTGTCTTCCTCAGGTTGATGCGATAATCAACGAGAACAAACGCTTCACTGGCAGAGATTTGGTGCTTGGGGGATACCACGTTCCTGCTGACGTAAGGGATGATATTAATGATGATTGATGAGAATTATTATGCTAATATTATGAATACTTTTTTTTTTTTCTTTTTTGCTGTCCCATTTTCTGTGCCACCTCAGTGGCATTGCGCCCACGCCACTCATTCCAACACTCCGTCCACAGCCACAGCCCGGTCAGTCCTGCCACAGAACCGGCACCGGCAATCCACAGGGAGCAGTCGGTGTCAAGTCATCAAGAGGCAACCCACCGGAGGAGACACTGCACTGATGCCGAATCACTTCGGTGGTGTTCGATGGTGCCTGTTCTGATCTAACATACGCAGGACACCACCTACTAAGCCCCCTACTGATGACAATAATTACTTAGGCGCGGAGCCGGCGTGAGTGAGCTCTCCCTCTGGAGGGTGCCACCACGTCCGTCCAACGACAGCCCCCATGGACTCGCCGATACCTGTGATCCCGATGGAACTAAACCAAGGACATAGACGTGGAGAGTACATTGAAACTGAGGTCACCATGAGAGCAGGGCATGAAGGGCCACAGAATTTGAGACTCCATTTTTATGCTAATCGATGAGAATGAGTATGATGAAGATCATGCTATGGATTTTCATTCTGGTCTGAGACTGCATGACAGGGCTGTACTCTACGCTTCCTTTCATAATATATCCCATTGTCAGCGCCCAAGAGAAACAGACACCTGCAGTGTTGGTCAGGAAATTTGAGCAACACTCTCAGAGACACATCCATCAAGTGGATGAAACTCAACTGTGTGGTCCCAGTCTTCCCAACTGAGCCTGTAGCAAACTCAGCTCTGGGTAAGAGCCGGTCGGAGCAGAAAAATCCCACATGACTCTGATGGGAATCGAACCCACGACCTCCCAGCCAGGAGTCTGTGACACTAACCACTTCGCCACGGCGGCTGTTATATTATGAATACTTAATTACAGTTGCTTATTGTAATTGTGATGATGAATGTATGGATATAATTAACAATGAAAATCTGTTGTCAGGGTCAGTATCCTTCATAAATTAGCTCAAAGCTCCTTACAGTTAACAAATGTGCAGGGTATACTTGTGTATTTTCTGTAAACTTATGTGTGTACTGTCACGTGTAAATACAGATTTGCATACCTACCGGGTGCCATCGCAAAGTGGTGAGCGTCACAGACTCCCGGCTTGGAGGTTGTAGGGTTCGATTCCCATCAGAGCCATGTGGGATATTTCTGCAAAACTGGCTCCTGCCCAGAGTCTACTTTGCTACGGGCTCAGTTGGGAAGACTGTGATCGCACAGTCAAGTTTCATCCTTTTAATGGGTCTGTCTCTGAAGAGTGTTGCTCAGATTTCCTGACCAACACTGCAGGTGTTGGTATCTCTCAGGCCTGGGTGATACCAGGATACGCACCAGAGTATATTATGAAATGAATGTAACGTACAGCCCTGTCATGCAGTCTCAGTCCAGAATGGAAACCCATAGCATCATTTTCACCATCAACATCCTCATCAATCAGCGGGAGAAAAAAAACAGCATCAAATTCTATGACCCTTCATGCCCTGCTGTCATGGTGACCTCAGTGTCGATTGTCTCTCCACATCTGTGTCCTTGTAGTGTTGTCAGGGTCACTGGTATCTGCAGATTCATGAGGACTGTCATTTGACATGGTGGCATTCTCTGGAGGGAGAGATCATTCATATTGACTCGGTGATTAACTTCAGTTCTTTCCCTTGAATTTCAATCACCAGTGATCGACAATTTTTTTCCTAGAATTATGGTATTTTAAACAACATTTTTGTTATCTGAAGCAATGTACCGCCTAAAAAAACCCACAATAGACACATTCATCACAAAAATATTATTATTTTAGAAGTAATGCGCAGAATGTTACGAAAAGAAAGAACAACCGTCATGCAAAATGCAAAAATTTCAAAAACTGTTGAGAGTTAAGCGAATGATGTTGTCCGTAGGGGGCTTAGCAGGTGGTATCCTGCGTCTGTCGGAGTAGAACAGCCACCCCTGAGCTCCACTGAAGTGACTCCGCAATAGTGCAGCGTGGTGGGTTGCTTCATGACGAATTGAAATTACTCCCAGTTGACTGCCGGGGCCAGGGCTACGATGGACTGGGCTTTAGATGGAAGGGGTTGGGGTGGGGGGCGCCGGAACGAGCGGCGTGAGTGGCTTGAAGTGCCACACCTCCATGGCACGGAAGATGAGACAACAAAGCCAACCAGCCAACTAGACAAATTTACATACCTGTGTGAATAAAGTCTGTGTACATGTAAGTTTATGAGCTGAATATCTTTCATTAAGTGTGGCTAACATCAGAACAGTGTGGGTGTATGTACTACTATAGACACTGTGAATGTATGTACTGTAGACATTGTGAAGGTATGCACCACAGATATTGTGAGAGTATGTACTATAGACATTGTGAATTTATGTACCATTAACATTGTTAACATATGCACCATTCACATCATGAAAAGATACCATAAATGTTGTGAAGGTGTGTACATTGATATTGTGGATGCATGAACCGTTGATGTTGTGAGCTATGTACCATTGACACAGAGAATGTGAGGGTGCCATGGACATTGTGAACATGTGTGTGCCATTGACAATGTGAACATGTGTGAGCCATTGACATTGTGAACATGTGTGTGCAATGGACATTGTGAACATGTGTGTGCCATGGACATTGTGAACATGTGTGTGCCATGGACATTGTGAACATGTGTGTGCCATGGACAATGTGAACATGTGTGTGCCATGGACAATGTGAACATTGTGTGTGCCATTGACATTGTGAACATGTGTGTGCCATGACATTGTGAACATGTGTGTGCCATGGACAATGTGAACATGTGTGTGCCATGGACAATGTGAACATTTGTCTTGTGTGTGCCATGACATTGTGAACAGTGTGTGCCATTGACATGTGACATGTGTGGCCATGGACAATGTGAACATGTGTGTGCCATGGACAATGTGAACATGTGTCTTGTGTGGCCATTGACATTGTGAACATGTGTGTGCCATGGACAATGTGAACATGTGTGTGCCATTGACATTGTGAACATGTGTGTGCCATTGGACAATGTGAACATGTGTTTGTGTGCCATGGACAATGTGAACATGTGTGTGCCATCACATTATGAACGTGTGTGCCATTGGCATTGTGAACATGTGTGTGCCAGACAATGTGAACATGTGTGTGCCATGGACAATGTGAACATGTGTGTGCCATGGACATGTGAACATGTGTGTGCCATGGACATTGTGAACATGTGTGTACCATTGACATTGTGAACATGTGTGTGCCATGGACAGTGTGAACATGTGTGTGCCATGGACATAGTGAACATGTGTGTGCCATGACATTGTGAACATGTGTGTGCCATGGACATTGTGAACATGTGTGTGCCATGGACAATGTGAACATGTGTGTGCCATGGACAATGTGAACATGTGTCTTGTGTGTGCCATTGACATTGTGAACATGTGTGTGCCATTGACATTGTGAACATGTGTGTGCCATGGACAATGTGAACATGTGTCTTGTGTGTGCCATTGACATTGTGAACATGTGTGTGCCATGGACAATGTGAACATGTGTGTGCCATTGACATTGTGAACATGTGTGTGCCATGGACAATGTGAACATGTGTCTTGTGTGTGCCATGGACAATGTGAACATGTGTGTGCCATGGATATTGTGAACATGTGTGTGCCATTGACATTGTGAACATGTGTGTGCCATTGACATTGTGAACAAAGTGTGTGCCATGGGCATTGTGAACATGTGTGTGCCATGGACAATGTGAACATGTGTATGCCATGGACATTGTGAACATGTGTATGCCATGGACAATGTGAACATGTGTGTGCCATGGACAATGTGAACATGTGTGTGCCATGGACAATGTGAACATGTGTGTGCCATTACATTGTGAACATGTGTGTGCCATGGACAATGTGAACATGTGTGTGCCATGGACATTGTGAACATGTGTGTGCCATGGACATTGTGAACATGTGTGTGCCATTGACATTGTGAACATGTGTGTGCCATGGACATTGTGAACATGTTTGTGCCATGGACATTGTGAACATGTGTGTGCCATGGACAATGTGAACATGTGTGTGCCATTGACATTGTGAACATGTGTGTGCCATTGACATAGTGAACATGTGTGTGCCAAATGTGACATTGTTGAACATGTGTGTGCCATTGACATTGTGACATGTGTGTTGCCATTGGACATTGTGAACAAGTGTGTGTGCCATTGACATTGTGAACATTGTGTGTGCCATGTGACAATTGTGAACATGTGGGGATGGCATGTGACAGTTGTGATACATGTGCTGTGGTGCCATGGACATGTGAACATGTGTGTGCCATTGACATTGTGAACATGTGTGTGCCATGGACATTGTGAACATGTTGTGTTGCCATTGACATGTGAACATGTGTGTGCCATGTGACATTGTGAACATGTGTTGTGTGCCATGACATGTGAACATGGTGTGCCATGGATGTGTGCCAATTGGACTTTGTGACATGGTGTGTGCCATGGACAATTGTGAACATGTGTCTTGTGTGTGCCATTGACATTGTGAACATGTGTGTGCCATGGACATTGTGAACATGTGTCTTGTGTGTGTGCCATGTGACATTGTGAACATGTGTGTGTGCCATGGACAATGTGAACATGTTGCTTGTGTGTGCCATTGGACATTGTGAACATGTGTGTGCCATGGACAATGTGAACATGTGTCTTGTGTGTGCCATTGACATTGTGAACATTGTGTGTGTGCCATGGACAATGTGAACATGTGTGTGCCATTGACATTGTGAAATGTGTGTGCCATGGACAATTGTGAACATGTGTGTTCCATGGACATTGTGAACATGTGTGTGCCATGACATTGTGAACATGTGTGTGCCATTGACATTGTGAACATGTGTGTGCCATTGACATTGTGAACATGTGTGTGCCATTGACATTGTGAACATAGTGTGTGCCATTGACATTGTGAACATGTGTGTGCCATGGACATGTGAACATGGTGTGCCATGGACATTGTGAACATGTGTGTGCCATGGACATTGTGAACATGTGTGTGCCATGACATGTGAACATGTGTGTGCCATGACATTGTGAAATGTGTGTGCCATGGACATTGTGAACATGTGTGTGCCATGGACATGTGAACATTGTGTCTTGATGTGTGCCATTGACATTGTGAACATGTGTGTGCCATGGACATTGTGAACATGTGTGTGCCATGGACATTGTGAACATGTGTGTGCCATGGACATGTGAACATGTGTGCATGGACAATGTGAAGTGTGTGTGCCATTGACATTGTGAACATGTGTGTGCCATGGACATTGTGAACATGTGTGTGCCATGACATGTGAACATGTGTGTGCATGGACATTGTGAACATGTGTGTGCCATTGGACATTGTGAACATGTGTGTGCCATTGGACATTGTGAACATGTGTCTTGTGTGTGCCATTGACATTGTGAACATGTGTGTTGCCATGGACATTGTGAAAGTGTGATGTGCCATGGACAATGTGAACATGTGTGTGCCATGACATGTGACATTGTTGATGTGAGTGTGCCATGGACATTGTGAACTTGTGTGTGTGCCATGGACAATGTGAACATGTGTGTGCCATTGACATTGTGAACATGTGTCTTGTGTGGCCATGGACATTGTGAACATGTGTGTTGCCATTGACATTTGAACATGTGTGTGCCATTGACAATGTGAACATGTGTGTGCCATTGACATTGTGAACGTGTGTGTGCCATTGACATTGTGAACATGTGTGTGCTGTGAACAATGTGTGTGCCTTCAACATTGTGTGCCATTGACATTTTGAACATGTGTGTGCCTGGACAATGTGAACATGTGTGTGCCATGGACAATGTGAACATGTGTGTGCCATGGACAAGTGAACATGTGTGTGCCATGGACAATGTGAACACTGTGTGTCTGTGAACAAGTGTGTGCCTTGAGCAATGTGAACATGTGTGTGCCAATGGACATTGTGAACATGTGTAGTTGTCATTGACAATGTGAACACGTGTGTGCATTGACATTATGAACATGTGTAGTGTCATTGACATCGTGAACATGCGTGTGCCATTGACATTTGAACAGTGTGCCATTGACGTTGAGAACATGTGCATGCCGTGAACATTGTCTTTGTGTGCCATCAACATTATCGACCAGAATTCTCCCTCAGACAGGGCCTCCAAAACTTTCACTCGTTGTCTCCAGACCCTGGTGTTCATGAACAACTTCGTCTTGTACCGCGACCCGGACATCTTCCCTGACCCGGACGTCTTCATGCCGGAGCGATGGCTGCAGGAAACGGAGGAGGAGAAGGTCGACCCCTTTGTCGTGCAGCCCTTCAGCCATGGCCCACGCATGTGCATAGGTCAGTGGTCTGGGCCTGAAGAACCATGCTGAGGATGAATTTGTAAAAGGCATTTGTAATGGCTCCGCCGAACGGCGTAGACAAACGAATCACAAGACAAAACACGATGTGTTTCGACCGCTTAGATCTTCATCAAGCAAGATAAACAGCACTCAGGGCGACGAAAATGTATTAGCAATCACATATCTTTGTCAAATTCAGCATCTGGCCTGAAGAAGACCTAAGAGGTCGAAACGCATCGTGTTTTGTCTTGTGATTCGTTTGTCTACATTGTTCGGTGGAGTCATTATAAATACTTTACAAAACTTGTTTCAATTTCCACCTGGTGTTGCCTCACTTTGCAACTAGATCTCCCCTGTGGGGATACCGGTGGGGGGGGGGGGGGGGGTCTTTTGTACAAATAGTTCCCCCTCCTTCTGGACATTCTGTGCTAGTAACGTCCCCTTTTCCTTTCGCTCTCAGTAACTCTGTCTCCTTCTTTTGCTGTAGTGTTGTCTACTGTCCTTTCTGTCTACCATGTCTTTTATCTATCTTTTTCCACAACCTCTTCCCACAAATTTCTGCACCCAGCGAAGTCGGAGTGAACTGACTATACTCTTGAGTATAGTGTGAGTATCCCAGCAGGGTAAAACGAGTTCACACACTACCAGATACTGGAAAGCTGAAGAAGAAGAAGCAATTAGATCATGCTGAGGGTGTTATAGATGTCGGTGTTTGTGCCACAGATTTTGCAGGATTTATTGTCCCATCTGAAAGAGGAGCACTCAAGCCTTTATTTAACCTTCAGTCTGCGATGAACTTGTACATTGTATGTGCATTCAGCTCAGATTGGTATACTGGGTCAAGTACAGTGTTTGTGCAGTGCAAATGCTCTCTCTCTTTCTTCCTATGTAAAGAAAAATCTGGCGGGTTCAAAATGAGAGCTGCTTCTAATTGAAGCTGTCTTTTGTGTGAATATGGGAGTTTTTTTGTTTTGTTTTTGTTTTTGTAAAGAGATTTTCTGCTCAGGCTTGGCCTCCAAGTCCAAAATTAGATGTCGTAGCACACCAAATTTCTGCCCAATTCTTTTTCACACTTGATCAAGCTGTGCAAATGTTGCCAGAACTGCCTGATCAAGACAGCCAGGACTGATATTTCGATGCAGCTGGGTGACATTGAGCTGAGAAAAGTGGATGTAAACGACCCTGAATAGGCAAATCTGTGCGGTTCCAGTGAAGAGGTGGATCATCTTTTGCTAACTAATACGTGCATGATATGATACATTTTAAACCAATCAGATTGTCTGTATCTTTGATGATGTATATAGTAGAAGAGTTAAACCAATCAGATTGTCTGTATCTTTGATGATGTATATAGTAGAAGAGTTAAACCAATCAGATTGTCTGTATCTTTGATGATGTATCTGCTTTCAAGGTCTTAAAAACACCTTGAAATCCAAGAAATTGAGAATATACGAGCAGATCTTTAAAAAAAAACATGAAAAATTGAGCAAATATACGAGCAGATCTTAACCCGTTCGCTGCTTGAAGCTGCTTGAAAATGTTACAAACAAAGGCTTTCCCAGTGCCAGGGAAATCTAATGATTTGGGGGTAATAATTAACAAAAAATTCTAGCTCAGAAACTACAAAAGATATAACAATGAAATATATATGATTTTTGAAGGAAATTGAATGAAGATTTTGAATCTGGGCTTCTTTTGTTTTAATTTTGATAATAAAAAAGTATTTAGACAATTAGATTTGGATAGATTTTTTTGCACGATCAAAAGCATATGTATTTACCACTACATCTTCACATCCAAACAAGAACACAAAGCAAAAAAGTTGAAAATAAAGTTTGTATTGTCACACTACACCTGTAAATGAAAGTAAAACAGTTTAGAAGTCTATCAAGACGCTCACACTCTATGCAGACAGGTCAGTCCACGACCACGCCCCCCTCTCCCCACCACGCCCCCTTGCTGGACTTCAACCCTCTCTTTCACTGCTCCTCTTCCCCTACCTTTCCCTCTGCCCTGTGCCGCGCCGCGAGCAGGCCGCGCTCCCCTCTCACGCTGACTACCACGTCACTGACCACTGGCACGCAGTGCAGAGTACACACTAGGCGAGCTCGTTCGACGCTGGCAAACCAGTCAGCTGAACACACATTGAGGTCACACAGCCCGACACAATAACTGACGAATACGGTTGGCAATTCCATCACTATCATCATCTCACCTTCATGCTCGAGTGAGTCGTTGAATAAAAGATTATTGTCTTGTCAAAAATCATTAGCAGAGCCTGCTCAGCTGTGTAAATACGTTGATTTGGTCGCTGCGCTTGTCGAAGGTTGCGCCGCCATCTTTGCAAGCGAGACGAAGTGCTGGCTGGTCATCCAGTCAGTGATGAGAATAAATGGACTTTCCCCTCACGTGTGGTCATTTACATATCATTTTAATACTACAGACATATAAGGCTTACTACGCACACTCTATTTAAGTCCGTTGATAGAAATAGTAACGAATGAAAATTCAAGAAAAATGCATGACGTCAGTGGACGGCCCATAGGCACTGGGAAAGCATTTTTAATGCGGCGTCAGCTGACGGCTTAAAGGCACTCTACGGGTTAAAAAAACATTAGAAATTGAGCAATCGGTCAAAGAATATTTTGAGATCAAAATATAACATTGAAAATTTGAATTATATCAAAGTAAAATCAAGAAGTGTTTTTTTGTTTTTTTTTCAAAAATGATCAGACTTTATAAAAACTTCAGTGGGTAAAACTGTAGGAAAGACCTTATCTGCAGCAGCTAAGGGAGATATTTCACAATTCTCTCCCCTGTGTTAAGGTACACACTAAGTGACTTCCAGTTCTTGCCATTTCACTGAATGCTGGGTTGGCGATATTACCTTAACAGTACCTGGAGGGAAACCATCTTTCAACAGTCTGCAGCGGACCAAAACTGAACAGGCTGACAGAATTAATTTTTAGAAGTAATTGCCATGACTCCACCAAGCAACATAAACAAACGAATCACAAGACAAAACACGATGCGTTTTGACCTCTTAGGTCTTTTTCAGGCAAGATAAAGAGCATTCGGGACAAGGAAAATGAAAAACTAGCAATTTTACTTATCTTCGTCAAATTCGGCAAAAGATGGGCTGACTGAGTTAGGGAGGATGAAGATAACTAGTACAGTGAAACCTCTCCTCTCATTTAAGACTGAATTTTTTTGCACGGATGCATTTCACTATTAAAGCGACCCCTCTTAAGCGACTTACTCTAAAATGCGACTTGTGACCTCCGTTTTGTTGAAATTTACGACCATCGCGTCATTCATGTACAACTGGCTCTGTTCCTGGATGTTTTAAACATGCTCTGGTAGTTCCTCTTCTAAAGAAAAATGGCCTATGTCCTGATGAACTTAAAAACTTTAGACCTGTTTCTCACCTTCCTTTTCTCTCCAAACTCCTGGAAAAGGTTGTCTTTGTGCAACTTGAACGCCATCTGTCCCAGCACAATCTGTATGAAATTAACCAGTCTGCTTACAGACAGAATCACAGTACCGAAACAGCGTTGCTTTGTGTGACTGACAGTCTCCTTCGGTCCGCTGACAACAAAAAAGCATCGCTTCTGACTTTGCTAGATCTCAGTGCCGCATTTGACACTATCGACCACAGTATTCTTTTAAAAAGACTGTCGGTGTCTTTCGGTATCACAGACTCTGCATTAGAATGGTTTCGATCATACCTGACTGGCAGAACACAGTCTGTGTCTGTTGGTGGCAAGGTCTCCTCTCCCCTTCCCCTGGACTTTGGTGTGCCCCAAGGCTCCGTTTTGGGCCCCCTTCTCTTCTCTCTGTATATTCAACCTCTATCTATGGTCATTGAGGAACACGGAATTCCTCATCAGAAATTTGCCGATGACACCCAGCTGCACGACGCTGCTGAACCTGCTGCATTCCAACTTTTGGTATCGGAATTTGAACTGTGTTTCCAATCTGTTAAATCATGGATGCTTAAAAATAAGCTTAAGCTAAATGATGAAAAAACTGAGGCTCTGTTGGCAGCACCTCGTTCTGTTTTGGATCGCATTTCTGAAAAATCTATTCAAGCTGGAACCAACAAAATTCCCTTTGAAGACAGTGTGAGGGATCTGGGTGTCCATTTGGATAGTACGCTGTCCATGAATGTCCAGATCGGTCACCTGTGTCGTTCAGCCTATTTGGCTTTGAGAAAGATCGCGTCAATTCGCTCATATCTTACACAGAAAGGGACTGCCCAACTTATCTGTTCCCTCATCATGTCAAAACTCGATTACTGTAACAGCATTCTTGCCGGTCTTCCCGCTGTCGATATAAACCGACTTCAACGTATACAAAACAACGCAGCCAGACTTGTTTTCCAAAAGTCCAAAAGAACCCATACTACACCTCTGTTAGTTAGACTACATTGGCTTCCCATTCATGCGCGCATTCAGTATAAACTCGCAACACTTGCCTTCCGACACTTTGATGAAACATTGCCTGCTTATCTTTCCAACACACTTGTCACTTATCAACCTCTGGCACTCTCCGCTGTAGCAGTGACAAACTTCTCAAGCTTCCCCGCATGAAACTGAAATCCTTTGGCCAACGTTCTTTCAGTTATCAAGCCCCCCTTGTCTGGAACTCCCTCCCCTCCCAGCTCCGCTCTTCACAGACTCTCTCTGCGTTCAAATCTGGTCTCAAAACGCATCTCTTTCAGAAGTCCTTTTGTCTTTCTACATAGCGTACGAGTTAATGCATGTTTCCCATGCATTCTCCATCCTTTTGCCTCTTGTATGTGCACGCGCGCTTCCGTGCCTGAGTGCTTGTGTACTTTTGCGTGTGTGCGTTCGTGTGTGTGCGTTTACGCGCGTGGGTTTTTGTTGCTTCGTGTTGAGTTTGCCCTTTGTGTGTGTGTGTGTGTGTGTGTGTGTGTGTGTGTGTGTGTGTGTGTGTGTGTGTTGTCTGTCTGTCTGTCTGTGGGTGTGGGTGCTCCCTTCTGCATGTTTTATATTGTATCCCGTGCAGTGTTCACGAAATTGGAGGCGGGTGGGTGGGGGGTGGGGATGGGGGCTGGTTCTTTTCTTCTATTCCCAAATTCTTGTCGAGCGTTGTTCATATAATGTCATGTGTGTGGGGTGGCGGTGTGGGGGGGGAGGTGGGGGAGGAGGTAGAGTGGGGGGGATGTGGCTTGTTCATCTGTTTTAGTGCTTGCTTTGTGACCTATTGTTTTGATGCCTTTTTCTCAGTATTGTGCAATGTTTATGGAAACTTTTATTTTTCCTGTATTGTGAAGCGCTTTGAGGTGAGTCTTCTTCTCTCATCGAAGAGCGCTATATAAGCTCGATTTATTATTATTATTACAACCATGAGTCAAGGGAAACAACTGCAGACCTGCACCAATCAAGAGTTGCTTCCCTTGCTAAAAGAAAGATGGCAGAGATCGTAGGCAGAACATGCGGAACGCGAAAGAGAAAGCCACTGAACTTTAGAAGAGGGAGTGGAGGTGATTAAAATATTCCAACGCCTAGTCAATGTGTCATTTTGTGTACATTGTATTTGCATTTATCTGTGAAAATTATACATGTTTTCAGTATGCATTCAGTGTTCTTGAGACTTTTTGAGCTTGGAGAATTCATCTGTGAGAAAGTGTTTGTTTCTACAACTGTCGGTGCCTGCCTCCATTATAAGACCCCTCCAGTTTACGACCATATTTTCTGGACATTTTGAAGGTCTTATAATAGAGGTTTGACTGTACATTGCTGTTGCTGGGTTTGCAAGGAAACAGTTGATTTACAGAGAATGGGCAAGAACACTCTTCGTCAGTCACAGCAAAGGGAAGAAACTCCTACAGCAATTGGTGTCAGCAAGAAAACAGGTGGCTGTGGTACCGGTCACATGCTTTGCCAGCAGTAGCATGACAACAGGTGGCTGTGTGTGGTACCCGTCACATGCTTTGCCAGCAGTAGCATGACAACAGGTGGCTGTGTGTGGTACCCGTCACATGCTTTGCCAGCAGTAGCATGACAACAGGTGGCTGTGTGTGGTACCCGTCACATGCTTTGCCAGCAGTAGCATGACAAGGCTGTGTGACCCGTCACGCTTGCGCAGTAGATGCACGGGTGCTGTGGTGTACCCGTCACATGCTTCGCCAGCAGTAGCATGACAACAGGTGGCTATGTGTGGTACCCGTCACATGCTTTGCCAGCAGTCCATGAAAACAGGTGGCTGTGGTACCCGTCACATGCTTTGCCAGCAGTCGCACAAGGACAGATATAGAAGCCGTTGTGTCTACAGATTCTTGAAAATTCAGAAAAGCTCCTTGAAAACCCGAAGAAATTTGGGGCTGGACTTCATTTAAAGTTTCGTAGAAAGACGGAGAAAACAACCTCTCATGTAGGAGACTTGATCCTGTGATCCAGGGTTGTGCCACTTGCTGGGTGAATTGGTGATCTGTTAGGCCCCCTTTCTACCGTATGCAGTGTCCAAGCCATCACCAGCCACAGTGCCATTCCTGGCCAGAGGGAACAGAGTTCAGGTACAAGCTGTGGGGCAGCCATGCTGACCTGGAGAAGACAGCGGGCAAGGCTGAAGATTTGAGCATGACAAACAGCATTCAAACGCTGTACAAGAAAAAGAGGAGTGTACCTATGTACGCTTTCTCACCAAGGTTCTGGTGAGGTACAAGAACAGACTGAAGGCCAGTCTGAAGACCTGCAACGTGGACGGTCTCCTGGGAACCTGCCGCCTCCGAGAGACCCTGCAGGGGAGAGTAGTGCTGTCAGTGCCTAGGGATTTGGGTGGTTGACAGAGTGGCTGCCCTTTAGGCAAAGGGGAATAGAACCCCCACCTCACAGAACTGCTTTCCCTGCCGCATCTGGGTGCCTATGAGAGGTGTCCAGTCCACATGAGGACGCATTGTGAAGATGACCTGCCTACCCAGTGGTCTGTGGCACTGACAGGTGAGTTCATTACTTGTGTTCTCTATATGGGATGTATGAACACATGTCACACTTTTGTCTGAACCGTCATGTAAAACTCTCAACAGAACGAAACAGTTCTATCATACATAACCAAATGTGTTGACAGGCCGACGGTTTGCAGAACAAGACATGGCCGTGTTGATGGCGCGGCTTCTTCAGAACTTCCGTCTGGAGTGGGACCAAGCCCCGCTGGGGATAAAGTACCTGATCCTGAACCTGCCCGACTGTCCCGTGCAGTTCACTCTGCGTGACCGACGATGACCTGTGGGACCTGGGGGTCAGGAACCATGTGATTCCAGTGCCATGACGTGCTTGTGTGGAATGACAATCACATGTTGAGACAGTGTCAGCACTTCGTGTTGTCTGTGAAGGAATCGGCAGTCAGGGGGTTGAGGGTGGTGTGAGGATTGGGGGGGAGGGGGGGGAACCAGGCACCCAGTTTTTCTATCAAGAGGAAGACATTTTGCGGCAAGAAAACAATCAGGGAGATTTGAGGTGAAAAAGAGGTATTGAAACATAGGTGTGAAACCTGTCACTGGTGACACCTGTGGTTAGTAAGATGTATGTTTGACATGGTACAATCTGCTTTGCCCGTCCACAGCAAACTTTTGATTGTTAGGTGATGGTGGTTCCAAAATTGATCCAACTGAGCTCAATGGCTTTGTCCATTTCTACTGTCAGTTCGAGATTCATACTGAAAATTCTGTGGTATTCTTGTATCAAATGGAGAAACATTACCACAGTGGCCTCACAAAACAGTGTGGAAAGGGCAGACTCATTAGATGGGAAGAAAATACTTTAAAGAAACAAGATGAAAAAAAAGAAGAAAAAAAAGAGTGATCAATGTAAATCTGTGAAGCTATGGTTGAGAATCCAAAGGGAGATAACAAGTAAATGAGTCAACAGTCTGCAGTCAACTCAGTGTGTGTTTCACATTAGCTGAGGGAGGGTTTATGTACAATGATTTCTGAAAGAGAGTGTTTATGTACCGTGATTTCTGAAAGAGAGTGTTTATGTACCATGATTTCTGAAAGAGAGTGTTTATGTACCATGATTTCTGAAAGAGAGTGTTTATGTACCATGATTTCTGAAAGAGTGTTTATGCACCATGATTTCTGAAAGAGAGTGTTTATGTTCAATAATTTCTGAGAGAGTGTGCATATTCTGTGATTTATGAGAGAGTGATTATAGTTCCTAATTTCTGAGTGTGTATGTTTCATGATTTCTTAGGGAGTGGGTATCTTGCATGATTTCTTAGGGAGTGGGTATCTTCCATGATTTCTTAGGGCGTGGGTATCTTCCATGATTTCTTGGAGAGTTGTTTACCTGCCATGATTTGTGTGTTACAGACTCCTGAGAAGGTGTGTATGTTCTGTGAGCTGCGAGAATGTTTATATTCCATGATTTCCAAGAGTGCTTATATTCCATGGTCTCTGAGAGAGGCTTTATGTTCCATAACTTCTGAGACAGTATTTACATTCCATGATTTCTGAGTGCTACTGTTCTACAATTTCCAGGAGCTTTTGTTTCATGATTTTGAGAGAGTGAATGCTTTCTGCAGTTTCTTAGTTTTCATATCAGTGTATGCAAGAGTCTCGTAAAGAATGTTTATGTTCCATGATTTCTGAGATTTCTGGATTATGTCCCACAACGTCTGAGAAAATGTATTCCTTGCTTGGCTGACAGTATTTATCTTTTATGATTTCAGAGAAATTCTGTGATTCCTTGGAGTGTTTATGTCCCACGACCTTTGAATGTTCATGTTACTTGCTTTGTGTGTTCTGTGATATTGTTCCAGCTTTCTTGAAAACAGATCAAGTTTGCTGTGTGAAACCTGTATTATGTTAAAGGTCACAACATGTATTATGTCAAAGGTCACAACATGTATCATGTGAAAGGTCACAACTTGTACATGTATTATGTTAAAGGTCACAACATGTGTTATGTTAAATGTCACAACATTCCAACCGTGTATGTTGATAGGAAAAACGGGGCAGCTGGCTGGCATGTGTTGTTAATATACTGGTGGGTTGGGGACACTCGCTTTAAATCAGTCTTTTTAAGTTCTGCATGTGATTTCGTTTGGATTTTTTTGCCGCTACATTACATCACCGGCCTTTTGAGAATGAGAATGCACAAGGCAGCAAGGCACTGACTTCTGCCTGAAGTTGAACATTTCTGCAAAATATGAGAATGGGCAAAAAAAATTCCAGCCCTTCCCCCCTGGCCTCCCCATCCTTCCAGGAAAATAGAGGAGACAAGGAAAGAACAGGCAGTGGAACTCACAGAATGCAGGGCATGTTTTGGGCATGCTGGCAGATGATACTGATGTGCATGTTTTGGGCATGCTGGCAGATGACGCTGATGTGCATGCTGGCAGATGACACTGATGTGCATGTTTTGGGCATGCTGGCAGATGACACTGATGTGCATGCTGCAGATGACACTGATGTGCATGTGTTGGGCATGCTGGCAGATGACACTGATGTGCATGTTTTGGGCATGCTGGCAGATGACACTGATGTGCATGCTGGCAGATGACACTGATGTGCATGTTTTGGGCATGCTGGCAGATGACACTGATGTGCATGTTTTGGGCATGCTGGCAGATGACACTGATGTGCATGTTTTGGGTATGCTGGCAGACGACGCTGATGTCTTGACATCAAGTGTGAGCTTCTGTATGACAGCAAGCAGTCACTATGTTGTTGACACAGTCAAGGGCAATTAATCTATGGCTCTGACGTTGTATGTCACCATGACGCTGTGAAAGTGAGATTGACAAAAGCTGTATGAAAAAAAAATGGTCTCAGATCGTACCAGACTGAATGCAAGTTCCAAAATTTTGTTTATCGGCAAAAGGGGGAGGGAGCACACACACTTGCTGGAACCCCCCCCCCCCCCTCCAAACCCCCACCCTTCCCCCCATCCCATGCAAGCATTTTAGTGAGTTCTGTTTTTCCTCCCAGGGAGCCTGTGGGGACATTTCCAGTCATGAACTGCATGCTGACTTTGTTCCATCACGACAGATGCAAATGGAGGTTGCTGAATAAACATACCCTGAGCTCATGTGCATTCCCTAGTTTTGAGGTTATAAGGTAACAGATGCTCTGCCTGTTTTGTTCATCATGGCTGTGTTTTTTTGTTTTTGTTTTTTTTTTGTAAATGATGTCACCGAAGTTATGTCTTGATTGTTGAAATGGTGGGAGGTTGAATTAGGTGATACCATGAGATGTTCCAAAGTTGGTTGTTGTGACATGGTTGTGCTGAGGAAGTGATGTTGCATACCATTCCCCTGTCGATCATGTTGTTGTGTTCAGGGAGGTTATGGTACGAGACATTCCTGTGTTGATGGTTGTCAGTTGTGTTCAGGAATTGTCACAAAACGTTCCCATGTTGATGGTCTTCATGCAAACATATTTACAAAGTAAGGTCACAAGACAGTCCAGTGATGTTGATGGTCTTCATGCAAACATATTTACAAAGTAAGGTCACAAGACAGTCCAGTGATGTTGATGGTCTTCATGCAAACATATTTACAAAGTAAGGTCACAAGACAGTCCAGTGATGTTGATGGTCTTCATGCAAACATATTTACAAAGTAAGGTCACAAGACAGTCCAGTGTTGATTGTCATCATGTGGACATATCTAGGAAGTGATGTCGCAAGATGCTTTTTGCCTTGAGTGTGATCATAATGGTTGTGTCCCCCTATGAAGCATTGTGATGACCTTTGTCAGACACAGCTTTGGATGGCACTATCCCTCCCATGTGAGTCCTACAGCACTTCACTGTTGAAAGAGCCCTGGAGATAATTATCCCTGTCTGAGCAATGCGGATTCTACCTAAGCCCATTTTCCTATCAACATGGAACCCACATGATACTTTTGGCAGAGGATCATTTCCTGTCCAAGCATTTAGGTCTTATGTGACCCCTACTTTCACATAGTCCCCCTCCTCCCCCCCCTTTCCCCCCTGCCCTTTTTCCATTGCAGTCTTGGACAGTTTTCACTGAGAACCCTTGGAGGATGAAAAAGTCCAAGACTTGATATCTGTTCCTCTGCCAGCAAATCGAAAGAGGTTTATGTCTTGGGTATCAGTGATCAACTCAACCAAGTTTTGTCTCATAGAGGATTGTTGATGTGTTATATTTTTGTAATGTCTTCTGAATTACCTGTATTTTAATGAATGGTTTGATTTTTGTGATATTAACGACATGGTAAAAGCTAGTCACAGCATGCAAGGGATACATTCAGACTGTCTTGGCTGAAGGCTGTGTCAGACCAAATAACATAGGCTGAAACACCAAGGCTACATCAAAATGTTGTTATGCCCTGCATAGTTATGTGGGGATTGTCTTCAGTGGTGACAAGCTCCTAGCATAATATTATCAGTCTCTGAAATCCCCCGAAGTCGGAGTATGGCTGCCCATGTGGCGGGGTAATCAAAAACAGTCACACACGTAATGTTCTCATCCCCAGCTGATGCATTTGTACCATAGTGTTCAAGTACTTCGGCTGTTCGGATGATCCCTAGAGTCTTTTAGCAAGGGTACAACAACAACAACAACATTCAGATTGTATCGCTTTGTGTGTTTATCCCAAAGAAAACAAAAACAAAACTTGGATGTTTATCACTGGTACATATGCGTAGTCAGGTGAATTTAAAGTTATGAAGTGGAAAACGCATTCAAAGAAAAGAAGAAAATATTGATGGGTAAACCTTATATAGTGTTGCCCACAATCCTATACCCAGACAATCCTATACCCAGACAATCCTGTACCCAGACAATCATATACCCAGTTCATCCTATACCCAGACTATTCTATACCCAGACTATCCTGTACCCAGACTACTCTATACCCAGAGTAGCCTGACTGATCTCTTAATTGAACAGTTATGGTTTTCTCACTGGTACATACGCATGAGGATTACATACAGATTCTTTATCTACCAATCTGTCTGGCTGTCTATCTATCTGGCTGTCTATCTATCTGGCTGTCTGTCTATCTGGCTGTCCATCTGTCTGGCTGGCTCTCTGTCCATCTATCTGTCTATCTATCTGGCTGGCTGTCTGTCTACCGATCCATCTATCTTTCTGTCTGTCTGTCTACTTTATCTATCCATGTATAGATCGCCGCCCGAAAATACAGCTGCTGTAACTCCAATTTTTTGCATTTTTGCGATTTTTGGTATACTATAAGAGCAGGCTGAGGGCATACCGCAACCAAGTTCCAGTCACATTATCCTAAGATAAACATGCTGTAATCAAAATATTTGTACTGTAACTCAGCTGGCAGTGTATCTTGTGGTGATAATAATCGGTTGTTTTTTTTTCTCTCCTGTAAAATTTGATTTTCAGACTTGCAGCAGTTGTATTTGCAGGCGTCGATGTAGATGTGACTAAAAGTGCATTTTGGTTTCACCCCATAGGGATGCTTGGGGCTCTTTCTGTAGAACTAGCTCCTATGCCTTGTGAAAGGTCTGTTAGTAACTGCCTGTTTTCTTCCACTCTGCTACACAGTGCCTTTTTTTTTTTTAATCAGTCTTTAGCTGTGATGTACCATCCTTCCGCTTTTGCGGAGTATTCTCCTGTCTTTGGTCTGGAATCTTTTTGCCAGTTTTCCTTTCTGGTCACAATTTTTGCCATGCCAGCATTTTTTGTTGTTGCAATCTGCCATCCAGGCTGTGAATATTGTATCTAGCGACTATTAGCACTGTGTTTGCGTGTGTGGCTTTTGCTTGTGGCATCTTAAATGTTTTTCTTTTTATCTGGGAGAGAGAAATCAAGAGGGATGCCTAGCGCTCTCAGCACAGCACATTTTTTTTTTCTGCCACAAGGTTGATGACAGTTTAACCGACATAGGAGTAAGGTTTTGTTACTTGTTTGTTCCTGTGTTTGGCAGTCCAGTGATACTATTTTTGCTCTTAATGTTTCAGTTTCTGCCTGCCGTCACCCCACTGTGATACCATTGCTTATTGCCTTTGTTGTTGGTTTCCTGCTCCGTGTATAATCTTTTCCGACGATCTGACCTGTTCTGGGTCCAAAGTTTTCTCCTGTACAAGTCGGCCAGCCCTGAAAAGGTCCTATGTGGTGGGCTGGGCTATGGTGACACTAACTGTCAAAATATTTCAATCTGCCGAGATGATTTCAAACTGGTTCGGAAAGGCCACTGACTATTGAGAGGGGGGGTAGGGAGGGGAGGGTGGGGGGGATGTGCTTTTTTTTTGTTTTTTTTTTTTGCTCAGCAATTTTTCGCAAACGTCCTTGTCCAAACAACGGAGAAATCCCACTTGGCGTGGACGCTCCCTTGACAGGGTTTGTACAGTCCATGAAAGTCCTTAACAGTCCTTAATTTGGGGGGTCTCCTCTTCAAGGTCTTCAAAGTCTTTGAAAATCAGGCTTTTGCTTATAGGTCCTTAAAAAGTGCTTGAATTTTGTCACTGCCAATGATTTTGAATAAAGTCAGTGTAAAATCTTAAAGCCTATTTAAAGAAAAAAAAAATCTGAAATGATATTGTAAAAGAAAGTATGAAAGTTAAAAAGAAAGTCGGAGTGGACCGACTGTCTCACCGATAAGTTGTCTGCTACGGGTAAAAAAAAAGAGTTACTGGCCTTCATGGCACCTGTGCACATGATAGAATGAAATTGAGAAGCCTTGAGAAGAAAAGAGCATGAAGAATGGTTGCCGGCAGACCCAGGTGGAAACAAAAACAAGACCTTTTGCCGCGTATGCAAATATGTCCTAGATCGTGAATAATTTGATCAGTTTCAGTATTTCATGATTATTCTTAAACTTATCCTTGAAGCCAGTCCTTGATTTTTTTTTAAGTGCTTGAAAAGTCCTTAAAAAGACCTTGAACTTTCTGTCAGGAAATCTGTATGAACCCTGCTTGATAATTTAGGAGGCCAGAACCACAAAAAGCCTAAGTAAAGGGCAGCTAAATCTGTTCCCTTTAAAGTGTCCTCAGTGTTCCCTCAATCTGCAAAGCTTATCTCCACTAAACATGCCTCACTATTGCCTTACCAAGAAAGGCAAGCTTCAAACACTTCTGAAATGAATGGCGATTCAGCACATGGAAGTACATGTGCAATGAATCCAGACTGACTGCTTCATCCGCTAGAAGAATGGAGTGATGGCACCTTTTACAGTGTCCATAGAACACTTTTGGACAGAGGTCTCCCAGAAGAATGATTCCCCTTTCTAGACTGATTTACCTTTCTCACAGTGTCCATAGAACACTTTGAAGCAGAGATCTCTCGGTATTGTAGACTGGTTCACCTTTCTCACAGTGTCCCTAGAACACTTTGAAGCAGAGATCTCCTGGGAGAATGTGGACTGGTTCACCTTTCTCACAGTGTCCATAGAACACTTTGAAGCAGAGATCTCCTGGGAGAATGTGGACTGGTTCACCTTTCTCACAGTGTCCATAGAACACTTTGAAGCAGAGATCTCCTGGTAGAATATGGACTGGTTCACTTTTCTCACAGTGTCCATAGAACACTTTGAAGCAGAGATCTCCTGGGAGAATGTGGATTGGTTCACCTTTCTCACAGTGTCCATAGAACACTTTGAAGCAGAGATCTCCTGGTAGAATATGGACTGGTTCACCTTTCTCACAGTGTCCATAGAACTCTTTGAAGCAGAGATCTCCTGGGAGAATGTGGATTGGTTCACCTTTCTCACAGTGTCCATAGAACACTTTGAAGCAGAGATCTCCTGGTAGAATGTGGACTGGTTCACTTTTCTCACAGTGTCCATAGAACACTTAAGCAGAGATCTCCTGGTAGAATATGGACTGGTTCACCTTTCTCACAGTGTCCATAGAACACTTTGAAGCAGAGATCTCCTGGGAGAATGTGGACTGGTTCACTTTTCTCAGTGTCCATAGAACACTTTGAAGCAGAGATCTCCTGAAAGAATGTGGACTGGTTCACCTTTCTGACAGTCCATAGAACACTTTGAAGCAGAGATCTCCAGGAAGAATGTGAACTGGTTCACCTGTCTCACAGTGTCCATAGAACACTTTGAAGCAGAGATCTCCTGGGAGAATGTGGACTGATGCACTTTTCTCACAGTGTCCATAGAACACTTTGAAGCAGAGATCTCCTGGGAGAATGTGGACTGATGCATCTTTCTTACAGTGTCCATAGAATACTTTGAAGCAGAGATCTCCTGGAAGAATGTGAACTGGTTCACATGTCTCAGTGTCCATAGAACACTTTGAAGCAGAGATATCCTGGGAGAATGTGGATGGTTCACCTTTCTCAGTGCCCACGGAATATTTTGGGGTGGAGATCTTCAGGACTTCTTTCTGTTTTATTTTTCTCAGTTTGGGGTAAAGAGATTTGATTCTGCTGTGAGAAACAGTGCCATGTGAGATGAAGCTAATGTTATTTGTGCTGAGAGTGCAAATAACAACTGGTCTGAATTTTCATAGGTTTATGTTTATTTTTTTCAATTTTTTTTAATGCATTTTTTTTTTTTTTTTTTTTTTTGTTCAATATTGCCTCGTTTCAAGCAGGGCACTTGGTGGTGTACCCATAGCAATATACAAATGGAATCAAACTACGTGATTGTGTTCTGCAGTATACATACAAATGGAATCAAACTACGCGATTGTGTTCTGCAATATACATACATACAAATGGAGTCAAACTATGTGATTGTGTTCATGGTGTTTTAAATCTCTTGACAAATGTATATCCCTTTTTGACCTGTGGAGGTCACCTCAGAGAGAGTCTACTGGTCTAAATTCATGTCATCCATGTGAAGAGAATCTGTTCAATGTACATGGTGATTGATTGTATCCGTTATTACCATTCAGGGTTTTTAAAACGTTCACGATAATTGATTATCAATTATTATGATGATGATAGAGTACTGTGTATGTGTCCAGACAATCTGCCAGTGAAATCCTGTGAATTATGTTTGCATGAGAAATGAAATAAAGAGGAAAGAAAAGGGAAGGAAGATCTGTCTTTGTGTTTGGATGGCCTGTGAGGAACAGGGGGAGGCCACTGGCTCACACGTTCTGACAATAGTGCAGAAGTATGTGTCTCTCTCGTCTGTATAGGGTTTCTTCCTTTGGTTGGTTGTTTTCATAACCTGTCAAAGTGCATTCTTCAATGTCAACTGCTCATCAGACCCGAGTTCATCGTCTTAAGTGAAAGACTAAGCATTCAGACCACTACTTATGATTAAGGAAAAAAAAAATGGGTGGGGGGGGGGGAGAGTCAAAAAGTCTTACCTGTTTGAGGTTTGAATGACGAAATCGGGGAACGTCCTTGGGCAAGTGCGTTTATGATACCCTCTGAGCACTTTTTTTTTTTTTCTATTTAAGTGACAGCATTTTTATTTCATCACTTATCGAGGAGTTTGCACAGAGAGAGGGAAGATAGATGGTCATGGTGAACTTTGGGAGCCCTTGTCACCAAAGTGCCCAAGGTCGATTCCTCAACAATTTTACAAGACAGACCGTTCTAGTTCTTGATGGTTAACTAGAAAGGAGCGAATTCTAATAGTTAGTTATTTTATTTAAAGTCTTTTCATCATGTCGATGATTTTAGACTAACATCAAAAACAGCAAAACTTCGTTAAATTTCTAACATCATCAAATTTTTTTTTTTTTTTAATGGAAAATAAAAAGAAAAGAAAGAAGAGAGACAGACAGACAGAGAGGGAGGGAGAGAGAGAGAGTTACAAGAAACGTGCAATAGGACCACATAACAAATAACTAGCTAATCTAAATATTGAAAGGTTGAAAAAATTAAACTGATCCCAAAATAACTTAACACTAGAAACGGGTAAAATACATTCTACGACTTCCAGAGGTGGGAAAGTTTTGATCGAAGCACATTCTACCAGTATATGCTCAATTGTCAGTTCTGCAGAGCAGACACAATTAAAGTCTTTACATTATTTTGCCGTTAGAGCAAATTCTGCTGCTAACAAGTTCTGCAGGGACTTTTGTGTGGCTGCTAGAAGTGCTGTCTGTGTCCTCATCAGTGTTGTCAAGGTGGTGGCAGCTTGAGCTTGCTCTTCATTGATAAGGATGTGATCGTTCATCGTATGTGTTGTAGAGTATGCCTGAATGAGCCGTTTTCCTTCCATCCAGGAGACGGATCATTGCAGAAGCACTGAGAGTTCTCCAGAAAACGTCATGTGATATTATGTGCCGATTGACACAGAAAGGCGTCAATTCGGTCTATGATACAGAGGGACACAATCAGTATCTTGCTTCAGTTTCCCGCTATTCCCCTTTGTCGTTTCCCTTGGGCTCATGCAGACCACTTAACACTGGCAGGCATCAGTCACCACATTCCAGGACAGATGCACTGAGTTGGCAGGGCTGCCCCTGAGGAGACTTTGTATGCCAGCTGCTTCTTTGTCTGCTGTTCAGGGAGGCTGGATTACTGTCTGCACACAGCCTTCACCCCTCTGCTAACCACCATGTGTCTGCTGTTCAGGGAGGCTGGGTTATTGTCTGCACACAGCCTCCTCCCCCCCCCCCCCCGGACGGCCTCGCCCCCCCCCCCCCCCCACCCCCCCAGTTCAGGGAGGCTGGGTTACCTCTTGCACACAGCCTCCCCCCTCCTCCCACCAGCCGTGCTCAATTTAGGGAAATGGTTAC
This sequence comes from Conus canariensis, assembly GCA_033310375.1. NCBI lineage: Eukaryota > Metazoa > Mollusca > Gastropoda > Neogastropoda > Conidae > Conus > Conus canariensis. The sequence continues at coordinate 4,536,313 of CM065743.1, forward strand.
CCATCAGACAACTGCTACACCGTAACCACCATAGCGGTGCCAAACTAAAGCATTCAAATCCCAACAGACAATGTGTGAATGCCTTCAAAATCATGAGGCCTGATTAGCAAACAGAGAGCAATCTATGAATAAAGGAAGAGGAAATTGCCTTCAAAAGAGAAACCACTAACAAAAGAGAAGAACTCTCCTCCTGTTATAAGGGGAACTGATGTGTTCCTTAACAAAGGGAAAGACAACAAAGCAAGACATGTGCCACAGTGAGGTGTAATGACTTTGAAAAAAAAAGAAAAAAAAAAGACATTGGATAAAGAAAAAAGTGAAATTGCTAGCACAGAATTCCATGAAGGAAACAATATACTTTTTATTGAAAATCCCCCCCCCCCCCCCCCCCCCCCCCCCCCCGGCCTTGGATCACAACAAACACACACAGACATACTCTCTCAACACCACACGTATACACATACAATCAAAACCTTCAGTATACAGTATCCCAAGTGCATTGATTTATTCAAAGCATTCACCACCCGCAGTGTTGCTATCAACATAAATGAAAAAAGAAATAAGTAAAAATGTTACACTGAAATCTTGTCCCCGACAGTCATCACAGCAAAAAAAAAAAAAAAAAAAAAAAAAAAAATCACACTATTTTGATCAACTGTCGACTACGCATTAGACCCTCCAATATGGGGACAAATCCTTCTCTTTACACAATAAACCCTCAAATAAGATGACAAATTCTTATCTATACACATTAAACCCTCAAATAAGATGACAAATTCTGATCTATTTACACTGTTAAGCAAAGTCAACCGCAGAGGTCGTATCGGTGTTGAAAGCACATCAAAACGTACCATTTAAAAAAAAAAAATCCACAAAGCCAAAGCCAGGCTAGTTTTGGCTTGCACAGTGCATACCTTATGAGAAAATCTTGCAGATCCTGCCACCAGATCTACTGAACTGTGGGAACTTGAAATCAATGCTGAAACTCCCAGAGAGAAATCGGTTTACACACATCAGTCACACACTGGAACACGGACAGGCATTCCCTTCACCTCATGCTACGTTTGCTATCACACACTCCACTCTCTCTCTCTCTCTATATGAAGTTCCCACTATCTATGCTACTGAGGACAACAATAGACAACAATATCTTGGCACACACCAAATTCATGATGATCTATTCTGGCAGTTCAGAAATCAACATGTTGGATCTGTGCCAAGTGTATATGCCGGACACGCTCCTCAAGCCTGTTCATTGAATTACGCTATCAAACCTGCCTCCTCAACGTTATGTTTTGGCAGTGTTGGTCTCTACTCCAAAGTAAGGCAAGGTGTGGGTGGATTTGAAGAGGGGATGGGTGGGATGTGTAGAGCTGGGGAGTGGGCAGGAAGGACAGGATGAAAGGGATGGGGGTGTGGTGGGTGCAAGGACATGCTTGATTCATTTCAGCTGTCACAATGCCTTGTCTGTGTGGTAGCTGTCAGAAAATATTGTTTGTTTCATGTTCAGAGTCAAGCAAAATTACGTATGGAAGGATTGATACATACACACAGATCTTTGAGATTTAGATTTTCGGAGGAGCGGGGGTGGGAGTGGGGGCTTGTAGAATGTCTGTTATCTATGGACATATTAAGGTCCATGTGATTTATGACGTTTCACCATCTGTACTCTCTCTCTCTCTCTGTCCACATCCAATCTCCTGAGATTTTTGCAAGATGGCAGGGTAGAAAGATAACATCAGGGAGATAGGGGGGTAGAGGGAGAAAGGGGGATATATGGCTGATAATCAGAGCAATCCCAGGATTAAGTAAAAGCAGAGGCAACTTATCTTAAACACCAAAAAAAACAACAACAAAAAACCAAACACACACATCTACCAAACAGACAGACACGTAATCTGCATGATATGAAAAACAAAACAAAAAAAAAAACAAGAACATTCTTATTCTGAATTCAAATTTTCTAGTTCTGGTACTCTGAGCAATAAAATGCCAGAAGGGTTTACAAAGGGATAGCCAATATTCAATAACAATCCACCTGTGCTAGCTCTCTCTCTCTCTCTCTCTCCCAAGTCTTACCTACATATTGGTTGTACTTTTAAACTTTCAATTAGAGCATCACTTTTCCTTTGTTTTGTTTTCTACGTCATTTCTGCTAAAGTTGAAAAAAAAAAAAAAAAACCCTAAGATCAAGAGAAAGGTAGAATAAAGAGGGAGAACAAGGACAAAGAATGAGACAAAATAAATGTACAAATAAATAATAAAAAAAAAACACCACCATCTCCAACCCCCACCCCAAATGCTTTTGTGCAACCATCACAGCCAACCATAATGTACAAAGCATCTTATTTACACACAAAGAACAGATCCTTCTCAACTACAGCATTCAATAACATCATCAACGATGATCTTTAGCACAGAAAGCACTTTTAACAGGTAACCACCTATCAGAATGACTACAAATCATTACAACATGCAGACCTACGAAAAAAAAAGCAATAGGTAGACTTGTCCTCAAACAATGGAACTTTTTTTTTTCTTTCATTTTTCAAATGATGTGTATTCTCAATCCTGAACATTGTCCGGTTTGCGGCAGGCTGAACATGAGGACATTGGCCGCTCAAAGGTGACTGCTGATTGGTCAAAGCACATGATCAGACACACTGAGACGACACCACAGTTCAAAACCATAGGTGCCGATGCTTCTGAAAACTTGTCAAGATTTTTTTCTTTCAGTTCCCCATACTGGTTGCAGTTTTGCAAAACATGTGTACAATAGATGCTGTAACCATGCATGTGAACATGTAATGGTGTGTACATTTACACATGTTGTTTTTTTTCCCCCAAGAAAAAAACTCTCACCAAAAGGAAACAGTTAAAAACATGTGTACAATAGATGCTGTAACCATGCATGTGAACATGTTATGGTGTATACATTTACACATGTTGTTTTTTTTCCCCCAAGAAAAAAACTCTCACCTAAAGGAAACAGTTTAAAACTGTTTGTATACAGTCCCTCACATTCCCCCAATCACAGCATCACAAATTTCACATTAAACTGAAAAACAAACAAGAAAACAAAAAAAGGGCTCCATTACTAAAAACAAAAAAAAAGTCTCCATTACTTCCACATTCATGAAGTTTTATTTCACAGTCAACACCACAATCCACTGAAATCCACTGAAATAAAAGAACACTGAATAACAGTCAACATCACAATCCACTGAAATCCACTGAAATAAAAGAACACTGAATAACAGTCAACATCACAATCCACTGAAATCCACTGAAATAAAAGAACACTGAATAACAGTCAACATCACAATCCACTGAAATCCACTGAAATAAAAGAACACTGAATAACAGTCAACATCACAATCTACTGAAATCCACTGAAATAAAAGAACACTGAATAACAGTCAACATCACAATCTACTGAAATCCATTGAAATAAAAGAACACTGATACTGACATGTCACCCTAAAATCATTGATGCTATGGCACAAATCTTGTGCACTGAAAATCATGACATCACTCTCTATAACTTCAGAGCATGCAGAATGCACGTTTCTCTAAAACAAATGTGGTTGGAAGTTTCATTATAGTATTCTTTTTTTCATATGGTGCAGTTGTTCCATGTCCTTTTTTCATATGGTGCAGTTGTTCCATGTCCTTTTTTCATATGGTGCAGTTGTTCCATGCCCTTTTTTTTCATATGGTGCAGTTGTTCCATGCCTTTTTTTTCATATGGTGCAGTTGTTCCATGCCCTTTTTTCATATGGTGCAGCTGTTCCATGCCCTTTTTTTTCATATGGTGCAGTTGTTCCATGTCCTTTTTTCATATGGTGCAGCTGTTCCATGCCCTTTTTTTCATATGGTGCAGTTGTTCCATGTCCTTTTTTTTCATATGGTGCAGTTGTTCCACGTCCTTTTTTTTCATATGGTGCAGTTGTTCCATGCCCTTTTTTTCATATGGTGCAGTTGTTCCATGTCCTTTTTTTTCATATGGTGCAGTTGTTCCATGCCCTTTTTTTTCATATGGTGCAGTTGTTCCATGTCCTTTTTTCATATGGTGCAGTTGTTCCATGCCCTTTTTTTTCATATGGTGCAGTTGTTCCATGCCCTTTTTTCATATGGTGCAGCTGTTCCATGCCCTTTTTTCATATGGTGCAGTTGTTCCATGTCCTTTTTTCATATGGTGCAGTTGTTCCATGTCCTTTTTTCATATGGTGCAGTTGTTCCATGCCCTTTTTTCATATGGTGCAGTTGTTCCATGCCCTTTTTTCATATGGTGCAGCTGTTCCATGCCCTTTTCGCATACAAGCATTGCATTTTGATACTTTACCCATACATAAACTGTAGCTCCAAATTGACATTGAACATTTCTGGTTCAAGTTTTTAGTGTGTCCTAGAACTGGACAGTAATCCACAAACACACCAAACCAGTCAACAGGTGCGAACAGATATGCCACACCACAGAAGAAAGGCAACCACGGAAAGAACTGGAAAGAGAGGCAAATCCACTGGAGTAACTGAGTTCAATAGTAAACCCAATTTATTTCCCTTACTATCTGCACTCTCCGCAAACAGATCAGGGGTAAAATGCAGGGTGAATTTGTGTCGGACAACATCAGGACCGACTTTAAAGTACCACAGACAAGGTGGTGACTGACCTCTGCCAAAGCTCCCTACACACCGTCCTTACATGCCAAAATCCCGTCAACACCCCCTTCCACCTCCCTACCCCACTCTCTCCTTACCCCAGCCATCCTCTCAAATCTCGCCCTTCCCATCACTCTTGCTTTCATACACTCAGCAAATGTTTCCTCCCAATTTCCTTGCCAATCACTTCACTGTCACTTTTACAGAGAATCTGTTTTCCCCTACATACACCTGCTGTAATACCAGCGACGTTCATGTATCATGTATCTGACACAAGAGCATTACCCATAGAGCAGGGTGGTTGACAAGGATCACAAGATCCCAAAGTCTAGTCTTCCCTCTGTTTTGATACAACCATCACTCCCCCCACTCCCCTTCCCACTCAGCACCACTATGGTCAATATGTAATGGACTCAACCTCATCTCTCCGTCTTCCAGAGGTGAAAACATGGACAACAGACGCCTTCTGAAGAGAGTGTGCCCACACTACAGCCAACACAGAAAGCACCATGACCCATTACTGTTGTTCAAATCCCGACAATCTTTAGCAAAGATTCACGTATATACACTGTGAAAGACCAACTACATTATAACTGCACGCTCACTACATCTCTGCGTCCTACAAAAGCCGGTCATCTTCATTTTGTTTCCCAGCCAGAAAAGGACCAAGCCAAGTTCCTGCCATGATGGTTCAACAGACAGGGAGGTCACACGGGTGCATTAAGGGAGGCCCCTCCAAGCGTTTCTAGGTAAAGGGACATTTACACAACACTGCCAAGCAGCGACTGATACTGTAAACCAAAAATCTGTAATTTTACTGAAAAAAACATTTTGAAAACAAGCAAGCAAAACAAAACAAAAAAGCTGAAGGAAGATGGATGGCTGATTTCGTGGGTGGTTACAGGATTATTTTTTGTTGTGGTCTGTTTCCTTTCATGTCACAGTGACAATTTATGACATGATGAAATCAGTTCTATAAACCACTTGCAAGCAATGTCACATCATGCTGTTTACAGCCTCGCTGGCTGTGGAGGACATATCACGACAGCAAGCAAAACTAACAAACACACACACATCTGATGTAAACAGCCAGCAAGTGAGAAATGGGAGATGAAACCACATCAGGTCTGTTCACCACAGCAGAAGACACAGACAATATCTAAAAACATGACTTTTCAACATCAATCTCAACAAACAATGGAACTTTTGAATCTGGTTTCTGATTGTCCACACAGAAACGCAATGAACAGTTTTTAGCAGTTTTTTTTCTTTAACCAGATTCTGCCCATTCTACACAGCCTCTGGCACCTGTGACCTGTACTGGTCTCCAGTTAGCTCCCATCATACTGTCATACATCCCCTAAACAGCCTCTGGCACCTGTGACCTGTACTGGTCTCCAGTTAGCTCCCGTCATACTGTCATACATCCCTAAACAGCCTCTGGCACCTGTGACCTGTACTGGTCTCCAGTTAGCTCCCGTCATACCGTCATACATCCCTTAAACTAGGCTCAGCTTCTCTCAGTACTGCAAAGGCTTCTTGTCAGGGACCTTCCCAGCAGGAATACATTGAACAGGGTGTGGCACCCAGAGAAATGCATAAAAGAGGTCATGTTGCTTACAGCCAATTCAACTGCAAAGGGCCATTATCAAGGCTGTCACCGTGTTGACATCAACTCACCAGTCATTAAAAAAAGAAAAAAGAAAAAAAAGAAAAACCCTCATTCATACAACCTTTTAAAATACACCTTCTAAAAACGCACCAAGAATTTCGCTAATGACAAAAAAAAATACAAAAACAAAAAAAGAAGCTGTCATTTGACGATCTGTGCCTTGGGCTTGATCTGAGACTGAACACTCAGAATCCCTCTTGCCTGTCTACACCTGAACAGTCACCGAGTGTCTGTTCTTGATGGATCAAACAAGTTCTTGCATCTCTCTCTACAGAACATATAAACAAATAGGAAAGGCACACACAACTCCTGCAGACAGCACTATAAATATTGTCAGTCTTGTTCAAATATTTAGTGTTGATGTCTTCAAGCGTTGTATTTTTCTCTTTTTTTATTCATCGCATTTATCAGCGGTACTTCTTTTTCACTTCTTATAAAATTAAGAACAGAGTAATTTGTACGTAAATCCATAAAGCTTTCGAGGAGGTATAAAAGGGGGATACGGGTAACCTGTCTACATGGGAGTGAACAGAGGATAAGGGTAACCTCCCTTTCTATCACTGTTTTCCAAAGACACCACTGGAAGAGATTCCCCGAACTCTGTCCACTGAAACTGGACAGTTTCCAAACATCCATGAAGACAGACAAACACATAGCAGTCTGATGTCCCCCATTATCTGGTCTCACTGGGAGGACACAAACACAGCCAACCAGTCTCACAGATAGTACAAAACAAAATATCCCGCCCCCCCCAAAAAGGAACCCAACTCAATCTGTTTGTAGAGGCACCTATCCTGCAGAGATCTCCCCCCTCCTTCCTGCCCCCTCCCCCACCTTCCCTTCCTGCCCACTCCCAGTGTATTATTGCACAGTGGCAGCCCCGTTCATGCATCACGACAATGGTGTGGGTGTTCATGCCAGACCGGTCAGTCTCGGGGAGGAGGGTGCGGCTTTACACGTCTCCACGGAGTCCATCTCCAGGTCGAATCCTTCCATCTCCTCCTGAGTTCTGAAGGTGGAGGCGTGCAGCATGATGATGAAGAACGACGCCCCTGCAACAAAGTGTTCCAAACAACGGCAATGTGAACCAAGAAAATGGCATCTGAGTGTGGGACATGCTGACAACATCTGTGCATCGGATCTGAAACCACTGCATATTGTGCAAGAATAATAGCTTTTTTTGTGCTTTTTTTTCACAGCAGCTAGTAGCACAGTAGATAAGGAAGGCCATCAGTTCGAATCCCTGCTTTTCATTTGTGGCATTTTCTCCCGCCCTTGCCAGCCCAGCTCCTAGCCTGGGTCGTGGGGTGTGCTGGACTCACAGGGGCAGACTGGAACCACACAGTGAAGTTCCATCCCCTTAATACCCACATCGCCAACAAGGCTGATTACATTCCCTGACTGAACAATGCAGCTGCCTGAATCTCCTGGGCCTGGTTGAAGCTACAATGAAAAGCAGAGTCCTGCGCAGACTCTCAGACCATAATGGAACTCCACACAGTAACTCTCTGACCATCTTCATTCACAGTTGTTGAAAACCGAGGGTCACATTCTGTGGCCCTTCTCGCACTGCTTTCCTGGGTATCCCATCTTCCTTTCCATGCCTGTGGAGCTGAAAGCAGTCACACAGTGTGGGGGTGGCTGCGCTTAGTGGAAACATGATGAAGTGCATGGTAATGCTATTGACAGGGCACAGAAATGATTTTTCTTCCCCAAAGTATTTTCCTTCTACATAAACTATGAAACTCCAGGCATACAGGGAAAAATATCAAAATAAAAATAAAGAACACACAGCCACAACCTCCAACCAAATAAAGAACATCAATCCCTCCAACATACACATGCACACAGATGAACACAAACGAAAACCACACACACACACACACAATCACACAACACACACACACACACCACACAACACACACACACACACACACACCACACAGAGGACAGTTCACTGAACTTCTCACCAATGATCCAGAACACAGCAGAACCGGCCCCAGCCAGCCAAAAGAGGGGGAAAGACATACGCCCACAGCTGCATACTGCTGAGCCAGACTCACTTCACGACCTGAAAGCAGCAAAAAAAAAAAAAACAGATAACAATTTTGTAAGCACTCACAACTGACCTCAATACAATCAAGCAACCAAAAAAGCTATATCCTTCTAAGCAGTCATACATATATACAAAGCAATAATAGTACTCAATCAAAACTTCAAAGAAAATGTCAGTTTTGTAAACTGAGATTGCTGAGTGAAAACCAAAACAGCAGAGTCAAGCCTGTGCTTTGGTGACATCTTTATGCAGGGGATGGCCAGACAGGTTTTTTGTCTACATTCTTCGTTCTGCAAAGCAGTGCCGGTGCTTATTATGTGCAGACAAAATGCAAAAACTTAGGTGTACTATGAACACACACACACACACACACACACACACACACACACACACACACACATCCACACACACACACATCCACACACACACACACACACACACACATCCACACTCACTCTCTTCATTACAAATAAGAGTCAGAAAAGTTATTTTTCTCCCTCCCTAACATAACTTACCAGGATAGCCCTTGTTAGGCACAGACTGACCTGAAAGACAGTCTACAGATCAACCAGTCAGGCTCAGCCAATACCAACTAAAAGTCCTGACCAGAGAAGGAACCAACAAGAGAGAAACCTTGTTTCCATACCTAACAAGACGAGTGGCTTGTCAGCTGATTTGATACTGATGATGTAACAGGCTCCAAGACACGCTGCTATGGCAACCAGCAACATGGGAGATGTCAGTCTGCAACAATCAATCATAACACACAGACCATGAAGACACTGGACTTTTTTCCTTCAAAGATCTCTATGACTAAAACCAAGAGCTGTCCTATCACATCGTATTCCTCACACTACAGACCACACAGGCCACATCATGGTTACAAACAAGTTAAAAATAAGCCCTTCTTATTGTGTATCAAAATAAGCATTACCTTACACCCTGTTTTGTGGGTTTATTTCTATTTTGCTTTTCAGTAGCACTGCAGTCTGTTTCAATCTCTGTAAGTGAATCATTCAAAGAAGCTCACTCTCACATCATCCCATCCATTTGAAAGCAAGAGGTTTCCAACGGAACGTATCAACAGACAGACCCCCAGTCTTCAGCATGGGAAATAAACAATGAAGAAGGCAGCCCGTTCTGGACACAGTGGTGAATAAACAACAAATCAACATCAGTAACTCATATCCTGACCATGAACACCAGCAACATGGGTCCTCTTGACAAGGGTCACTGAACGGTCATCATTTACCTTTGCTTTTTCACAACCTTCCACACAGACCAGCATGCAGCACCCAGCTCTACAGATAATTCAGCATGCATACCTGCATGTCAGCATCACTCTCCTCAATGGGATCATCATGTTGCATACCCATTTGCATGCTCACCTTTTGACTGAGTTCAACGACTTACCACTGTGACATGATAATTGACAGCCATCGCCATCCTCTCTCTCTCTCTCTCTCCCACACTCACACATCACACATTCTCTCTCTCTCTCACACCCACACTCACACACCACACATACACTCTCTCTCTCTCTCTCTCTCTCTCTCTCTCCACACACAACACACACACACACACACAAAAACACACATCTCCCTATGAGGTATCAGTTTAGCTTGTTTACAATACCAAGCTTAACTCCCTCAACCAACTCTTCTCACTCCTTTGCCACTGCCTGTCTGGCTGACTCTTGTTGCAGGCTGACACAGCGATAAGACGCGACAATGACAACAACGCAACAGAGAATTTTCATGTAACTTCCCCTGTCCTTCCCCTTCCCAGCTGACAGCGGCATATTTCACGTCTCTGAGAGTGTTGCTCAACATTCCTGACCAACACTGCAGGTGTCTGTATCTCTCAGGCCTGGCTATGCCAAGACGGGGGCGCAGTAGCCTGTCAATCTCTGATGAAAGTAAGCGCAGCATCAAGCCTGTCACACAGTCTCTGATGAAAGTAAGCGCAGCATCAGCCCTGTCACACAGTCTCTGATGAAAGTAAGCGCAGCATCAGGCCCTGTCACACAGTCTCTGATGAAAGTAAGCGCAGCATCAGGCCCTGTCACACAGTCTCTGATGAAAGTAAGCGCAGCATCAGGCCCTGTCACACAGTCTCATGATGAAAGTAAGCGCAGCATCAGCCCTGTCACACAGTCTCTGATGAAAGTAAGCGCAGCATCAAGCCCTGTCACACAGTCTCTCTGATGAAAGTAAGCGCAGCATCAAGCCCTGTCACAGTCTATGATGAAAGTAAGCGCAGCATCAAGCCCTGTCACACAGTCTCTGATGAAAGTAAGCCAGCATCAGGCCCTGTCACACAGTCTCTGATGAAAGTAAGCGCAGCATCAGGCCCTGTCACACAGTCTATGATGAAAGTAAGCGCAGCATCAGGCCCTGTCACACAGTCTCAGACCAGAAGGGAACTCCGCATCATCATCCACATCACCCCTACTCTCATCCATCAGCTACAAAAAAAAAAAGTCTCCAATTCTGTGACCCATCATGCCCTGCTCGTGAACCAAAGCTATGCTCTCAATGAGTTCATGATCTACGCAGTCAATATGGGCCAATTCCTGGGGACTGTCGAGGCTCAATGGATGGATGTGGCGGCATCCTCCAAAGCTCTGCTCTTCATGTGTTCATGATCTACGCAGTCAATAGGGGTCAATTCCTGGGGACTGTCGAGGGTCAATGGATGGATACGGCGGCATTCTCCAAAGCTATGCTCTTCATGTGTTCATGATCTACGCAGTCAATATGGGTCAATTCCTAAGGACTGTCGAGGCTCAATGGATGGATGTGGCGGCATTCTCCACAGGAGGATACTCACTCACGCTCATGACTTCAGTAATTATTAATGTCAGTAGGGGGCTTAGAAGATGATGCCCCGCACTACATGTTGGATCCAAACAGGCACCACTGAACCCGCCAAAGTGACTCAGCAGCCATGCTGCGTATCTTCTGGTGGGTTGCCTCATAACACAACTTGATGCTGACTGCATCCTGCTGAAGACCAGAGCAGGGACTGCAGTGGGACAAACCAGGCTGTGACTGTGAACAGGGAACATGGAATGTTTGGCATGGGAGTAATGCCGCTGAGGCTGCAGCTCAGTTCAATTCAGTTTGTTGTCCTCTTGCGAAATGAAAATTGTTTTGCAGTGATCACAACATGTTCTACGATAGTAAAAAGTATTCATACGTAAAATACAAAATGTTACTGATATTAATACACACACTCATTGTCACACCACACAACCCACCACATCTACATGTACGCACACACACTAAAGAATCACAGACGCACACAAGCATGCACAAACACACACACATGCCGCATACACACACACACACACTCCAGCACATATGCACGCTGAGAGAGAGAGAGAGAGAGAGAGAGAGAGAGAGAGAGAGAGAAAGAAAGCAAGAGACAGACAGACAGGCAAGCAGGCAGGCACAGCCAGACAGACAGACTTAAAAACTAAATATTAGATAAAGTGAGGATGAATAATGATAAAAATAAATCCACACATTCTATTAGCAATCTAAGACCGAAGAAATCGGACGCAACATGAGACAGCAAACAAACAAACATATGAAAGTAGACACAAATGTAAACGTTCACTGTTTGGGGGGAAAAATCCTCCAGCATTGCAGCACAAAGCGTGAGTATGCTTTCACCATGTCCCCAGTGGGTTCTACAAGCATTTAGCATGAGGCAGCTGCTCAAGTCGAGCACTGCAAATACATGCGTACTTAACCACATGTTCATTCACACACGCAGAAACATCACTCCTAACCACACAGCAGGGCTTTCACAGAAAAAAAACAACAACTGAAATCCTAGGGAGGCCTAGAGATGTGCTGCCTTTTCAGTCCCGAGGAAAAACTTAAACTTTGATCGAGGCATAGTCGGATGCAATTCTGAGCATCCACTTGTGTATCCTCCATTTTCCCATCCATCCACAATCAGGACCGTTTGTTTGATGATCTCTTTCCAATTGTAGCATCCTGCTAAAGCACAACGTCAGAGTCTGACATCATCTTGCCTTTAACAAGGTAGGCAGAATGGCAACCACTCACCCTCCTGAAGAAATGTACACCAGAACTGGAGAGGTCAATGCTGTCTAGCGCACAGAAAATGTGACCATGCTCTCAGAAGATTCCATGGCCACTGCTGTACTGCCCCCTCCTCTCCTGCATTACTTTGCACTGGTCTTTCTCTTTCTTTTCTTCTTTTTCTTTTAAAATTTTTTTTTTTCACTTTTTCACATTTCTCTAAAATCTGCAAATCCGGTGAAGAGTGGGAGCCCTAGCAGAAGCTCATGACCACATCTCTCTGCCTACCCACAGAGTCCACACCTTGACAAGCCAGAGAGTTGAACTCACACGCAGAAAAGGACCAGGCCGAGGAAGACGAAGAGGTAGTTGCCCTGAAAGGCCTCCACATTCTGCACCACTCTCTTGGGCAGCGGGGCCAGGCTGTTGGGCATCCTGAAGCGCTTGGTGTTCAGGAACTCCCCCCATGGCTTGACCCGCTCTCGCGTCTTGCTGAACCATTCCCGCGCTGAGTTGTTGGACAGGGAAATCGCCATCAGCCTTTGGGTGGAAAAAAAGTCAAGTGGTGTTGGACTCCATTTTGAAGTCTTTTCACATTAAGACATTAAAATGTCAAGTGAAAAAATGTAAGTATCTCTCCATTGTATATAAATGTGTGTAAGTGTGTGTGACAGACAGACATACAGACAGAGAGAGAGAGAGAGAGAGAGAAGAGGTGTGCATGTGTACTAACATGTGTGTGTATACAGGTCTGTGTGTGTGTGTGTGTGTGTGTGTGTGTGTGTGTGTGTGTGTGTGTGTGTGTATATGATGTGTGGATGTGTGCATGCCCTTGCAAGCATGAATGTGCATGTTCTGCATGTACTTGGACTAGTTAGAGGTAAGGCTGTTGCCGAGGAGGTGCATGACTATAAAGATGGGGAAAGGAGGGGAAGGGGTAGGAGGGGCAGGGAAGGAGGGGGAAAGGAAGAGGAAAGTGGAATGGGGAGGACCCAGTGGGATAAGCAGGGGAGGAAGGACAGGATGGAGGGGAAGCAGGGGGAACCGGGAAGGGGGAGAAGATGGGTTGCGTGTGGGAATGGTATTCTCTTTGACACATTGTAATTTTAAGTAATCGCACTGACAGATTACTTTCACTTTCATTCAGTTAATCTTCTCCCCAGGGCTGTCAAATAACAACCAATGAGTCGGTGAAATATTGAATTTGTGAATATCAGTCATCATAAGCTTGACTCTGATGTACATAGAAAAGGGATGACTATACTGTACATGTACTCAGAACTTCTCTGATTCCACACTTTAGTTTCTATCTATAGGTACAAAAACAGCTTAGGACTACTTTTTAATGTTTCATCCTTGGTCAGAACACTCTGGGTGTGGGAAGAGCCTAAAACTGCACAATCAATCTCGCTAAAATCATTGTGGCCATAAATGACTTCAAGACCACCTAATCATTGATAATCACCAATTATTGCCCTTTGTCCTTGGTTCGTTTGGTTGCCTCCTTTTTTCTCCTTTGTGTGTGTGTGTGTGTGTGTGTAAGCATGTGTGTGTGTACACGTGTGTGACAACACAATATCAAAGGAGCAAGTTATATGAGCCTACAGTCCAGTATGGTGTGCACACACAAACACACAGACAAGCGTAGATCTATATAAAATATACATGTATGCATGATGTACATGCATGAAACCAATATTGTTCTCAAATAATCTTTGAAGTGGCTTGAGAGCTTTCTGTGTGTGTGTGTGTGTGTGTGTGTGTGTGTGTGTGTGTGTGTGTGTGCGCGCGCGCGCACATACAAACTACTATAACCGACAAACTAGCACATAAGTGTGCATACACATGCACACACAAACTACTATAACCAACAAACTGCAAACATCAAAGGCATTTTCTTCAATTACAATGCACACTTCACAGGCAGACAGAGAGAGAGAGAGAGAGACAGAGACAGAGACAGAGTGTGAGAGAGAGAGAGAAAGCTCTAGACAGACAGACTGATACTAGTGACAGACACTTAGCATACAGAGACAGGCTGAGAGACAGAGTCTGAAACGCCCCGAGAGAAAGTCATGAGCACATTGGACCACTGGGGGCACACTGGGCCATAGACACATCAGGCAGATGGGAATACATCTCAGCTTTCTTATGGGCACATTGCTAATGCTATGCTTCCACCACAATTTGTGTTTGTTTGTTTGTCCTTATACAGCACCGTTGAAAAAAAAAAAACTTTCTTGAGCTTTGTTTGGTGCTTGCACATCTAAGTTGAAAAAGAACTTTCTAAAGTTAAAAGTACAGGCTCAACACTTCACTGATTTTGTCACGTGATGATAAAAGATGTGTAATTTTCTTTCGAATTCAAGTAATCTTTCCGTAACTGGAAGCCCGAGGTAAAGTTACTTAGGGATACGACTAGTTTCATCCACATTATCTCAAGAAGCTTTGCGTGGATTGTGACTAACAAACCAAGTTTGTCTGAACTGCGCTTGCTGCCATTTCACGATAGAAGGTGACCGAAAATTACATTGTGGGTTTTGCGTTTGGCTAGAGAATTCAAGGCAAATGTGACATAGATAACACACAAATCCTCATTATCCTTAGACTCAAAACCGCCAGATTACTGATAAAACCTACTGATGTGGTCGTCTACGCAGGAAAAAGGTTGCGACTTACTTGTTCTTTAAAGATGGTGTTTCTATTGGAGACGAGTCAATGTTTCCTTCCAGCAATTCTTTTTCTGCCATTCCAGCTGTTGACAACGTGGAATGACGTCAGAAGCACAATCATCAATGACGAAAAGCACAACTCTTCACTGAAAGAGGCTGTTTCGAACTGTCTCAGAAGGCAACTTTTAATCTCGAAGCGATGACGTGAGCGGGTTTGTATGAACAGAAATCATGTTTAAATCCATCAAAATTTTGTTTTAAGCGGACTTTGGGAAAAGAGATGGACAATATCCTGTTGGTGTCTCTCCAAATGTGGGACAATATGTTGCGCGACAGCCTACTGCAGTACAGTTCCTACAGAATAAACGATCTCTCTCTCTCTCTCTCTCTCTCTCTGTTCATGTCTATTTCTGTTGCGCACGTGTACACTCTGTGTGTGTGCGTGCGCGCGCGCGCGCGCGTGTGTGTGTGTGTGTCGCGCGCGCGCGCGCATGTGTTTGTATGAAAAAGTGTGTGTCTGTGCGTGTGTCAGTAGCTTACGCGCGCGCGTGTGTGTGTGCATGCGTGCGCGCGTTTGTGGTGTGTGTGTGTGTGTGTGTGTGTGAGCGCGTGCGGATACGCATCATATGCTAACTGAATGTGTTCTCTCTCTCTCTCTCTCTCTCTCTCTCTCTCTCTCTCTCTCTCTCTCTCTCTCTCTCTCTCTCTCTCGTGGAGCCAGAAATGAAACAAAAACATCTCCTCTGTAACAGAAGACTGTGCCGCGAAGTGTAGACCAAGGTACTGTGGTACACAAGGCTTCACCTTGTGGTTTTCCTCACATCCTACACATGTTTTTCTTCCATGCAAAATTAACTTGCGATGCTTGATTTCCATAGCCTACTCTGTGTGTTGTGTTGTGTGTGTGTGTGTGTGTGTGTGTGTGTGTTGTGTGTGTGTGTGTGTAACTTTTACCCTGTGCCGGCAGTGCTGATTCCATGTTATCTAAGTGGACTTCACGTATATATAAGAAGTTTTCGTAAAAGTGCGAGACTGTGCGCCTTAGAAAAGAGACTGAACAAAGCCTCTGCAGCAGGAGACTCCCAGAAAAACTGCTATTTACTGCGAGCGAGGCAATTTTTGCATAGCCAACTCGCACTTTACAAGTGCGGCTTTGTGACTTGTGAATTTATAAGTGACCTTTTTTTCCCTCTCTTTTTTTTAATTTGTTTTCGTTTTGAAGTGTTGATTCATTGCATATTTTGTCTTCAGTTTTACTTTACTTTTTTTTCCTCTCCTTCTATCCCCTTATTTGTAATTTTGCTTCAAATGTGCTTCCTTTATGAGTGACTGTACATTTTCCTTTCAGAAAAGTGTATCCATCAGTACCATCTGATCGAGGAGCTTACTGACATAATACTGTGAAGATTTTCTTTTCTTCTCATACGTTTTTGGTTTCCCAAAGTTGTCACGGTGTGTAAACCAAACCCATTTTCCCTCCCTTTTATGTGATCTTATTGTGTTCCTTGATCATACAAACCCCAACGTCAGTTAACGTGTGAAATCGTCTCCTACTATCATCACATCAGTGCACAACTACAAATGAGAAAGAACCAGTCTGTATGGCCATGCAAAGAAGGACTTCGAATCTGTCACCTTAATATCCAACATGCAGTTAACAAGACATCAGATATATCAACACTGATTTGGAATCATGGTAAACCTTTTCATATTTTAGGGCTCTCTGAATCCAGATTAACTACACACATTACCGACAATGATGTAGCTATTCCAGGATATAACGTAATCCGGAAAGATCCTGCACAAACGAAAGAGACGGGTCTTCTTATCTTCATCAGCGAAACCCTTAGCTTCAAACGACTTCTACACCTAGAATGTAACGGTGTAGAATGTGTTTGGATAGAAGTTAAGCTGAAAAGAAACCCTTCCATTTTGGTTGGATTCTGCTACAGGAACCCATCTGAAAGAGTAAACTGGGTCGACAAATTTATTCCGATGATGGATGCAGTCTCACTACATCCAAGGAAATTATTTTACTCGGAGACTTTAACACAGACCTTCTGAAAGCGCAAAACCAATGGACGCAAGCATTCGATCTGTTTAACCTGCATCAGCTCATCGAATCTCCAACGAGAGTCACACCAAACTCGAAGACACTTATCGACCATATTTATGTTTCAGATAAAACTAACATAGCAGAAGCCTGTGTCCCTGTTCTAAACTGTAGTGATCATTACCCAGTGTGTGTCACATGGTCCAAAAAAGGAGTAAAAATTCCCAAAACGGGACACAAGACAATAACCTACCGTTGCTTTACAAACTTGTAACAACCAAGATTTTCTACATGACTTACTTAGCTCAAATTTCTGATCAGTTTACAACATAACTGATGCAGATGTTGCTGTTGAATTTTGGATCAGAACATTTACAGAAATATATGATAAACACGCCCCTCTAAAAACGATTAGAGTACGACATAATCCCAAACCGGCATGGTACACTAAAGAGTTACAGGAGGCAGGTTATCTTAGAGATCCGCTTAAACAACATGGCTATGAAGAGAAATCTAGAATACTGAGAAATGCAATTAATTCACAGAAGCGCAGAGGAAAAACGAAATACTATCGAGAACTAATTTCATCAAATCAGAACCCAAAATTGGTATGGAGAGCTATTAACGAGCTTACAAACAATCAATCTTCTTCAAAATCAACTATAATTAAAGACATCTCTGTCGAACAGCTGAACACCCACTTTTGCACTATAGCCAATAAAGTTGTCACGGCTGATTCTTCAAGATCAAACGACCTTCAAAAACTGAAACAATATTGCCATGATAAAAACATCACGCCTGAACTTTATATTCCACCAATAACAATATTTGAAGTCTATCACTACCTAACGCACCTAAAACAGTCAAGTACCTGCGGGGTGGATGGCCTAGACGGCAAAATTCTCAAACTATCAGCTCCAGCAATTACAGATACGTTAACATACGTCTTCGATCTATGTATCGACAAAAATCATTTTCCCAATAGTTTCAAAAAAGCAAAAGTCATTCCTATCTACAAAGCAGGTGACAGCTCAGACCCTGCAAACTACAGACCAATCT
>CM065743.1:4562044-4624750 GCA_033310375.1 Conus canariensis
TCTTTAGATCAAACTTGAATTTGAAAAAGGAATTTTCTTTTTTTAATCATTTGATTTGAATCTCAGAATCTTGAATATTTCCTTGTTTGAGTCCTAAGGTATGATCATTTTGTCACCATAATCAGACCATGATGAGCCAGTCTACATCTTCTTCCATGTCTGGCATGTTTTGCTTAATTGGGTTTCAGTGATGAATAGACAGCATGCTTGCCAGTGATTGGCATGGAGTGCAGCTGGTCTAAAGTGCTGGCAGACTTTTCAACAAAATGTTTCCAAACCAATCACTAACAGTAACACTCTACTGCTGCCACCTCATCCATCCCCAGCCCTTTCCTTCACACACACACGCACGCACGCACTCATGCACGCACACACACACACACACACACACACACACACACACACACACACACACACACACACACACATGCACACACACACACATACACATACACACACATAATATATATATATACACACACAGTGCACACACATAAACACACACAGACACACAGACACACACACACACTTTCAAACTGGCTCTTGGTGTGCCGTATCATGCACCATCTTTGGGAATATATAGCGAAGTAGGAGTATTACCATTAGATGAACATCGACGGCTAGCTGTCGCTAAATATGTCTTACGAATTTCAACACGTGACAGCAACGTTGAGAATGAAGTCAGTTTGAGATCTGACATTAGCTTCCCAAAAAGGGCAAAATCAATTTCTTCACTCACAACTATTGGAACTTTCACTTCAGATCTGTTCAGTGAGTCAAAAGTTAACTTCAATGATATAAATCGACCTAAACTTCCCGCATCTCCCAGCCCGCCATGGGAGCTTCAAAGAGCTTCATTTGATATTAGCCATACGTCGATGAAAAAAAGTGACAATGAAAACCTGATAGGCCAAATAGTAAAAGAGTATATTGAAAATTCGTATCCCTTTCATCTTAAAATTTATACAGATGGGTCTCTTTTGGATACCAAAGAAGCAGGTGCAGCATTTACAATTCCTTCATTGAAAATTGAAAAATCTTATTATCTTGGAAAAAACATCTATTTTTACAGCAGAACTAACTGCCATTCTAATGGCTTTGTATTTTCTACTTGACTTTTCAAATCCAATATTCCAAGTCCTCTTTTGTGTCGATTCAAAATCGGTTTTATTCGCCCTAAGTAAAACAAACCCTATAGTAAGACAAGATCTGATTACAGATATTCATCACCTAATACATTTCTTGATTATTAGGGGTACAAGAATTAGTTTCTGTTAGGTTCCTTCTCATTGTGGGATTCAGTATAATGAGAGAGTAGACAGAGCAGCAAAACGGGGAGCGAAAAATACTAGCGGGTCGGAGGTTATCAGTATCCCATTGTCTATCCATGAGGGATACAGTCTTCTAGAAAATGCATGCTGGAAACATTTTAGGAAAAAACAACAAAATTCGGGATGTTCTCTTGATACACGCATAATCCAGCTATTAAACTTTGACACACTTCATTCTTTTTATCAATGTAGTTTGCCGTTTTCTCGGATCATAATTTCGCTAATATATAAGATCAAACTAAACGCTTTTAAGACAAAGTTTTGCAAAAATATAACATGCCTTTGTGGTGAAATGATAACAAATTCCCACATACTTTTCCACTGCCAGCAATTAAAACCTCATCTACCACCTCTACATAATTGTTCTCTGGATACAGTTGTAACCGATTTATCACTAATGTGTAAAATTGCTGTTTCATTGCATCAAAGTCCTATTTTTTTCTGTTTTGTAAAATGGGAACTGGTGTTTTAGTAACGTCCTTGTTATGACCGATTATTCTTCGACGTTTTATAGTTAGTTATCCATTTTTTGCTGTTGCTGTTAGTGTTATTCTTATAGATTAGGTTCGTCTAATATCACAATGTGTATAGACGTTAAATTGAAGACCTAACACACACACACACACACACACACACACACACACACACACACACACACACATATACAAACATATACGAACATACACGCATGCACACAGATGCACACACACACACACACACACACACACACACACACACACACACGTTTTGTATATGTGGTGCTAGCGGCACATGTTATGACCAGAATGTCTTGTGAACACCACCACAACCACCCTACCTAGCACATTGTGTGTGTGGTGTGCAGCTGGTAGTGATTTCTGTGTATACATATGTGCCTCTGTGTATCAAGAGTGAGAGAGAGAGAGACAGAGAGAGAGAGAGAGGCAAACTGTATCTTTCTGATCCAGATCTAACCAGCTGCATGTATGCTTCCAAAGTCACAGTGTAAAAGCTTTGAAAGTACACAAGAGAACAGACTGTGTATGGATGGGGAATGTGATGTATATGTAATGTATACCTGTGTGTGTGTGTGTGTGTGTGTGTGTGTAAACAGAAAGCAAAGTTTGCTAATGAACCTGACTAAAAGTGGGTACTGTCTGTTATTGTTCAGTTTTGGTTTATGTGAAAAGTTTTAAAATTTCAGGAATAACAAACTGATTACAAGGCTCCTTTTTATTCTTTAATGAAACTAATTCTCTAGTTTTCTGAGCACATCTCATTTCATGAAAATAAATTGTTATCAAGTTACCAGTTCTTTATCAAATGATCTGTTACTTGCCCCTCAGTTAGATTACCTTTCACTCCATCCATAACACACACTCTTCCCTTTCCCACCCCCCACCAAAATATCTACGTAAGAGCACACACACACACACACACACACACACACACACACACACACACACACACACACACAGCGGTGAAAAGCCAAAGTTGATCCTGAGCAGCTGGTAAGCTTGAATGATTGGACAATTTGGAGTTATCTCATCATGTGAACAAATAATTTTTCTCACATTGCTGATTTGTGGAGCAGGCACAATAGTAAAGACTTTTAATGGTAATGCTGTATCAGTGTAAATGAAAAATGTGGAAAACGCATAATGTGCATGGATGACTTTGATGAATGCGAGATGTTTGCTATTTGAACATATCTTTTTTTTCTCTCTCTCTCTCTTAAAATCCCTGTCATATCATACTCCCATTTATCATGGTTTCATACAAGCTGAAAAGCATTAACATATAAAGGAGTGCACCTATACAACCTGCTTCACAAGTTCAACATTCATACATTGGGGCACACTCTGCTGCAGTTATGATTTATTCATATGGTATGTGCACACCTGCAATAGATTAAAACCACATCTAGCCCTTCTTCTTTTAATAGTTTCAGGGACATTTTACAGACACAGACACACTCACACACACAGACACGCACAGACACACACACACACACACACACACACACCCCTCTCTCTCTCTCTCTCCTCTCCTCTCCCCCCTCGGTGAATAATTAATGTCTAAATACTCACCCGTCCCACACACACATTTACATATTTGTATACCAGTAATGTACACATTCACAGTAATGAGTATGCATGCTCATACACACACACACACACACACACACACACACACACACACACACACACACACACACACACACACAGGTGCACACACATACTTAGCACATGGATATATATATACACATCACAGCGTTTTGCTGTGAGGATCAAAGTAGCTTTAAGTGAATTCACTAATATGTACATGTTAAACTGAAGAATGTGATGAAGGCACACTTTCATCGTCTCCCCCTCATACACACACGCTTTATACAGTAATGCATGTACTGACAGTGATGCACACGCACACACACATGCACATAGACACACATACACACAGATGCGCGCGTGTGCGCTCACACACACACACACACACACACACACACACACACACACACACACACACACACACACACACTCTGACCCAGATGTGGTGAGTCAATATTAGTGTGCTTAGCCTTCACCCTGTTGGTGAGTGACCACACTGCCCAGTTACAGGTCTCAGCAGGAAACAGACAGACAGGTGGATATCAAACTACACCTGCTGCTAGATTATTCAGTCAGTCATGGCTGCTGCTTCATTTTGAAACATGCTTACCATTGGTCATTGCGCCACTTGAAACTCATACATCAATTCACTGCAGCCATACTTTGTTAATGATTGACCACTAAAGAATATTTAAAAAGGAGATAACTAGCATTTACTCTAGCAAACTCCTCCTTCTCATCACTGTGTGTGTGTGTGTGTGTGTGTGTGTGTGTGTGTGTGTGTGTGTGTGTGTGTGTGTGTGCATGCTTGCGTGCGTGCGTGCGTGTGACCATGTGTGTGTGTGTGTGACAATGTGTATGTGTGCGTTTAATGTCCAATTGAAATGCAGAAGCTGTCAGATGTCCTATTCATTCAGGAGAACTTACAGGACATCTGTCCTATTGATGCCCTTGTGTAGCAACAACCATGCAGCAAAAGCTCAGGACTTCAGGTTTTTTCCCCTTGGATTTCTGTGGGTGTTTCTTGAGAGTCTCTCCACTGTTCAGGTGGCAGAAATGGACAGCGGCTTCAGCCAGGAAACGGTGGAGACGGTGACGATGGAGGGGGGTGCCTACGCAGATGCTCAGCAGCAGCAGCTGCATCTGGATGGGGACAGCAACATCGTCATCGTCATGCAGGGCAACAACGGCAGCACAGACATGCAGACGGTCAGCCGAGCCACCATCTCACACGCCCAGCCTCACAGTCAGGTGATGGACTGTTTCTTCATCCTGCAGGCTGGATTCATTGTTGACAAACTTGAAGATTTGACACCGACTCGCATGCACGCACACACGCATGCATGCATGTGCATGCACACGCGTAAGCACGCGCGTGCACGCTCTCACACACACACACACACACACACACACACACACACACACACACACACACACACACACATACACACACACACTCTCTCTCTCTCTCTCTCTCTCTAACAAACACACTTGCATGCACTTACACACACACACACACTCACTCTTACAGACATGTACACACAAGCACTTATGCATGCACGCATGCGCGCGCACACACACACACACACACACACACTTACAGACATGCACACACAAGCATTTATGCATGCACGCATGCGCACACATACGCTCACACACACACACACACACACACACACACAACACACACACATCCAGTTTTCAACCTTTACTGTCTGTCCTTTCTCTCCCCTCTCCCCTTTTTCTAACATCCCTCCAACTCCTCCTCGGCTTTTCTCTCTGTCTGTCTGTCTCTCTTTTTCCCACTCTTCCTCTTTTTGCTCTCTCTCTCTCTGTCTCATTGTCTGTCTTGTCTGTCTGTCAGTCTTTTTCCCACTCTTCCTCTTTTTGCTCTCTCTCTCTCTGTCTCATTGTCTGTCTTGTCTGTCTGTCACTCTCTCTGTCTCACTGTCTGTCTTGTCTGTCTGTCAGTCTTTTTCCCACTCTTCCTCTTTTTGCTCTCTCTCTCTCTGTCTCATTGTCTGTCTTGTCTGTCTGTCACTCTCTCTGTCTCATTGTCTGTCTTGTCTGTCTGTCAGTCTTTTTCCCACTCTTCCTCTTTTTGCTCTCTCTCTCTCTGTCTCATTGTCTGTCTTGTCTGTCTGTCACTCTCTCTGTCTCATTGTCTGTCTTGTCTGTCTGTCAGTCTTTTTCCCACTCTTCCTCTTTTTGCTCTCTCTCTCTCTGTCTCATTGTCTGTCTTGTCTGTCTGTCACTCTCTCTGTCTCATTGTCTGTCTTGTCTGTCTGTCAGTTCTTTTTCCCACTCTTCTCTTTTTGCTCTCAGTGTGTCTCATTGTCTGTCTTGTCTGTCAGTCTTTTTTCCCACTCTTCCTCTTTTTGCTCTCAGTGTGTCTCATTGTCTGTCTTGTCTGTCTGTCAGTCTTTTTCCCACTCTTCCTCTTTTTGCTCTCTCTCTCTCTGTCTCATTGTCTGTCTGTCTTCTCACACACACACATTCTGATGCCCACTCTTTCACCCTTTCTTTCTGCACTGTTGGCTTCTTTCTGCACTGTTGGCTTATTTCTGCACTACTGGCTTATTTCTGCACTACTGGCTTATTTCTGCACTGTTGGCTTATTTCTGCACTGTTGGCTTATTTCTGCACTACTGGCTTATTTCTGCACTACTGGCTTATTTCTCGCTGGTGATGTCGATCTCATGGACGCGCCTACAATCTTCTTATCAGATTTTAGAGGACGGCAGTGTCGGGGTGACCATGACAACGACCGATGACTCGTATGGTGGGGCAGAGGGGGGAGTTCGAGTTGTGACTGTCGATATGGATGGCAACAGTGTGACCTGGAGTTCACAGGATCAAGGTCACACAGAAGAGGTCAGGGACAGTGATGGCTGGGCCACGTCGCAGAACAGTGAGGTATTTATACGCTTGTGTGTGTGTGTGTGTGAGTGTGCACGCTGGAGCACATGTGCACCTAGCTATATGTACGCATATACAGATAGTGTGTGTGCGCGCGCGAGTGCGCGCGTGTGTGTGTGTGTGTGTGTGTGTGTGTGTGTGTGTGTGTGTGTGTGTGTGTGCATGCTGGAGCACATGTGCACATGGCTGTATGTACGCATATACAGATTGTGTGTGTGTGTGTGTGTGTGTGTGTGTGTGTGTGTGAGAGTGAGTGAGTGAGTGTGCACGCTGGAGCACATGTGCACATGGCTGCATGTACACATATACAGATAGTGTGTGTGTGTGTGTGTGGGTGTGTGTGTGCACGCTGGAGCACATGTGCACATGGCTGCATGTACACATATACAGATAAGTGTGTGTGTGTGTGTGTGTGTGTGTGTGTGTGTGTGTGCACGCTGGAGCACATGTGCACATGGCTGCATGTACACATATACAGATGGTGTGTGTGTGTGTGTTTGTCCATACTGGAGCACATGTGCACATGGCTGTGTGTGCACATCCACAGACAAAAGGAGCAAAGTGCATCTACATCCTGTGTCACATTCTTCACACGGCAGCGTCAGACTCTTGCCTCATCAGAAATCCATGTCTGTCTGTAAGATATAGCGCCAGCTGCAGTCGATACTACGTGGTGGCCTGGTCAAGGGGGTTGATGGCTGGACAATCTGCATCCAGGGTCACTGAGGCCAGTGCATCTGATCCAGTGAATCAGATGTCTAGAGTTAGAGCATGTGATCCAGCCCACAGAGGAAGCAGTGAAACATCCGCATGCACATTTTGGAGAAAATGTACCTTGGCTGTTGCTGCTGGGTTGTTTGTTCAGCGTGTACCTGTACTGTAGCTTTAGGGATGTTTTTCACTGGATTAACTTTTTGACCCTGAAGCAAGATTGTGTAACGTTGACAAACTTTGTCTTCGTTTCCAATGGTCTGAACTTTTTGTTCACAGTTCGAGATGGTTGACATACATGTATCCAGGGGAAGAGAGGAAAAGAATGACTCGGCATGCTCTGGGAAATGTGTAGGTTCTGTGCCAAGGTAGCCCTGTAAAAGTTGTCCAGTTTTAGAAATTAATTTGTGGTCTGTTGACAAGCTTTCCTGTGCTTGAAGTCAGTTTGTGGTAGTTTGCAAGCTTTGTAGTCTCGCAGATCCATTTGCGGTTGGTGGACAAGCTTTTCTGCGATAGAAATCAGTCTGTGGTTGGCTGACCTGATGTTACACTCGGGATTCATGAGTATCCATTTTATTTGGTAGGTCCTTTATATTCAAGTGGACAGTACTCGGAGAGGGGGGGGGAGGGGGGGGGAGGGGGGGTGAACAACTAGAGGATGAGGCAGTGTCTGCACTGGGTAGTGGGTATGGTCTCACCACCTTGTTTTCCAATCACAACGTTGACGTGGGGGTGTTACAAACTGCAGCAAGGAGAAGAAAAAAAATGTACAGACTTCCTAATTGAAGCATGGGTGAAGTGGTCACAAAAAGACAGTGGTCAACAGTAAAAAGACAGTGGTCAACAGTAAAAAGACAGTGGTCAGCAGTAAAAAGACAGTGGTCAACAGTAAGAAGACAGTGGTCAACAGTAAAAAGACAGTGGTCAACAGCAAGACAGTGGTCAACAGTAAAAAGACAGTGGTCAGCAGTAAAAAGACAGTGGTCAACAGTATACTAAAAGGGAGGAGGGGTGGGGGGTAAAGGAAGGAGAGTGGCAGGGAAAGGAAAATTTCAAGTATAGAATTTTCTGAAGGTAATCTTTTTCTTCTGCGTACGCAGGCTGATACTCCCGCGGACACTCCCGGTATAGACAGGCAAGGATTAATCCTATCTACCCAACAAAGGGAGTGGAGTTTTGTGTGTATGACCGGTGTGACCGTTTTTTTTATCCTGCCATTAAGGCAGCCATACTCCAACTTTGGGGAAGTTGCATGCTGTGTGTAACGTGTCATCCACACCAACGGCCAAACTGGCCTTCTCTTCCGAAAGTTGGTGATGGGATTTTTACGTGTGTGCAAGATGTTATGCGTGCGTTCACACACGGAACCTCGGTTTATAGTCTCATTCGAAGGACTGTTCTGAAGGTAATGATACAATGTTTACTGAAATTCAATCCTGTCCCCAACTCCCTCTTCCCCCCTGCATGTCCACAGGGAACATTCTGGGGTAAATTAGATTCAACTTTCCCTCCATTTTGTTTGTAGTGTGAAACCATGGGTACAATGTTGGTGACCTTAAGTTCTGAGGGCATCAGCGGCACGGTGGTGACCAGCGCTGTGTTTGGGGGCAGGTGGTGAACATGGACGGGTCCATGGTGGCGTGCCTGGTGTGCGGGGACCGGGCTTCGGGCTACCACTACTCGGTGTTCTCCTGCGAGGGCTGCAAGGGGTTCTTCAAGCGCACGGTGCAGAAGAACCTGCAGTACTCCTGCAAGGACGCCGGCAACTGCGCCATCAACAAGTTCACCCGCAACTCCTGCCAGCACTGCCGTTTCAACAAGTGCCTCAGCATGGGCATGAAGAAAGAAGGTAGGGTTGGTGGAGAAGTAGGGGGGGGGGGATGTAAGGGGGGGAGGGGAGGTAAGAGGGAGGGGGGAGGGGGGCAGATGGAAAAGGGATGAGGGGTGGGAAGAAGAGGTGATGTGAAAAGGTGAATTTAAATCTTCATAAAAATCAGTTGGAAAGTTTACAGAACTCGAAAAAGAAAAAAGAAAAATCACACAGCGCATAGTGGGTTTTTTCTTTTTCTTTTTTAAACCCCTAGTTTAAAAAGCATGGTCCCCCACAAGCATGAAAGCCAGTGCCGGACATGCATGATATGAAAGACGACAGCAAAGTTTGGCCCTGATGCCTTCCCTCTCCTCAAAAAAAAAGGTTCAGTGCTAATGTCAGTGGCTATTTGTGTGAGAACATATCGCTGTAACACACCAGGCCTGCATCCCAAGAGAAGCGGGCCTGACGAAGAACTCTGGAGATGCTGTGTGTGCTGTGAAAGTTCTTCTGAAGCAGAGGTCGGCTGGACCAGCGAACGACGGCTGCTGGATCCTAGTTTCTTGCTGATGAGCAGCACCTGCTCTGAAAGGAAACACCTAAGTTGGGTGAACATCCTCCAGCATTGAACTGTGAGATAACTTGTCTCTAAAACTGAAAATTTAGTTAAAAGCAAGATGAGGACTCAGTTTAAGGACAAGGAAGAGTTTTTTTTTATTATGATTATTATTATTAAAGTGGCAGACTAAAATTGGTCCAGAAGTAAGTGGAAATGTAAAAGACAGGGCCTGTGTAATGACTTGTGGGTGAAAGTTTTCCACCTGGGGATGAAAGTCAGCCAGTTGGGAAAATGACAGACAGGGAATACCACATTCATATGTTACTGAATTGCCCAGAAAATGTTGAGGACTGTTGTGTAGTTTTCGGTATTGTTTTTGTTGTTGTATATTTTAGAATACTGTTGTCGTTTTCTCTCTCTCTCTCTCTCTCTCTCTCTCTCTCTCTCTCTCTCTCTCTCAGAAGAGATTTACACGTTGTTATTTGCAGATGACATAGCCCTCATATCATTAACACCAGCCGGCTTACAAAACCAATTAAAGAACCTACAACAAGCCTCGGATTCTATAGGTTTAACAGTAAATCTACAAAAAACAAAAATAATGGTTTTTAGGAAAGGGGGCTATTTGGGTAAAAAGGAGAAATGGTACTACAAAGACCAAGAACTAGAAGTAGTAAACAGTTATAAGTACCTAGGTTTCACCTTGACAACTAAACTCTCAGTAGACATATCACTTTCTGAATATGCAGGTAGAGCGAAAGGCAAAATTATGGAAATAATGAAAACTATGTATAGTTTAGGACATATAGATATGGCTATTTACTTTAAACTGTTTGATACTCAAGTTAAACCCTTACTCTTATACGCAGCAGAAGCATGGGGCCTAACTAGATATAAAGCAATAGAAAATATACACTTGTTCGCCTGTAAAAAATATATGGGTGTGGGCAAGAAAACCCCAAATAATCTAATATATGGAGAGTTGGGTAGATATCCTATATGCATAGACAGCACAATAAGGGCGATTAGGTATTGGTTTAAAATTATAAAAATGGCACCAAACAGACTCCCCAGACAAGCATATGAAAGAGAAAAGACCGAAATAAACAAATCTCAAAATTGGGCATTAGAATTAAAACACTGTTTAGACATATATGGCTTTTCAGAAGTATGGCTAAATGAAGGTGTAGGAGATGAGAACAGATTTATTTCAGTATTAAGACAAAGAATGATAGACTGTCACAAGCAGAACTGGCATGATAAAATAGAAAACAGCGAACGTTTTAATACTTATCGCTCTTTTAAATCTGTACACCATACTGAAAAATATTTCTACGACATCACAATAGCGAAATTTAGAAAAGCACTAACCAGACTACGTTTAGGGGTAAACGAATTACATATAAACAACAAGTTCACAGACAAGGAAGCAATTACAACATGTCCTTTTTGTCCAACAGAAGAAACCGAATTACACTTTTTCAAGATATGCCCGTGTTATAGACAATTAAGGGAGAAATATATTTAAAACATTATAGAAATAAGGATACAATTACACTAAGAAACCTATTACAAAATGAAAACGTGGAAATGACACGTGATGTAGCAATGTATACTTTTTATGCATTAAAATTCAGAGAAACACAAATATAAGACAAAGAGAAGAGACTTGGTTTTGCTTCTGTGGATTTATAGCCGAATTCAAACTGTATATGTCTCTGTGTATGTGTATATATACATATGTATGATTATGTGAATGCTTATGTGTAAAGCATATAAACATGTGAATCTATATGCATAATAAATGAACATGGATGTGTTGTGATATCATAATATCTAGAGAAGATTGAATCATGGATTTAACTTGGAAGGTGTTTCTCAGTATGGAAAGTAACACAAATACCTGAATGAGTACGAAATTGTGATTGGTGTGATGATATGAACAGATTTACGAATGAGATGTTATATGAACACATGAGATTATGCAATTGTATACTCGGATGTGAAGCAAGACAAGGACTATGATGGAAAGATAACTATATAAAAGTGAATACAAGGGTGTAATATGAGGGAACATGAATGTAATATAATATGAAGGAATGGAATTATGGAAATGAATATGTTTTGAGGAAATTATGTGCAATGAATGAATATGAATATGAATGGAAATGTACAATTATGAATGGAAATGAGGGAGAATGAGGTTATTACAAATGGATGATGGAGTAGGGATACTTATAAGAACATGAACAAGATTGTAAAATGTGCATGTGTGTATGTATGTGTGTACGCATGTGTGTGTGTGTGTGTGTGTATGTGTACATGTGTATGTGTGTATCATACACTGTATGTATGTGGGTGATATACGCATGTATGTGGGTATATATATACATATGCATGTGTGTGTGTGTGTGTGTGTGTGTGTGTGTGTGTGTGTGTGTGTGTGTGTGTAAATGAAAAACAAAAGAATAGAAAAGAAAAGTAATAAGTATGAGGATGAGACTGATTGAGTCAAGATGGATCAAGAAGCGTAGTAGAATTGAATGTATAACTAAAAATATGTAATTACGCAAGAGTACAGATAATTAAGGCAACTAAGAGGGAATACGTGTAATTATAATCTGAATGGATATAAGTAAGAATACATGACAAGTAAGAAGGAGCATGAGGGGGGGGGGGGGGGAGCATGGAGGAAGCAACCGGATAACACAATATGGGAACAAACGTGGCCACCGGGGGGGGGGGGGGGGGGGGGGGGGGGGTAGTCTAGGTATATGAATGGTTCAAGTTAAATGAGTATGGAAAATGTCAGCCCTGATGTGGCCCCTTGCGGTCGGCTGGGCTATAAGCAACATTATCTTATCGTATGGAAAATGTGCATATAATAGAAAATCAAATGTATTTAAGAAAACATGTATGGAAGAGGAAGGTTAAAATAAGTAACGAAATCTGTATATACATACACACGTAAAACTACGAAATGAATACAAAGGGAAACATAGATAAATAATTTGACCATGAAGTGATGAAGTATGTAAGTAAGATAATCCAGGAAACGAAAGTAGGACGAGAATTTGGCCAGTTTCGTAAAGCAAACAGTAAGGCACGTAGGAGAATTAAGAAGTAGGTCAACATGCAAATCAGCATGAAGCGGTGATGAATGCGTTCCATTCCGCTACTCGCACACAGTGTCAATCTCCCTCTGGCCGTCTCTCGCCCGTTCTTCCGCTCTCTGCTCAGAGAGCGAGGGGGGGGGGGGGGGGGGGGGGGGGGGGGGTAGTGGAGCGTGAGGCGGATGGGGCGATAGTGGGAGGCGGTGGGAGCGAGTGTGGGAGAGAGAGTGGGAGTAGGAATGAGAATTGTCTGTCGAGTCTTGGCTGGATCGTCTGCTGTGATGGCTGCCCGTTGATCAGAGTATAATTAGCATGGTTTTGTACTCTTTGAATAACGATAGCTGTTGTATGCATTTTGATTATTTTCCGACGGTTGTTTTGAATTATCCAAGTTTGAACTCTAGGGATCCGACCATTAAGGGACTCCTCTGGTCGGCGGGCGGTCAAGACACAGTGTGCGAGTCAAGTGTCTACAAGACCCACGGGACAGAATATGACAGGGTCTCAGGCTGAAAGAAATAGGGAAAACGACAATTAAAGTGAAAAAACTGAAGGAATGTACCAACCTGATACATGGAAAGCAACAAGGTTTTAGTAATTTATCCATGGGGCTGCTAAATCCAACGAATATAAACAACACAAGTCCAACACCACACGAACACGACCACAGACGAACACACTCTGTGTGTCAAAGGTCAGCATGGCAGCTTTGTTATGTAGACTCAAGATTCGGGGTTTACCTTTGCACCGGAGAGGGCGATAGGCTTATTTTGCGCATGCGTAATTGATGTAAACAAAAGATGCTTAAAATAGTACAGCTTTCCGGAGAATCTTACGACGCAGGGAAGAAAGGTCTTCACTGTATAAACGAAATCTGATGAGGGTAACGAAATAGAAAACATGTGTTTTGTATGATAGTATCAACAGCATTAATATCATGAGTTTTAAAATTATAATATACATACTTACATTACGTTCATAAGGAAGAATGTACCAAGTAGTGTTAATGTATGATCAAGATAGAATTTTGCATGTACATACTGTCAGGGAAGAATGCTTCGTTGTAGTTATGGTGAATTTTGTTCTGATTATGTAAAATTGATGTATATTTCTTGTTGCGTACTCATGTGAATAGGCTGATGGCCTCACATTAAAGTCACGAGTCACGAGTCACGAGTCACGAGTCTCTCTCTCTCTCTCTCTCTCTCTCTCTCTCTCTCTCTCTTTTTAAAAATTTTGAAAATTTTTAAAAATTGTTTTTGGGTGTGTGTTTGACGTATGTTAAAGTAGTAGACTGAGGATTCAAGTCTGTAGTTGTTCAACCTCTGTGGGGAATCGCAACCCTCCCCCACCTCCTTTCACCCTCCTCACCCACTCTCTCTCATTCCCTGACTGCTGGACCTGTATCCCCTGAGGGCTTTAGCAATCTTTGAACAACATCCCCATTCATTATTTTTTATTTGGAACATTTTCACTTACACACACACACACCCAACACACAAATACACCTACACCTACTATTTAGATAGATAGAAGGACAGGCAGACGGATCAGCAGATCTTTAGATATGGAGATGCTCTGAGGAAACCCTCTGTAGGAGGTCCTGACCAGTACCTGTGTGTGGGTTCCAGCTGTGAGGGAGGACCGCTCCCCAGGGGGAAAGCACCGCCACAAGCGTCAGCGCACCGACGACATCCTGACCATGGCAGCCGGCGACGTGCTGGGGGGGTTGGCGGAGACCCAGGAGTTTCAGGACCCCCTGGTGGACCGACTGGTGGCCGCTCAGCCTGACCGTATTCCCAAGGCAGAGGGTCAGTGGCACTGTTGTGTGTTGATAGATGTCTCCCAAAGGCTTTGATTCTCTCTGTGAATTTAAGGCTGATTCTGTCTCTAAATTCAAGACAGGTTTAAAGGCGTGTCTCTTCTTTAATAAGTAGTGTAATGTTTGCTTGATTATGTATAGTTTGTGTGTAAGATTAGGATGGGTGGTGTATTATGTGTCCCAGTGTCCATGTGCATGGGTGAAACTTTTCTGTCTGTTGACGGAAATCTGTCAAAATGACTTTCAGTCTTGACGGAACTTCCATCAACTTAAAAAAAAAAATCACGATTTATCGCTTCCAATTTTGTGTTCGATCCACGCTTTCGATCTCTTACTGGAAGTAGCTGTTTCTGTATTTCCGGCGTCTTCACAGGCTAACATTGGCGCGTTTGGCTGACAACCTAAGTTTGCATGGTGCTCCGGAAATTAAGTAGTCATGGCTTTTTTTTTAAAGAAAGAGATCCAGTAGCATGCATCGAGGGCCAAATTAGAAACAAATGCAGATGGCAATGGCTAAACAAAACTGATGAGGACGGCAATGAATATCGCAAGTGGTTTAGTTCTACACTTTTAGACTTTAACTTTCCTGAGCTTGTACAATAAGCCATGAATATTATTTTCATCCATTTAAATAAATTAATGGAACATAAAGTCTAACAGTAACTCACAAAAGCATGTTACAGTTAAGCTCTTTACTGCAGAAATCATGTTACAATTAAGCTTTTTCTGGTGCAGGAGAGCCAGTGAAATTGGCCTAAAAAATTAAAAAATTAAATTTCACCTGGGGGCTTCGCCTCCCTGGACCCCCCAACGGGGCGCTGCCCCTGTACCCCACCGGGGCCTAGGCGGCCCCTGGACCCCAGCCTTATTTCGGTCAAATCAAGTTTTGTAGGTTTCACCCATGCATGTGTAGTATGAGCCAATGAATAAATTTATTTTTGATTGCATGTGAGCAGGTCATGGTGTGATTTTGTAGAGTGCAGTGAGTGGATGTCCAGGAGCAGTACTAAACACAAATGTTGGATACTGGTATGATTCTTGTGTGTCATGTGTGATACTGGTATGATTCTTGTTGTGTCATGTGATGATATGGTATGATTCTTGTTGTGTCATGTGTATGATACTGGTATGATTCTTGTTGTGTCATGTGATGATACTGGTATGATTCTTGTTGTGTCATGTGATGATACTGGTATGATTCTTGTTGTGTCATGTGATGATACTGGTATGATTCTTGTTGTGTCATGTGATGATACTGGTATGATTCTTGTTGTGTCATGTGATGATACTGGTATGATTCTTGTTGTGTCATGTGATGATACTGGTATGATTCTTGTTGTGTCATGTGATGATACATTTTGATGATACTTTAGAGAAAAGGGGAAGGAAGGGACTGAGGTGGGGTGGGGGGTGGGGGGACCTCACTGCTGTTGACGACTTGATGGTCTCCTTCTGTTTATGCAGTAACTTTTGACAGCTGCACAAAACAACAACAACAACATTATTGACTGGGTGTGTAGAATTGATGGCTGTATTATCACTCATTAGTTAGAAGAAAACCCAGCTGGCTTTCACCATGTAATCACTGAGGATATCTGTGTGTCCTCATGTGTTCTGTGGGTGGTTGATCAACATTAACGACCTGATGCAGTTAAGGCTTCGAGGGTCAGTGATGGTGATGATTGGGTCCATATGGTTGAGCAGGATAATGATGATGATGACAATGAGAATAATACCAAGAAGAAAAAAAGTAGTAGTTATACAGTGTAATCGAGTGGAAAACTGTTCATTGATTTTTTTTCGTTTACTGTCCACATTTTTGGTCATTTACGAGTAAAACCTGCCTTACGTAGAACTTGCTGTGCACACACATGATGGGGGAACAAGATGGTTTAAAATTCCTTGTTAGTTGAGTTCTTAGGTGTGTATTGAAACCATGTAAGGTGGGCAGATTTCACCGATTGTGAGGCAGTGAGGTTGGATGGCAAAGCTGAAGAAACCCTGGATAGGTACAGTGCGGTGACATGGGCCCATGATCATGATTATGATGGTGGTGGTGACAATGATGAAAATTCAACAGATTGCAGTGTCTGTCAAAACGAGCCAGGTAAGCTGAGGTATTGTTGCTTATAGCCCAGCCGACCGCACAGGGCCATATCAGGGCAATACTGCATCGAAGTCAACTCACAAGTGGAAAACAAATAAGCATGCAAAGCAGTGTGCAAAGTAACACTTTTTTTTTTTTTTAATACACAATAAGAAACAAACCCGTCCAGCGAATTTTGTGACAAATGTGTTTTCTACAGAACTCTCAAATAACATCACTAATCATCATCGTATGTATTTATTTGATCAGCATCAATGGATTGACATAGTACAGCTACATAGAACTATACAAAAATGGTAATGATGATGATGATGATGATGATGTGTTCTGACAGGGATGACAGGGTCGTTGATCAGTATCAGTGGACTGATGCAGTACGGCTACATGGATTATATGATGATGATGATGATGATGATGATGATGTGTCCTAACAGGAACAACAGGGTCATTGATCGGCATCAATGGACTGATGCAGTATGGCTACATGGAGCTGAAGTTCATTATCCAGTGGGCCAAGAAAGTGCCAGGTGAGCTGGGTTTGCACCTTGTTGGCTGGGGGCAGAAGACAGCAGGAGGAGGGGGAGCCAGGTGAGCTGGGTTTGCACCTTGTTGGCTGGGGGCAGGAGAAAGCAGGAGGGGGAGCCAGGTAAGGTGGGTTTGCACCTTGTTGGCTGGGGGCAGAAGAAGACAGCTGGGGGCAGGAGAAGACAGCAGGAGGGGGAGCCAGGTAAGGTGGGTTTGCACCTTGTTGGCTGGGGGCAGAAGACAGCAGGAGGGGGAGTGGGCACAGAGTTTGCCTGGGAACCTTTTGAATTCCTTGTGGGGAAGACGAGAACTTTGCGGCTCACCTTGGGTGAGATGTGTGTGGGTGTGGCTGGTTGAACCTGTTGTGTGTGCCTGCTGGCCATTCGGCTGCGGATGAAGATGTAGAGCATTACCTGAAGCTGGAAAAGACTGCTTGCTTTGGCACTTGAACAGGACTGATCTTGTTGCTAACAGTCGGCCAAGAAGCAGCTCACCAGTGTCTCACCCATGTCACTCTGAGTGACAACTGTTTGCCAAGATATGTTAAGTCAAGTGTGGCAAGAATTCAGATAAAATGAATTCTAGCACACAGACTTCTGAAAAAAAAAGAAGAAAATATGCATAAGCTGTAACTGTCTGGAAAATGAGCTCACTCTTTATGATAATCTTGCATGTATTTCATAATTTTGCTAACAGTTGAAACTAGTGAAATCAAATGTGGATATTTGACAGTTTCTAATGTAGGCAGTCTGGAAAAACACATAACAAGAAAACTGATGAATCACATATACCATTGAATATAACCACTTGATGCTCAGATAAACTGGATAGTACTGGGGAGGGTGTACAAGGCAATCCATTTTCTCAGAATGCTGTGCTCATAGGCACATGTCGTATTCATCTACCAGTTGTATGTTTTGCCAGTTTCTATAATTGATGCTTTTGTGGATGAAAGAGTCAAGAGTTCATACCTTTCAAAAGGGTAAGATCAAAGAGGTTGAGGGGGTTTATACACACACATAAATCCTTGAATCTGAGCAAGGCGTTCAGAGAACATGAGCAGACTTCTGAGAACAATCTTTGAACTACCGGCCATAGTTTCTGGACAGTGAAACGCACTGGTATGTAAAGCCTCAGCTGTCACTCTTGCTAAGCTGCAACCTGTTGATCAGCCTCCAGAACACCAGGCAGTGAAAACCTTAAGATCAGGAGAATGTTTTATACACATGTACGCTGTCAATGTCAATGGAACCAATGATGATTCATCAGTGTTTTGATATGATGTAGTCTGGAGTAAGTGTTAAAAATGAATTTAATTGGACGGTGAGTTGATGAAGTGATTGAACCTGCCTACAAATGGCAGATGCTGAAGTCATGTCAAGCAGTGATAGCAGCAGTATTGGCACAAATTTAACCCGTTCGCTGCTTGAAAATGTTACAAACAAAGGCTTTCCCAGTGCCAGGGAAATCTAATGATTTGGGGGTAATAATTAACAAAAAATTCTAGCTCAGAAACTACAAAAGATATAACAATGAAATATATATGATTTTTGAAGGAAATTGAATGAAGATTTTGAATCTGGGCTTCTTTTGTTTTAATTTTGATAATAAAAAAGTATTTAGGCAATTAGATTTGGATAGATTTTTTTGCACGATCAAAAGCATATGTATTTACCACTACATCTTCACATCCAAACAAGAACACAAAGCAAAAAAGTTGAAAATAAAGTTTGTATTGTCACACTACACCTGTAAATGAAAGTAAAACAGTTTAGAAGTCTATCAAGATGCTCACACTCAATGCAGACAGGTCAGTCCACGACCACGCCCCCCTCTCCCCACCACGCCCCCTTGCTGGACTTCAACCCTCTCTTTCACTGCTCCTCTTCCCCTACCTTTTCCTCTGCCCCGTGCCACGCTGCGAGCAGGCCGCGCTCCCCTCTCGCGCTGACTACCACACGTCACTGACCACTGGCACTGGCGAGCTCGTTCGACGCTGGCAAACCAGTCGGCTGAACACACACTGAGGTCACACAGCCTGACACAATAACTGACGAATACGGTTGGCAATTCCATGACTATCATCATCTCACCTTCATGCTCGAGTGAGTCGTTGAATAAAAGATTATTGTCTTTGTCAAAAATCATTAGCAGAGCCTGCTCAGCTGTGTAAATACGTTGATTTGGTCGCTGCGCTTGTCGAAGGTTGCGCCGCCATCTTTGCAAGCGAGACGAAGTGCTGGCTGGTCATCCAGTCAGTGATGAGAATAAATGGGCTCTCCCCTCACGTGTGGTCATTTACATATCATTTTAATACTACAGACATATAAGGCTTACTACGCACACTCTATTTAAGTCCGTTGATAGAAATAGTAACGAATGAAAATTCAAGAAAAATGCATGACATCAGTGGACGGCCCATAGGCACTGGGAAAGCATTTTTAATGCGGCGTCAGCTGACGGCTTAAAGGCACTCTACGGGTTAACAGACGTAGATGACTGGAAATACAACAGGTGACAAGGTCATGAAGGTGATTCATATTTACTTTTGCATGAACATAAGTTTGTTAAGAGAAAAGCAGAACGAAAACCTTGGACATCGGCATGGACAAAGTCGACATGATCAAGTTTAATGTCTGTGTCACTGATTTCAAAATTTTGATTCAAATGTGAAATTGCAGAAGGACAAGATCCACCTGGAGATGGAACTGAAACTCTCTCAGTGTCTGATGTCTGAAGCTGGTGAGGAGGCCTCATGAATTCAAAGACGAAATGGCAGACCAACAAAGAAAAGAAGTTGCATTCCAGACCAACAAAGAAAAGAAGTTGCATTCCAGACCAATAAAGAAAAGAAGTTGCATTCCAGATCAACAAAGAAAAGAAGTTGCATTCCAGATCAACAAAGAAAAGAAGTTGCATTTCAGACGAACAAAGAAAAGAAGTTGCATTTCAGACCAACAAAGAAGAGAAGTTACATTTCAGACCAACAAAGAAGAGAAGTTGCATTTAGACCA
This sequence comes from Conus canariensis, assembly GCA_033310375.1. Taxonomy (NCBI): domain Eukaryota; kingdom Metazoa; phylum Mollusca; class Gastropoda; order Neogastropoda; family Conidae; genus Conus; species Conus canariensis. The sequence goes on from CM065743.1 coordinate 4,582,043, forward strand.
ACAAAGAAGAGAAGTTGCATTTCAGACCAACAAAGAAAAGAAGTTGCATTTCAGACCAACAAAGAACATAGAAAAGTTGCATTTCAGACCAACAAAGAAAAGAAGTTGCATTTCAGACCAACAAAGAAAGAAGTTGCATTACAAGCATGGTTCTCAGTATTGGACAACTTTGTAAACGTCCTGTAATCAGTATGATAGTGGCAGAGGTGAAAGTTGAGGAATAAGTTCTGAGTACAGTGTGGAATTTACAATAGTTGTTTTGGTCTCAGTGTGCCAAACTGTCGGATTCATTTTTCTAGAGCGCTAGAAAAACTGTGGAACAGTTTCAACAAAAACAAGTGAAATACAGTCAAGTGTGAACTGGTCTGCCTGACAGGTTTGGGGAGATTTTGATGAGACTTTAGGCCAGAAAATACAGTCAAGTGTGAACTGGTCTGCCTGACAGATTTGGGGAGATTTTGATGAGACTTTAGGCCAGAAAATACAGTCAAGTGTGAACTGGTCTGCCTGACAGATTTGGGTACATTTTGATGAGGCTTTAGGCCAGAAAATACAGTCAAGTTGTGAACTGGTCTGCCTGACAGATTTGGGAGATTTTGATGAGACTTTAGGCCAGAAAATACAGTCAAGTGTGAACTGGTCTGCCTGACAGATTTGGTGAGATTTTGATGAGGCTTTAGGCCAGAAAATACAGTCAAGTGTGAACTGGTCTGCCTGACAGATTTGGGGAGATTTTGATGAGACTTTAGGCCAGAAAATACAGTCAAGTGTGAACTGGTCTGCCTGACAGATTTGGTGAGATTTTGATGAGGCTTTAGGCCAGAAAATACAGTCAAGTCTGACCTGGTCTGCCTGACAGATTTGGGGAGATTTTGATGAGACTTTAGGCCAGAAAATACAGTCAGGTCTGAACTGGTCTGCCTGACAGATTTGGTGAGATTTTGATGAGGCTTTAGGCCAGAAAATACAGTCAGGTCTGAACTGGTCTGCCTGACAGATTTGGTGAGATTTTGATGAGGCTTTAGGCCAGAAAATACAGTAGTCTAACAAGTTTGGGAGTTTTGATCGGCATACAGAAAAACCATCAGAGTCTGAACTTTTAACAGATTGGCAAGATTTTGAAACTTGAAATAAAGTCAGGTACTGAAACTGGTCGCAACAAATTTATAATTAGGGGGGGAAATCAAAACATTACAGGGCACAAAAAACTGAAACTGATCTTTTAACAGTTAAATGACTGGCAAATGAATATTGGATTAAGGAGTGTGGGGGGTGGGGTGGGTGGGGGTAATTGAAACATGAGAAATGAAAAACCTTTTGTGGACCCAAAATACTGAAATTAAAAAAAATAGTTAAGTATAAGAAAACTCTAACAACTTGTAGGTAGATAGTTAACTATCCCAATACCATGTAAAAGGCAGTATATTGTTTTAATTGGTCCCGTGCTTGATGCTTATTACGTTCCTGCTTGAGGTTCCGGACACTATCAATTGGGACACGGTTGGTTTTAGTCCTTGTAGTTCCTAAATTGAGACACCAATATGAGCACCAACCACCACAGTCCAAAATACTGTGGTGTTATCTACATCAAGTGGAGATGCACAAAAAACAAATCTCAATATAGCAACCCCCAAAAACTGGACAAAGTAGTAAAGAAAAACCAATCGACCTTAGGTCTTCTTGGGAGGAAAAAATTACGAAAACACTAAGCTTATTTCAAATCGTTCAAAGTAGTGGCAAGAATGAGGCCTACTCCTTGATGGAATGCCAGTCACATGAAATGCAAGGGAAAAAAAAAGTACAAAACTACAAGAGAACAGACAGAAATACAAAAAAAAATCATCACATGAATATTTAAAAGAAAAAAAATCGTAATGAAATGATGAAGGAAACATAAACGATAACAGTAAACAAGTGGAAAGTATGTCACATGAAATAAGGAAAAAAACACACATGAAATTATAAAGAAAAGAACAGTCACTTTAAATACATGGAAAAAAGACAGACAAATACAAGAAGAACCAATACATAATATGGGGAAAAAAAACAAGTCACATGAAAACAAAGAACCAGTCACAGAAATACAAGGGCAAAAAGATATGGTACTTATAAGGAGGGAAAGATGTCTGAATCGGGAAAAAAGATCGTTGAAAAAAAGGAAAAAAGAACAGGAACATGAAATTAAAAAAAAAACATCACATGAATACAGGATATAAAAACCTACACATAAATCAAGGGAAACTAAGACAAATCCATGAATACAAGAAAAGCAGACATAAATTATAGAGCCTGCTCCGAGGCCTTTCGTCCGCTGGGTCGGACTCATCAGGGAGACACGGCTGGTTGTGTCTGCGCTCCTGGCGTCAAATAGAGACACACCACAGTCCATAATACTGTGGTGTTCTCACCACCAAGGGTGCAAAAAAGAATCCAATAGCACCCCCAAAGCAGCCAGCGAAGAGTAGTAAATGAAACCAAACGAAAGTGTGGGGAGGAAAAAAGTTGCTGAAAAACTAAAGACATTATGCAAATAGTATCAAATGTAGGGGACAATCTTTGAGCCTACGCTTGAGGATCCACCCAAAGATGCAAGGGAGATCAAAAGACAAACACACAGACGGACAGAAACAAATACAAATAACCTCAATTTAATCAAAACACTGACTTTATTCAAGTTTAAAAGGCTGTGCCAGTCTTGAATAAAAGTTACTCTGTGTTAGGTTTTCTTATGGGAGCAAAACATACCCCCCTTGTTTACTGTTTATCGTTTACTGTTCCCTGCCTCATTTCATTTCAGAAAATACAGTCAAGTCTGAACTGCCGGACAGATTTGGTGAGATTTTGATGAGGCTTTAGGCCAGAAAATACAGTCAGGTCTGAACTGGTCTGCCTAACAGATTTGGGGAGATTTTGATGAGACTTTAGGCCAGAAAATACAGTCAGGTCTGAACTGGTCTGCCTAACAGATTTGGGGAGATTTTGATGAGACTTTAGGCCAGGGGGCTTTGAAATCAGATTTGAACGATTACATGGGCGATCAAATTTAAACATTAAACGATTACAAGTATTCATGGGTGATCCAATTTAAACATTAAACAAGTATAACATGGTACAAATGAATATCAATAGAAAAGTTTCAAAACGGAGTGACTGAGGGTGGAAACGAAGCAAAATTTAGAAAGAGTGGGGGTTAATTACCGCCAAGGACATAGACGAACAAAGTACAGAACTAGACACCTTTTGTCCTGTACCCTGTTTGTCTATGTCCTTGGCAGGAACTAACCCCCTCTCTTCGTAATTTTTTTTTTTTTTTTGATCAATAGAAAAGTTAAGGGTAAAAAGAAATACTTGAAAAACTTGTAAGGTAGATGTAGTTCATTCCATCTCTCAGCCAATACATGTCAAAAATGGAGCGGTGGATGTTGTTTGACATGTCTGAGTCTGTGCGTTGTTGATGCTTATGACTGACTGTTCTGCTTGTCTGTGATATGAAAGTTCAGCGCTTTGACACTAGTCAACCCCCATCTGGGTCACCAGAGTTTGAATTGATTTTAGTCACATTTATGTAGTATACACTAAAGTCTGAGACACCATTATCAGTTGAGCTTTTCCTGGGCCACCAAACCATCCACACTGATGTGAAATGAACTGTGTCTGTGTTAGATCTAATTGCAAAGTGAGACGACTGCAGGCGGAAATCTAAACAAATCTTAAATAAATGTTAGCGAACCGCCCAGAGAAACGTGGACAAACGAGTCACAAGACAAAACACAACGCGTTTCGACCTCTTAGGTCTTCTTCAGGTGAGACACAACGAATAATAACGAAATTCACTTAGCTTGATTGCTTCAGATCGCTTCAGAGTTCAGTGCAAGGAAGAAGGCCTTCTTCCTTGAAAATACAAGAAAAAAGAACCAGTCACATGAAATCAAGGAAAAAGAATATCAAGAAATTAAAGGAAAAAAGAATCAGTCACATGAAATACAAGGGAAAAAAAGAACAGTCACATGAAAATAAAGGAAAAAAGAATCAGTCACATGAAATATAAAGGAAAAAAGAACCATTTCACATGAAATACAAGGGAAAAAAGAATCGGTCACATGAAATACAAGGAAAAAAGAACCAGTCACATGAAATATAAAGGAAAAAAGAACCAGTCACATGAAATACAAGGGAAAAAAGAAACAGTCACATGAAATAAAGGGAAAAAAGAACCAGTCACATGAAATATAAAGGAAAAAAGAACCAGTCACATGAAATACAAGGGAAAAAAAGAACCAGTCACATGAAATACAAGGGAAAAAAGAATCAGTCACATGAAATATAAAGGAAAAAAAAAAAAAAAAAAAAAAGAATCCAGTCACATGAAATACAAGGGAAAAAAAAAAAAAAAAAAAAAAAAAAAATAAAAAAAGAATCAGTCACATGAAATATAAAGGAAAAAAGAATCAGTCACATGAAATATAAGGAAAAAAAGAACCAGTCACATGAAATACAAGGGAAAAAAAGAACCAGTCACATGAAATACAAGGGAAAAAAGAACCAGTCACATGAAATACAAGGGAAAAAAGAACCAGTCACATGAAATATAAAGGAAAAAAGAACCAGTCACATGAAATAAAAGGGAAAAAAGAATTGGTCACATGAAATACAAGGGAAAAACGAAGAACATTAACATAACATGCAGGGGAAGCAATGCGTGTATACCTGCTAGAACTAAAGCTACTTGCTCCAGATTACTTCGTCTCAATGCTTAGCTCTAACCCGGAAACCAGGATGACAATAGAAAGTGGAGTGACCCCTCAGCAGGGGGTTGTGGGTTGTTTAACTATGGCATACGGTTGCAATGAGTAGTTGAAAAGATAAGGTGACCCCCCCCCCCCCCCCCCCCCCAAGCATAGCATCACAGCACAGTTGATCACAGTATTAAAAGTGTACATGGAACACAGAATGAAGATTTACATAAAGAATGGAAAGGAATTTGGTGGTGGGGGGGGGGAAGCTGTGTCATGTTTTAGTCATTCAAGTTTAGTAGATATGCTTCATGCGTTTTCTGTCCTTGGGTTTCCCTTTTTTTGTACAGTCTTCATCTTATGCCTTTTTTTTTTTTTAATATTTTTTTTTTAAAGACAATCCTATGGCCTTTTGACCTGTATGTGACAGGATTTCAAGAGCTGGAAGTTCCAGACCAGATGGCGCTGCTCAAGTCTTCTTTCATGGAGCTGAATGTGTTTCGCCTGGCATTTAGGTGAGAATTAGGAGAGAGAAGGATGGATATAACATGAGCGGTACCCATCCAAATGATAACAATTATTTCCAGAAACACTGTGAAGTCTGCACTGTGTGTTGTCCGAGGGGGGATGCTCACATGCTGTCTCCATGACCCAGCCATTATTGTGGTTAGTATGGGATCAGTAGGTGGTGTACTGGGTGTGTTGGACAGACATCACTGAGCACCACCCAATGATTGAACAACAGTAGGTGGTGTACTGGGTGTGATGGATCAGACATCACTGAGCACCACCCAATGATTAAACAACAGTAGGTGGTGTACTGGGTGTGTTGGATCAGACAGACATCACTGAGCACCACCCAATGATTGAACAACAGTAGGTGGTGTACTGGGTGTGTTGGACAGACATCACTGAGCACCACCCAGTGATTAAACAACAGTTGGTGGTGTACTGGGTGTGTTGGATCAGACATCAGTGAGCACCACCCAATGATTGAACAACAGTAGGTGGTGTACTGGGTGTGATGGATCAGACATCACTGAGCACCACCCAATGATTGAACAACAGTAGGTGGTTTACTGGGTGTGATGGATCAGACATCAGTGAGCACCACCCAATGATTAAACAACAGTAGGTGGTGTACTGGGTGTGATGGATCAGACATCACTGAGCACCACCCAATGATTGAACAACAGTAGGTGGTGTACTGGGTGTGTTGGATCAGACATCACTGAGCACCACCCAATGATTAAACAACAGTAGGTGGTGTACTGAGTGTGATGGATCAGACATCACTGAGCACCACCCAATGATTGAACAACAGTAGGTGGTGTACTGGGTGTGATGGATCAGACATCAGTGAGCACCACCCAATGATTAAACAACAGTAGGTGGTGTACTGGGTGTGATGGATCAGACAGACATCACTGAGCACCACCCAATGATTGAACAACAGTAGGTGGTGTACTGGGTGTGATGGATCAGACATCAGTGAGCACCACCCAATGATTAAACAACAGTAGGTGGTGTACTGGGTGTGATGGATCAGACATCAGTGAGCACCACCCAGTGATTGAACAACAGTAGGTGGTGTACTGGGTGTGATGGATCAGACATCGGTGAGCACCACCCAATGATTAAACAACAGTAGGTGGTTGTACTGGGTGTGTTGGATCAGACAGACATCACTGAGCACCACCCAATGATTAAACAACAGTAGGTGGTGTACTGGGTGTGTTGGACAGACATCACTGAGCACCACCCAGTGATTGAACAACAGTAGGTGGTGTACTGGGTGTGATGGATCAGACATCAGTGAGCACCACCCAATGATTGAAACAACAGTAGGTGGTGTACTGGGTGTGATGGATCAGACATCACTGAGCACCACCCAATGATTGAACAACAGTGCAGTGTCTCCTCTGGATGGTTGCCTGGTAAGGACCTGATGTAGATTTATCTCTGTGCAGTGTGTAGCCAGGCTGTGATCTGGCAACACTGGGTGTGGGGGAGCGTGAATGAACGGCATGGGAATCGTGCTGCTAGGGCTGTGATCTGGCAACACTGGGTGTGGGGGAGCGTGAATGAACGGCATGGGAATCGTGCTGCTAGGGCTGTGATCTGGCAACACTGGGTGGGGGAGCGTGAATGAACGGCGTGGAATCGTGCTGCTAGGGCTGTGATCTGGCAACACTGGGTGTTGAGGGAGCGTGAATGAACGGCGTGGGAATCGTGCTGCTAGGGCTGTGATCTGGCAACACTGGGTGTGGGGGAGCGTGAACGAACGGCATGGGAATCGTGCTGCTGAGAAGGGGACATGAAATATGAGACCCCCCCAAAAAAGAAAAAAAAAATTGGCTTTGAAGTGAGAAGCATTTCTCCATGGCAGACAGAGAGCATGTTGTTGCATTTTGAATGTGTTGCCTTTTTATCTCGATCAGCTGCTTATAAATCAACAGATTTACTTGTGTGTGGAATGGTAGATGTGCCTGGGTTGCAGGTTTGTCACATGTTTCAGCCGAGGTACGGGCCGCTTTATGGAGCTTCAAAATGGGTGTGTTAAGAGAAGTGGTGTTGGGGGATGTATCTACCTATCTATGGTAATTAACCCTTTAAGTACCAGTTTGTTCTGGTGACAGTTGTGTCACCACCAGAGTGATGTTTCAGAGCTCCAAACAAAGAAATGAAAGTGAGATACTGTTTTGAAAGAATAACTTCCAAATCTCACCAAACATTGCTGACAACTCTGTGAGTTGTGCAGGTGGTTTTTGATGTTGATAATTGACTATGGTGGTCACCTGATTTCCCCCAGTGCAGAATCCATTGCTGACATTGTCTCTTGACCCCCCACTTGCTGGTCATCGGACACACTTCCACTAAAGTGAAACCTGAGTGCAGACCTACCCCTTCAGTCCATGCTGATGTCTGAGCCGTCATGATCGATCCAGCAGTGCCTGGGGTGCTGAAGCTGAACTGACATATGATGTCTGAGCCGTCATGATCCATCCAGCAGTGCCTGGGGTGATGAAAGGTAGACTGAATACTGATGTCTGAGCTGTCATGATCATCCAGCAGTGCCTGGGGTGATGAAAGGTGGACTGACATACTGATGTCTGAGCCGTCATGATCGATCCAGCAGTGCTGGGGTGATGAAAGTGGACTGACATACTGATGTCTGAGCGTCATGATCCATCCAGCAGTGCTGGGTGATGAAAGGTGGACTGACATACTGATGTCTGAGCCGTCATGATCCATCCAGCAGTGCCTGGGGTGATGAAAGGTGGACTGACATGCTGCTTGACAGGAACTGAAACGTGAGATGTTTGTGGCTTTGTGGGCCGGAGTGGAAGCATTTAGCTAACGGTGGCTACTTTCACTGTAGTAAGCACTGTGGCTTTGTGGGCCAGAGTGGAAGCATTTAGCTAACGGTGGCTACTTTCACTGTAGTAAGCACTGTGGCTTTGTGGGCCGGAGTGGAAGCATTTTGCAAATGGTGGCAACTTTAACTTTAGTGGCTGCCCTCAGGTGCTGTCTTTAATGCTCAGAGCTTCCCAAACAGCATGTAAGGGAAGGCAATGTAGGGTTGCCCGAAACTGGCCTAGTGGGGCAGAATGCTAGTTGACTGGTACTGATGGACAGTGAGTGGAATGGTGATCCAAAGGTTAGCAAAGAGACTCACAGGGAAGGAACAAATGTACATGGGCATTTCAGGTCCTGGTGTTTATGGCCCCACCGACTGTGGAGGCTACGTCAATGGTGCAGGCATGGTAGACACAGAGCTAAGTACACATTGAACTGCTAACATTCCAAATCCGGTCATGCAAGTATAACTTAAAGGCTGATCTGAAATCAAGTTTACCACCAAGCACATTTCATTCAGATCAAATGAAAATACTGACCTGAAAAATGACAAGGATTCACGTCAGAGGTTGGGTGGGTGTGGGGGGGGGGGGGGGGGGGGGGAATGTAGGATGTCAAAATGCTTAGCGTGTTGTGAACCTCCCGAATTGATCTCGGACAGTCAGGTGACGTGTTTTCAGGTCGATGGGTCTGGAGAGCATGATCAAGTTTGCGGAGCAGGTGGTGATTCCCGTGGACGAGGTGCAGACCATGGGTTGGGGCAAGGAGCTGGTCAGTGCCACCGTGGACTTTGCCCAGAAGCTGGTTGAGCTCAACCTGGACCTCACTGAGTTCTGCATCCTCAACGCCATCGTCCTCACCTACCCAGGTCTGTCCTGCCCCCGGCCACTGTTTTCTGTTTTGGGTGGAGTCTCTGGCTGTCCATCTTTCAGACCTGTTTGCCCACAAACTGTGCCCTATTTTGTACACATGCTTGGCAAAAAAATCAACAAATGTGAAAACAAAAACAAAACAAAACCAAAAACATCAACAACAAAAAAGAAGTCTGGGGACAAAAATTTTTGAATGGTAATTGCACTTGCAGAGTTTAACCATGCCAGGGGCTTTGACCAAAGAAGGACTACTCTTGCTAAGTTTGCATGCAGAATGCTGTCAAGCTTTGTTATCCCCTTTGACATTATGCCAGAAAAAAAAAAAAAAATTAAAAAAAAAAAACAGCCAAGAGGGCATGAATTTTGTGCTGATGAATTGGGTTCGAAAGTGGTTTTTGTTTGTTTAAGAACCTGCTTTAATGGTAATTAATGCAAGAAGCCTCTGTAGTGTATAGGCAGGTGAAAACGAAATGCATGCCCCCCCCCCCCCCCCCTATCTTAACTCTTTGTCCCCCCAAGAAGAAAAAAAGAAAATGGATGATGAGGCATTCCCCCCCCCCCCCCTCCCCCTCAATCCTGGAACAAAAATTAGAAATTTTGTACACATAATTTTTTTTTAAAAATAGAAAATATGTGCTGTTTATCTTCTTTCTTGTTTTATTACTGAAAAGGACACCAGTAGCAGTTTTAGGGCAAACAGATCTGATGTTTTCGAGAAGGGATGACCAGGGCATACCCAAAGGCTGGTAGATCTTGTGTGGGTTGAATGGACTTGTGACTGAACAAGGATGTTTGTGTTTCATTGCGATAGCTTGTACAGGTTTATTACAACCTTGTTGTCTTTGAGATGTACAATCCCCGTTTCAAAGCCCTGAGAAGTAGAATTTGTAATCAAGGTGACTTGAAAACCAACAGATCAGTGTCAGCTTTGAGAAGGAGGGGTTGAGGGTGGGGAGGGGTTGTCTTCCCTTTTTTTTTTTTCAAAGTTCCATGAACTCAATAAACACATGGTGCGTCAAAGTCTTCATTGCAGTAATGGTCTGTGTTGGTGGTGGGTGTGTTGTTGCCCGTGTTTGTGCCCTGGTAAATAGATCAGAATGGAAGTGGATAGGCTGGCTGAGTGCTGTTTTGGGATGGGGGAAGGGAAAGGGAGTGGTTGGGAATTGGAGGGGTGGAGAGGGGGCCTGTCGGTTGTTTCTTGTCGAAGGATGGGGCATGTGTGTTTTCATGATGTATCATTATTGTTATCATCATTCTTATAGTTTTCATTAGTATCATAATCATCATTATCAACATCATTATTGGTATTATTATTATTATCATTATCATAATCTTATCGTTATTATGATCCTCACCACCACCATTATCATTATCATCATCATGGGTGTAATCATCAACGGCATTATGATTAGGATCAGCATCATTATTATCATCATCAGTATTGGTATTATTATCGTCATTATCATCACCTTATTACCATCATCATTATCATCATCATCACTGCCATCACTATCATCATGATCATCATGGGTGTTCTCGTCAATGGCATTAGGATCATTTGTACGACAGACGCTACAGGCATCCAGGACAAAGTGCGTGTCCTCAACCTTCAGTCGCGGATCCTCGACTGCCTACGACGCTACATGGTCCACCGCTACCCCAATGACCTGAAACGCTTTTCCAAGATGCTCCTGCGTCTGCCCGCCCTGCGCACCGTCAGTGCCAAGGCTGCTGAACGCTTCCTGTCCTTGACCTTGGATGGGTCGATTCAGCTGAACGAACTTGTGCTGGAGATGATCAATTAGTTGAGCCTGTGGTCTGAGGAGCAGAAGGTGTTAGGATATGCATGGGGACAGAGTCGGATGAGGAAGTGGAGTATGCCAGTGTGCTTGTGGAGCATTTTCTCTCTGTTTTTTCCCATTGTGTGTTTTTCCTGTTTTTCTTTTTTTTTTTTTTTTTGTTTTGTTCTGACAGGAAAGTGGAGGAGGAGGATGGAGGAGTAGGAGGGCTCCAATTGAATGACTTGCTGGAAAAAAAATGAAGTGAATTATCTGGGTTCCCGTTGGCATTTGTTTTGAAGCAGTCACATCGGTCGCCATTTTTGCTTTGTAAGTCTGAAGCATCGCTTGACTCGCGCGTTCTATTTTTACCTTGCCTTGCCATGAGATGTAGGGCTGTGTCAAAAAATTAAATGCATTTCTTTTGATTTTGCACTGATTGGGAAAACCTGGTAATTGATTTGTGGGTTGTTGTGGTAAATTTGATCCACCGCAGTTATGAGCACCACAAAAATTCTAAAGAGTTGCACACAAGTGACCACTATTTTTCTCCTTTAAAGGGTCAGCTGATGTCTGAAGCGATATTTGAAGGGCGTTTTGTGTGTTATGAACGTCTTGTCATGACGGGAGTCCATTTCAGAGGGACAGCAGGTGGAGAGACCTGCAGGACAGGCTGTTTGTGTGAAAATGTCCAGACCTCATGCTTCAACCAGCCCACCCTCTCCTCCCTTGCCATTCTTCTCCCACCCTCTTCTGCCACCCACCCTGGTCGTTTGATGTTTGTTTCAGGACCATGAGATGGTGGTCTTAGAGACATGATGATGCCCACTGGCTCCCCCCACCCCCTCCCACCTCATCTTTGCTGTTCATTGAAGACCCTTCAGCAAGTATCGAATGCTGAACTGAGCGATAATGTCGTTGAATTATCCAAAACAGAGGAACGCTCGACTCTGATAACAAGTGGAACATTCCATCAGGAGACTTACGTGGTCATTATGACCGTGATGATGTTCCCACATGGAGAGGGTTCCACCAAGAGATGGACCTTCACCAACCCTTGCTTTTGACCGCAGACGGCTGATAAGGCAGGTGACCCCTGACCCATACTCGGTGCCCCACCGTATATGATCACCGCTGTAAAAAAGTGTGGGTCTTCCACAACCCGTATAATTGGAAATGTATAGTTCCAACTGTCGCCATAGCACTTCAACAGTGAGCCTGACCCTGGCTTATGTCCCCTGAGTCGAAGTTTTTTTTTTTTCCTTTCAGTGTTCAGTTTATGATGCATTTCCGTATGGTTTTTTTTTTTTTTTTTTCTTCTTCTCTCTTTCAGGCTGAAGGCGTGGCTGGTTGGTGAAATGGTGGTGTGTACAGGACAAGCCAGTGTTGCCTGTCTCATCTTAGGGCGCGTGTGTTTGGATGATGGAGTGTGTTTGTTAACCCTCTTCAGTATGCACTTACCTGAGCTTAGTTACGCCGAAAACCTACGGCAAGAGAAGTAACTCTGTAATTTGAACATGGTTACCCAATTTTTGAATTAATTTAAAAGAGAGGAAAAGAAATAATGAAATGAAAATAAGTTTTAAAATTCCTACGAATATATATGTTGCTGTATCATAAGTTTGAAGAATGTCACATGAGCCATTTACTTGGGGAAAAGAATCTTCTTCAGAACTTTCTTCTGAATCGTTATTTATCATATTTGGAACCTTATCCCAGTCGAAATCTAGGTCACTGTAAGCTTCATTACCCAGCACTTTCACTAAGTCTTATGCCTTAAATCCTACAAATCACAGTATCTTCATCACTAAATCTCATTGTAGAATGGCAGAAATCAAGGTTAGCCATGGTGAAAAACAGCATTTCGACCACAAAACTTAAAAAATTCATAACTCGAGAACTACGGCATGTATCGACTCGCATTTTTTTGCAAACGGAAGTGAATCGCTACAGGAAAAAGGAAGTCATGTTCTCGCGAGACTTCCTTTTCTACGAGAAACATGGCGGCGCCCATTGTTGCCACGTGTTTTACACGGCGCTGGCAGGCGCTCGGCCTTTTGGCAGTGTGATGTCCGGTCAGGCGCTAGCGGGCGCACGCTTGTCAAGAGAGTTAATGACGGAGTGGATGGTGGAGTATGTTTGAATGATGGAGTGTGTTTGTGGATGACCGGAGTGTGTCCTTTTATGACAGAGTGTGTGGATGACGGAGTGTGTCCTTTGATGATGGAGTGTGTCCTTTTATGACGGAGTGTGTGGATGACGGAGTGTGTCCTTTGATGATGGAGTGTGTCCTTTTATGACGGAGTGTGTTAATTGATTATGGAGTGTGTTTGTGGATGACAGATTGTGTGGATGACAGAGTGTGTTCTTTGTTGATGGAGCATGTGTGTGGATTGCAGATTGCATTTTTCGATGACAGAATGCATTCAAGCATGATGGTATGTGTTCATGGATGACAGCGTGTTTGTGTTTATGTGTGTGTGTGTGCGGTGTTTATGTGTGTTTGTGTGGTGCGTTATGTGTGTTATGTGTGTGTGTGTGTTGTGTTTTTATGTGTGTGTGTGTGTGTGTGTGGATGACTGTGCTCTTTGTTGAAGGACAGAGAATTGCTCAACAGACACTTTCCGCCAAGCAGGAGTCCAGAATGCTTTCCAAAGAGAGATGTGGTGTGCATCAATATGTGGCCTTTGTCTTTTGAGGGGGAGGGGGAAGAGAGGGGGTGGGGATGGGGAGAGGGCTGGGTGGGGTGGCGGAGGGGATGATATAGATCTGTACAGAATGATAAAGGGGAGTGAATAACGGCCGCCTCTTCGTGGGCAACGTTTTGTTGCCTGGTTTGTGTATGCCTTCCCCCTTCCTGACCAGTTGTCACCACCATCACCACCACCCCACATTTCAGTTGGCCATTCATTGGGTGGTTATCCCCTCCCACTCTTGCTTGTCTCCTCCACGTCGCTTTCATTCTTCAATTTTGGTTGTATATCCCACCTGTCCCTCCCCTGTCACCCTTTCCTCCCTCCCATGCCCTACTCCCCCTGACCAGTTGACAGGCTGTGTGGGACAGCAAATGTGTGGTGTGCTATTGGTGTTGAACATTTTATTTTTCTTCTAATCAGAGTCTGTTCCATTATCTTCAGACAGTTTGGGCCAGGAGGCCCAGAGCGGAACTGGAAGTGGAACACTGAAACTGAAAGAAAGGAGAGATTCCATGAAACGAGTTTCAGACCCCCGATGACTCACTAAAGGTCAAGGTCGTCAGAAGACCAGGGGACAGCAGTCTGGTTTGTCCTCACTGGGTGAGGTTCTCAGCTTGTCGTTGGCAGACTGTTTCCGTCATGGAGAAAGCTGGCTTATTCTTCAGCTCTCCAGACAGAGATGCCAAGTGCTACGCTTTCGGCTAGCATGCCATGATGTTATCGACAGTGCCATGCTGCTTCGCTTTGTGTAGAAATAATTCGCCAAAAGCAAAAAGTTAAAACAGATGTTTAAAAAAAAAAAGAAAGGAAAAACAATGCTTTACAGACAAAATGGCAGCTTAACCCCTTCACTACCCAGTGCAAGTGCACCCTACATGCCAGGGAATAGATTGCTATGGTTACTTCACTGTATCAAATAAACTACGAGGAAGAGATATTTCATACTTGGGTCTACCAACTTCATAGATATTGTAGATTGGTTTCAAACAATCTCAAAGTATTCATTTATTTATTTCCCTTCTCTTGTTACCAGGGAAGTTGGTTTGTTTACATCGTGTCATCGCCCCGAAAATTCTCCCACTTACAGGCGTACAGAATGCACCTTTCGGCATGGAAAATTTCCGGGCTGGGACAGTAAAGGGGTTAACTGGAAGCAGGACTGCACTAATTTTGTCAAGAAAATGGCCAAGTTGAGTATGGAGAGGAAGAAAAAGCTGCAGAAAAATCGTTGAAGATGATCACAATTTTATTGCCTTGTCGATTTTGTTGTTAGCCATTTTGACTTTCTTTTTTTGTAGGTCAAATCAAAACCATGTGATATCCAGCAAGATTTCCATCTTCTTAGTCCACCATCATGTCGAGAGTGAAGCAAAGTGCGACTGACAGTGCTGTTGTGTCATTTGGTATTGTGTAAGAGTGCTATGCTGAAATGTGGAATGGGACATTTTTCAAAGGTCAAAATGGAACATTAATTACTTTGGAGACCTTGGCAGCTCTGTACAGATGAGTTTGTTGGGCTGGTGTGCCATACACCATGCTGATTGGCGTTTGTTCAAGCACCTTGATGACAGTACGTAAAACCAGACCTGCCAACTGCTGTTTGGCACAGCTTGGTATCTTTGGCAGCACTCAGCTGTCTAATTAAAGATTCAGGACAAAAGATTCAGGTTGATGTAGGCTGATCCAAACAGCGAGTTGTTCATGTTCCATACACCCATCGATACGTTGTGTTTATTGAGTTAACTCCAAATGTTTATATGTCATTGTTTGTCAGTTAGAGTGTTTGTAACACTGGATGACAGTGGCAGTGTTGTTGCTGGTTTTTTTTATTTGGGGAGTGTTCCCTCTGAGGATGCTGGGAGCTGTTTCAGAGCAGATGGCTTCCCCACGTTCTGGAAGTTTTGTGCCAGTTACTTACTCTTTTCCGTCAATTTGAATCTGCCTGTTTTTAGTTGCAAAGTGAGGCGACTGCAGGTGGATATCTAAACTAATCTGAAAAATGATTTATAAGGCTCCGCCCAAAAATGTAGACAAACGAATCACAAGACAAAACATGATGTGTTTCGACCTCTTAGGTCTTCTTCAGGCAAGAAACACAACACTCACGACAACGAGAATGAATTCAACGCCCATCTTGTGCCAATTCAGATGAAGACAAGTGATTGCTCGTTCATTTCTGTTGTCCTCAGTGTTGTGTATCTTGCCTGAAGAAGACCAAGAAGTTGAAACAAGTCGCGATTTGTCTTGTGATTTGTTTGGGTACGTTTTGGGGGCGGAGCCCTATGAATTATTTTTCAAATCTGCCTGTTTTTAATTTCCTCTGCCTGTTCTTTTGTCAACTGTGTTTTGTGTCTTTGTTGACCCTTCTGCTGTCTTTGTTCTGGAAATTCTGTTTTACGTTTTTGTTCTGGTCACAACCATAGGCCAGTTGTTTTGTAGTAACAAGGCGACCAGGTCAATGACCATTGTGCCCTGCCTAGAGCGGACACCAGGCGTCTGTTGTGCAGCGTCTTAATTGCCCACATGGCCTTTTTCTGTCTGTCGTCGTTCTCTGGAGTGTTTTTTCCATGACTGGTTTTCTTTCCTGAGTTTAATCTGAGAGTGAGAAACGAAGTGGAATGGTTGGCGCTCTCATCGCAGTCCACTCCACCTGATCTGTGAATTGGCCGCCTGGTCTTGAAGACGCTGTACATAGTGTCTTTGTTATTTGTTACTTTGGACCTTTTTTCCCTCTGTGTTGATGGCCCACAGAAGGCCTTGCGTGGTCTCCTTGGATGTCATGATAGAAGCTGTAAGCTGTTTGGGAGAAGGGGATAGGGAGTGGGAGGTGTGCATGTGTGGGAATTATACTGTGTGGGTGTTGGTGCAGAATTGTTCTTTGTCAGTGGGCATGTGTGGGAATTATACTGTGTGGGTGTTGGTGCAGAATTGTTCTTTGTCAGTGTGCATGTGTGGGAATTATACTGTGTGGGTGTTGGTGCAGAATTGTTCTTTGTCAGTGTGCATGTGTGGGAATTATACTGTGTGGGTGTTGGTGCAGAATTGTTCTTTGTCAGTGTGCATGTGTGGGAATTATACTGTGTGGGTGTTGGTGCAGAATTGTTCTTTGTCAGTGTGCATGTGTGGGAATTATACTGTGTAGGTGTTGGTGCAGAATTGTTCTTTGTCAGTGGGTATAGGTGGGAATTGTGCTGCGTGAGTGTTGTGCAGAATTGTTCTTTGTCAGTGGGAATGTGTGGGAATTATACTGCGTGAGTGTTGTGCAGAATTGTTCTCTATCAGTGTGCATGTGTGGGAATGATATTGTGTGAGTGTTGTGCAGAATTGTTCTCTATCAAACTGCAGGTTAAAGTCCCCATTCCATAGATTCTCATTTGGGCTGCAGGCATGAGGGTGATGATGATTTCGCTAATTTGTTAATTTTTTTTTTTTTTTTTTTTTTTGGATTGCATGGTTTGCTTCAACATGTTTTGGACACTCCCAGATCAGAAAGATTCAGGCAAGGGAGAGGTTTGCCGACCAGCGTTACACGTGGGCAAGTCAGTGTTGTTGTTTGGTTTTGCCTGCTTTTAAGGGGGAGAGTTTATGCATGTCTGTACAGATGGATGTTCATTTGTTGTGTTGCATAGAAATTTTGTTGGAGTCAGTGTGATACAAAGGGCAGAAAAACAGCAGTTGACGTGACAGGCGAACGGCACTCCGTGCTGTTTTAAAGGGAAGGAACTGTGAAATGGTTAACTCTGGAAGCTGGGTGTTACAGCCTCCAACATGCCTCCTTTGCCAGCTTATTGTACAGTCCCTCTCTTCAAAAGCATCTTTTGTGTCTGGGAAATGTTTGTATCTAACATGATGAAGAGGAGAAATGCAGACCTGTTTACCCCCAAATCCTTAGACAAAAACCTGTAAATTGAAAAAAAGAACAAACCGTAATCTTCATAATCGCAATACTTTCGCAACTTCTGAAGATTTGGAAGAGCGGCTGTTGGTGCAAGAACCTTCGTTGCCATCTTTGACAAGGTAAACAGCGCAAGGCATGCTGGGAAATGTCTTCATACTGCTTTTGACCAAAACGGTAGCAAACTATACTTAGCGTTTAACAATTTCTTTCTTTGATTTTTTTTCCCCGTAATTTTTTTTTTGGGGGTGGGGGGGGGGGGGGGGGGGCATAATCCCGTAATTTCGATTTTTTTTCCCATAAAAATTACGGCGAAATCATAAGGGTAAACAGGTCTGGAAATGGGACAGTAGCGGTCCTTGGATTGGTGCCTAAATGTGATGGTAATCGCGAGTCTTGTTGGTCCATTGGTGGAGGTTAGGCTTGGAACAGTCAACACCACTGCTTTGGGATTTTTCTTTCGCTAGACATTTTCGTGTATGTGTGTGTGTATTTGTGTCTGTGTGTGCTGTGCTGAAATATTTCATTGTTTTTGCTCTCCCTCATTTTTCTGTGTTGACATTTTTGTGTGAATAATTGTTTCTGTCTCCTTCCTCCTCTTCAGGTCATTGTGGATTAATTCCCCCAGTTGGCGGCATTTCTTGGTGTCAAGTGATTTCGTTTCGGTGCCTGTTTTTTTGGTTTTTTTTCTAAGATGGTCAGTTTTTCTAAACTGCAGTGATTGTGCATCTATGTTGTTGATGATGTTTCACATTCCTGTTTTTTTTTTTCTTTTTTTATCCAGTGTTCACAATTTAACTACGATGTCTCTGTTCCATCTCTGCTGTCATCACGCGCTTAGAGACCGTGGTTGGATGGGTGGTGCCCTCTGGAAGAGGCACACCAAGTCAAGCTTGCTCCATTGCTTTATCATTGATTGTGGTCAGTGGAGGGCGTAGGTGCGTATGGTGTATGCTGGGTCAGAAAGGCATTACTGACCGTCACCAAAATGACGCCACCACAGTGCCAGGTCTCCGCCATAGGTTGCTTTATGACAACCCAGTAGGATGTGTCCTTGTGGACGCTGTGACAGGACGATCTGGAAGACTGTGTACAGGGAACTGGAATAAGTGCCACGTTAGTAAGGCAGTCAGTCGGGTGCTGTGTCGGAAGAAGAAACTCCCCCGTTCCCATGTCAGCCATGTCATTGCTTGCAGAGGTGAACGTTTCAAGTGACCATTGTGAGACTGGGGATAGGGCATTTCAGACTCGAGCACCACATGTTCACATAATTCCACATTGGTGAGTCTTGAGGATGTCCATGCGGCACAGCCCCCCAGTGACTGTGGAACACTTCCTGCAGGACTGTCCCACACATCAAAAGCTAAAGAGCAGAGACCTGGCCTTCCAACACATCCACGAGGGAGACGCTTGTGTGAATCTGGAGGGCCTCCGCCGTATACGAACCTTCCTGCCTCTAGAACTCCTGTCTGAGTGTACGAAGAAGAAGAAGAGGTGAATTGAATGAAGAGCTGGAGTAGGAAAGGGGTGGACAAAGAGAACTGGAGTAGGAAAGGGGTGGACAAAGAGAGCTGGAGTAGGAAAGGGATGGAGAGGACAAAGAGAGCTGGAGTAGGAAAGGGGTGGACAAAGAGAGCTGGAGTAGGAAAGGGTGGACAAAGCTGGAGTAGGAAAGGGATGGACAAAGAGAGCTGGAGTAGGAAAGGGATGGACAAAGAGAGCTGGAGTAGGAAAGGGATGGAGAAGGACAAAGAGAGCTGGAGTAGGAAAGGGGTGGACAAAGAGAGCTGGAGTAGGAAAGGGGTGGACAAAGAGAGCTGGAGTAGGAAAGGGATGGAGAGGACAAAGAGAGCTGGAGTAGGATGAAGGGATGGAGAAAGAGAGCTGGAGTAGGAAAGGGGTGGACAAAGAGAGCTGGAGTAGGAAAGGGATGGAGAAAGAGAGCTGGAGTAGGAAAGGGATGGAGAGGAGAAAGAGAGCTGGAGTAGGAAAGGGATGGAGAAAGAGAGCTGGAGTAGGAAAGGGATGGACAAAGAGAGCTGGAGTAGGAAAGGGATGGACAAAGAGAGCCTTGTTGACTTGAGGTAGAAATGTTCCTTACTTTCCATATCTGCAGTCCATGACCTGTCCCTACTCGCCCTGTCTGTGTATCAACGTGTCGAGGGTGGTTAAAGTGTCTGTGTTCTGTACAGAATGTACATACACACAACATACACAGCGACAGACTATACACACACACACAGTGACCATCTACATTCAGCGACTTACCGCATGCACAGGAAATGACTAGACTACACATAACATACACAGTGACAGACTACACACGCACACACACAGTGACCATCTACATTCAGCGACTTACCGCATACACGGGAAATGACTAGACTACACACAACATACACAGCGACAGACTACACACACACAGTGACCATCTACATTCAGTGACTTAGTGCATACACAGGAAATGACTAGACTACACCAGTGAGTGACGACACACACTGAGAAACCAAGGACAGTGAGAGACCACAGGCACAGGCGCACGATGGCAAACCACAGATGCAGACCCCACACATGGTTACCAACTACCTACAGCCAGACCCATGCAGAGGTACTGGACCTGGCACATAGGTACTGACCACACTGACTGACCACTCGCATGACAAGAGGCTGACTGCAGTGATGGACTGACCCACATAGACTACTGACCGCATGCAGAGGCATACTGTTTACCTGTTCTCCACACGCTGACTACGTGACCAACCACTTGGTCTGTGACCGCCACCCCCCTCTGCACCAACCTATACCTACACACACAAGTGCACACACAGACGTATGCACACACACACACACACACACATGCACACATACTCGCTCATTCACAAACACACCACCACCACCACACCCCCCCCCCCCCCACACACACACACGCACACACACACACACGCACTCGCACCACTCACACACAGACACACACTCACACACCATGCACACATGTTGAAAGGGTGACTGGCAAGTTGCATGGCTAACAAGGCTACTGTGTACCAGTGTCTATGAAGATACTGAAAAGTGGAGATACAGGTATAGTCAAATGCAGGTAGTTTAAATACCCAGCTTGAAAACAGCGAGTTCTGACTTGGTGATGGGTGTGAAAAAATGTTTATGGTACCGACACAGGATATAATTTTTTAATTGGATTCAAGGACGAAGGTTGTAGGATTCCTACTTTGTCTCTTACCTATATAAACCAGATATATAAGTGAAGGTCAAAGAGTCAATTTTTCATTCTTTCTTTACGCTGTACTTCTCTTTCCTGCTTTATAATACAACATGTTTTGAATGCCAGGTGCTGTCCACACAGCCAGGTTGACTAGAAGGATGTTGATGCTATGAGCTACCATGTTTTTGTCTCCTGTTGATCTCATTTGCTTCTGTTGTTCGTTACGTTTCAAAATGAAACCTTTTTCCTCCTCTGTGTGCCAACAACACTGAGGGAGAGCGTTTGTGTCACCGCTTTACATTACAGAGAAAGAAATGGAGGAGTGCTTCCTTGTTAATGCTAATCAGCAAGACAAAACATGAAGCATGACGAAAGAAAGACATGTACTGGACATTTTGTATTGGGGATGTTCATGACAGAGGAGACACAAGCAGTGACTGGAAATACAAAACATTGTGTGTAAGATTATTGATAAAGTCCGCCCAAAAAACGTTGACAAACAAACCACAAAACAAAACATGACGTGTTTTGACCTCTTAGGTCTTCTTCAGGCAAGATACACAACACTCAGGACAACAAAAACGAATGAGCAATCACCTATCTTCATCCAATTTGACGCAAGATGGGTGTGCGTAACTTAACTTTGTCACACTTAAAAGTGTGGTTTGTACATTACTGGACATATTGGATAATTAAAGTGAAGTGGATTTCAGAGTATACTGTCTGCAGGTGAGGCTCGTTATTTTAATGTTTGTTGTGCTCATTTGGCGGCTCAATATTTCATTTCGTTTTCATAATGTGAAATGTAGAATTGCATTTTAAATGGCAGTAAGGATTGGATTGTTGGGTGTGCATAATGCATGTGGTTCTGCTGAAAATATTGTGAAGTAATTGTGGTGCAAAGCATGGTAATGTTGTGACATGAATAAAGTGATATTCCAGATCAAGGAATGAAAAGCATTGTTTTGTCTGTTTTTTGTTTCCTCCACATTCTGCCATTCACAACTGCAGCATCGGTGATGGCCAAAAAATGCAGAATGTCCATCTCGTCTGGTGGTGTGAGGTAAATGTGACCTGGTTGATGCTGGCCGTCAGGTCTTGTTGGACAAGGTCAGTGACCAGTCTGGGTACCTTTGCCTTGTCGTGCATGACCATGGACTGAGGCCCCAGATGATTCCTAATTGTCCACTTCGCTACACATCATCTTCACTACTGGTCCAGGGAATGGCTTCAGTAGTGTTGCCAACGGATATGCATCGGCCGGATTTTATCAAGGAATTTGACGCTTGCTGCAGAGTTGTGCATTTGTCAGAAAGATGGTAGGATAGAATTTTGGAGAACTGTTTTTCACAATGTATTCAAAGTTCTGAGTTTAGGCTTTTTGAAGTTGTATATAGAGTTTTGATTTTAGTTTTTTTCAAGTACTTTAATTCACCAAAGACAAAAGATTTAATAAAGACACTGACAGTGATCTACTGTCAGGGTGGGGGATGGGGAATGAACCAATTGCCTAGCGGTCCAGTAACCTTTTTTCTTTTTTACTTGTTTCATGTTCCATTTGTGGTCGGTCGGTCATATGTTGACCTGGTTCAACCATCATGTAATCCTAAACATACACATGAACCCAAGTTCCGACATGCATACATATGACATCTGTGGTCAGCAAAGTTACAGTTTGTGCTCTTGACCAGAGTAGCCCAGCCAACCACTTAAGCTTTTTCGGGGCTGTCAAACTCGTACATAAAAAGGTCATCTGGAGAAGAAACAACATCAAATAACATGGCAGCTGAACTATTGATATCCCTTAGTGCTTGTGTGTGTGTGTATGTTGGGGGGTTGGGTGGGAGAGAAGACCGTGTTGGTAGTATGAGCCACTCTGTTTCATTTAGCATTCGTAGGTTTAAAGAAGAAGAAAGTGGAAAATATGAATGAAAACCTTTTACATTTAACAAAAGCCTGAACTGTTGTGTCTAGTTTTCACTACCTAGCTGCCATATAACAAAAACAGCAGCAGCAGCAGAAGCTGTCATGTCTTAACTTGGGACCAGCCAAAAAAAGTGTAGGTAAGTTCCCTGGAAAAAAGGAAAATTCACACACACACACACACACACACACACACACACACACACACACACACACACACACACACATGAATGTACATTGAAACTCATCAATGTACATTGACATATTTGACTCTGATTAGATCTCCCAACAGCCATTTATTGTTTACACAATAACACCAACAGAAACTTGTTAAAAGGTTGCTCCCAATCATAAACTACTTAGGATGAAAACGGTAACTTGGCGTAAAATATGAAGACGGTAAACGTTTCTTACGTACAAGGCATCAATACACAGACGTACAATTCACACATACAAGGTCTATTCACTTGGGTCTCTAGATGTCTTGCCAACTACACAGACCTGCTTCTTCACATGTCTCATATGTAACGCATCAAGCACACTGGCAAAAACAGACCAACATCACAACGAAGACACAAAGGAATGCTGGAAAGTTTAAAAGAACCCTCAGACGCCCTTTTAAAATGACATCGCCTGTTGTCAGTAAGCATACGTTTTTATTTCACAAACCTATCCCCCTGCTAAATAAATCTTAAAATGTGTTTGAAATAACTCCGCCACACAACATAGACAAACGAATCACGAGACAAAACACGACGCGTTTCAACTTCTATCTCAGCAAGATAACACTCAAGACAAAAAAAATGAAGTATTCGACGACGCTCATCTTGCGCCGAACGTGACAAAGATAACCGATTGCTCGTTCTTCATTTTTGTTCTCCTGAGCGTTGTTTATCTTGCCTGAAGAAGACCTAAAAGGTCGAAATGCGTCGTGTTTTGTCTTGTGATTCGTTTGTCCATGTTGTTTGTAGGAGTTATTGCAAACACTTTTTAAAGATTTGCTTAGATTTCTGCCTGCAGTCGCCTCATTTTGCAACACACTGTCCTACTGAAGTTTGCCTCTCACACAGTTCCGTACACGTCAGAGATTGTTAGACATGTGCTTCTGCAAGCAGGTCATGCAAGCTCGCCATGTTTTCTCATCCAATACTAAGACCTTGTCATGACCTGTTTGTTAGGAAAATGAAGAAGGAAGTGTGTGTGTGGGGAGGGGGGGGGGGGGGGGGTGTGTGTTCCAATCCACAAGATGCTAAGGTCGACACCAAGACACAGATGGCCATGATTTATATGCTATGGAAAAGTCTCTTTTGAAAACAACACAGTATATCACCTTTCCCCTTGATAGAGGTGAACGAAGTCTGCAGCCAAAACCCATTCCATGAACAATTTCTTTTCTGATTATAATTGCAAGGCAAATTAACCATAACTTTTATGGCCAAGTTCTTTCGTTGCTCCGATTGTATGACAAACTTCTGGACATCAAAGAATCGCGCGCGCGCGCGCGCGCACACACACACACACACACACACACACACACACACACACACACACACATGAATCTGAAGGCTTTTCCATGATGGTGATTATGGTGATGCCACAGGATCACAAAATGCGTTGCACACAGATCCATCGGTACACTGCGTAATATCCACTAGGGATTTAATACTGTTACTCATCATTGCCTTCTTTCACATGATTACATGGAAGAAAGGTCATGTTCTATGAAGCAGGTATTTGGATACACGATTTTACATCTTTGGAACGAAAAGTACTCCATTAATGAACCATACAATTACGTTAAATATTTTGTTTCATACACACATTGCGTAACAAAATTACTTGTTTTCCGCATTTTGAATCCTCGAATACTATTCTTTTTTTTAATTGAGTTTCAATAGATGCGCATGGAATCATCCCATCTTTCCCTCGACTGGCATTGTCTGATTTGATTGGTTAAACTGGCAGGAAGTGACTTGTCATTGGTGGGGTCATTTGTCTGATTTGATTGGTTAAACTGGCAGGAACTGGCTTGTCATTGGTGGGGTGATTTGTCGGATTTGATTGGTTAAACTGGCAGGAACTGGCTTGTCATTGGTGGGGTGATTTGTCGGATTTGATTGGTTAAACTGGCAGGAACTGGCTTGTCATTGGTGGGGTGATTTGTCTGATTTGATTGGTTAAACTGGTAGGAACTGGCTTGTCATTGGTGGGGTCAATAGACCTGTGTGGACACTTTTCCTAGTCTACTCTGCCGTTCAAAAAGCGGTTGGAACGGACTGTTAGGGTGAAACAAACAGACTTCTGGCACGTGCCCTTTGGGAACTAACGTTAATCAGAAGCTTTCATGTTTCATTTTGGTCAAGATCGTACTCCGCCTATGGCAAGACCTGCTATAAAGAAGAAGAAAAAGGGTCATACCCTTGACAACCTTCCATTTCATGGCTCCCACCCCTCTTTTTTTCTGTCTTCTATTTTTCTTTCTTTCTTTTTGTTTTTAACTCAAGGACATTTATCTTCATTTTTTCAAAACATAAGGACATTTATCTTCATGTACACCTAGTAGGCTATGGCGTCCTGTTTGTGCATTAGAGATGAGAGATTTGAAAAAAAAAATGTCGGTAGATTCTCCAACTCTGGAATGTTTGACCTTAACAGTTACTCTAAGCTAATCTAAGCTTAACCCAGATCCAAACGTGAATGTGACCCTATCTGTATAAAACTCTACTGAAATAAAATGAAATGAAACAAAACTTTGTTGATCATTAAAAACAGGTTTCAAATTTTGTCGCCGTTCATGTCCTGCTGTCATGGTGAGCTCAGTTTCGATTTCCTCTCTACGTCTCTGCATCTGGTGTGTCCACGGTGAGGTGACTGTATCAGCAAGCTCCAGGGGACTGTGGCTGGATGGACGCGGAAGCGCCCTCTGGAGGAGAAAGCTCGCTCCCGCTGGCCCCTCAATTAAACAATGACTGTCGTCAGTAGCAGACTTCGCTGGTGATGTCCCGCGTATGCAGGATCAGAACAGGCACCACTGAACACCACTGGAATGAGTCGGCAGCAGTACAGTGTCTCACTTGATGGGTTGCCTCCTGACGACTTGACATTGATTTCTCCCTGTGAATTGACAGGTACCGGAGCTGCCACGTGACAAGCCAGAGTGTGACTATGAACGGTGGTTGGAGGAGGTGGCACAGAGGAAAAGGGACATCCTCATTCCTGGTCTTGGCACTATCAAAAAGAATTTTTTTTTCTTTTTTTTTTAGGAGACGAACATCTGAAGACAGAACAGAAGCAATGCGATTCTGAAATGTTAGCATTGCTGCTCCTGGTTGCTTGTAATGATTAATGGTGGGCTCAAAAAAAAAAAAAAAAAAAAAAAAGAAAAAAAGATGGCTGCCGGCTACTGCATGGAAACGCCGGTGTTCACATTGAGGCGTTATTCCCTTTGTCCATTTCTGATACGATTACCAGCACAGTATCTATGAGTCTGTACAATTCGGCACCGACCTCCACAAGTTCCAGTCAAAATCAACGTTTCTGTAACCGTAACTTTAAACATATCACGTAACCGTATCCGAACACGTGGAACATGCCCTCTTGATTTCTGCCTATACCAATTTGTGTTGTAACCCCAGGGAGACAAATGGAATCGTGCCTCAGCTTCATTCATCACCTATTCACTGGCATTTTACCATCCCATTCCGAACAAGACCCCCTCACTTTAAAGTTACGGTGCCTTTTTTTTTCTATTTTGATTTTAAAGACCAGAATATAGAAAAAAGGGATAGTTACAGCCACAGATACAGACAAATAGATTACAGGACAAAACACAATGCATTTCGACCTCTTGGGTCTTCTTCAGGCAAAAACAAACAACATATAGGGCAGTGAAAACGCAGAACGAGAAACCACTTATCGCATTTTGCGTCGAATATGAGAAGATAAGTGGCTTCATTGTTTTGTCCTGTGATCTGTTTGTCTGTATCTGTGGCGGTAACCAACCCCTTTTCTTTCTAAATTTTGCTTCATTTTCTCTCCTCAGTCACTTCGTTTGGAAACCAACTTTAAAAATCACGATTTGTTTTTTCATTTATCAAGGCAAGGATTTCAAAAATAATTTCTTAATTTGGGGAAAAAAACCCACTGAAACATTTAGGGGAGCTCACAGACATTTTTCAGAGGAACTATTTTCTCTTTTCTTTTTTTCTTTTTTTTTTTTTTCTTTCTTTTTTTTCTTCCTTTTTTCTTTCTTTCTTTTTTCTTTTCTTTTTTTTTTTTTTGCAGGCAGAGCACATACATACACAACAGGCATGATTTTCAGGGTCTTGAAATCGTGCCTGTTTACCCCGGCCCTTTGCTACTGAGTATAGTTTTTTTTTTTTTTTTTAATTTCATCTGTTTATCCTATAATTACTTTATGTTTATTCTCCACCGCTGCTGTTCAACAGCTCGCAGTGCTCTATTCGAGTGACACTGACAATGTGGCGAATCTCGTGGGCGCAGTGTGGACCTCATTCT
Organism: Conus canariensis; assembly: GCA_033310375.1. NCBI lineage: Eukaryota > Metazoa > Mollusca > Gastropoda > Neogastropoda > Conidae > Conus > Conus canariensis. The sequence goes on from CM065743.1 coordinate 4,609,035, forward strand.
CTGCTGAAGGCCGTCTCCAGGTCTTCTTTGCCGGGGCGGGGCACCATCAGAGGGGCGGACAACTCTCCTCCTTTGCGGAGGTCTTCCGGCACCTCCCAGTTGTCCTCGTCCTCAAACAGGGCGTCCCCGGAGGGCTGGTTCATTGGCAGGAAGCGAGCGATCAGACCTGTCACACACACACACACACACACACACACACACACACACACACACACACACACACACAGAGGAAGAAGACCTTCAGTGTCTTCATAGCTGCTCCAGATACCTTCTGTTAAGACAACATTCTCAGGTTCAACCTTACCTACACAATGTTCAAGTGGAAAACCTCCGCCACGAAGAGCTACGACAGTTTTGTTTTGTTTTGTTTTGTTTTTCTCCAAAATATCCGTGATTGAAAACATATGAAAACATGATAATGGCCCCCGCGTAAAAGGCCTTTCAAATTATGAAAGCACAAGCTAAGGCGGACGTCTACACCTGCGTGTTCTTACAATGTGTCAATGAACTCCCCATCTAATTCTTTCTTTCTTCCTTTTTTTTATTTTTTTATTTCTTCGTTCATTCCTCTCTTTCTAAAACTCCTGAGGGTCCACAATTGCTAAGATTTTGCGTGTGCAACCATTATTTTATATTTTTCTTCTTCTTCTTCTTCTTCTTCTTCTTCTTCTTCTCCTTCTTCTTCTTTTCAGTCCCTCCATTGAGGTTGCCACATTCAATCTTCAGAGACGTTGTCTTCAGGCGACACCAGTGTGCATGTGTTTTGTTTTTAGTGTCATTCAATCCACAAACACACGATGACCTTCTTTGATTCCAAAAGGCTAAATGGAATGTAAAGTACGTGCAAGACCCTTTTTTTTTCCACGTGCATTTACGCACGTGACCTCGCACTGAGGTTAACTCCGCAAAGAAACCCTCTCCCACCCTGGCTGTCTGGAGTGGGGAATCCAACCGTGGACCCCGGAACAAATCTGACGCCTTACCCACTGGCCACTCGCCAGAATTCGGATTTTGCACTAAAAACACTATGTCATCCTTGTAAGCGTATTGAGGCCTACCATGAATTTGAGCCAGCATTTAATGTTAAACTGATACTTGTTCAAAAGAACAACTCCCCACAATTTATTTCCGTTATTTTTGGGGGGATCTTCACCGATGAAATTACAAACAATCTTCAAATACACGCACCTTCCCCTTAGTTGACTCACATTTCATGCCTTTGCCACTCACCCGTGACCCAATTTTTGCGCCAGCTTCCAGAGCACGTAATAATCCCACTCCTTTGATTTTAATCTGTCTGCTTGGAACCACCTGGCTTGTACCTTGATGGCCTTATGGAAGAACATGAGGAGGATCAACTTTCAGACACAATAAAAAGTCTCAAAACAATCCAATTGCGCCAGGCTATAAATACTCGACTCCTTAAGCAAGGCCTTGGCGCATTAATTTGAGGTGTGCAGCCACTTTGCGCCAACGAGGTCCCACCCACAAAGCCACTCACCCACAAGGAGTCCCCCGACAGTGGCGATGGCAATCGTCACACCCAGTGCTGCCACCTGGTAGCCGGCCTGTTCCGCGCCCGATCTCCCCAGCCCAGCCTCGATGTCGATGTGCTGCTTGATCACGTGAAACTCAGTGCTGTTCTCATTGGCTGGCGCCCGGGCCGGAAACTGGCGGTACAGCCTGCAAGGACGGGAAAGCTTGAATAGCACAAAAATGGTGACCCCCCCCCCCCCCCACACACACACACACACACACCTCCCAAATAAAAGAAAGAAAAATTAAAATTAAAAAAAAAACAAAAAAAAGGAGAAAAAAACCAAACAAATAAAACAAACAAACAAACAAAAAACACCACCACCACCAAAAACAACAAAAGAAAAAAGAAAGTTTTGATTTTTTTGTTGAAAGTTTGTATGTGCGTTGTACACACCATAGTAATGCACCCAAACAGAGAGAGAGAGAGAAAGAGAGAGAGAGAGATAGACGCAGTATAGTATGATAGATTCTTCAGAAAACGAAAATTCTTCATAAACAGTAAACAAGTTGGGTACTTCCTGCTCCCATAAGAAAAGCTAACACAGAGTAACTTTTATTCCAGACTGGCACAGCCTTTTAAACTTGAATAAAGTCAGACAAATACATAGACGAACAATCTAATAGTGGGGGAAAAAAACAAGCGCAGGCCAACAACTGAACTATCTTCATAATAATGACTTGGCAAAGATTTGGACTTAAGGAGGGGGGAGGGGGGGGGATTTGAAGATGGAGAAACTGGGAACATGAAATTAAGAAAATATGTTACAGATATGAACACTCTTCACTAGCTGCATAAGGGAACCAATGCAATCCCTTTTGAAGGCAGGCATATTTGTATTGCCTGCTCCGAGGCCTTTCGTCCGCTGGGTCGGACTCATCAGGGAGACACGGCTGGTTGTGTCTGCACTCCTGGCGTCAAATAGAGACACACCACAGTCCATAATACTGTGGTGTTCTCACCACCAAGGGTGCAAAAAAGAATCCAATAGCACCCCCAAAGCAGCCAGCGAAGAGTAGTAAATGAAACCAAACGAAAGTGTGGGGAGGAAAAAAGTTGCTGAAAAACTAAAGACATTATGCAAATAGTATCAAATGTAGGGGACAATCTTTGAGCCTACGCTTGAGGATCCACCCAAAGATGCAAGGGAGATCAAAAGACAAACACACAGACGGACAGAAACAAATACAAATAACCTCAATTTCATCAAAACAAAATTGGAAATGAAATGAGGCAGGGAACAGCAAACAAGTTGGGTACTTCCTGTTCCCATAAGAAAAGCTAACACAGATTAACTTTTATTCAAGACTGGCACAGCCTTTTAAACTTGAATAAAGTCAGACAAATACATAGACGAACAATTTTTTTTTTTTTTTTTTTTTGCCGTCCCAACCTCTGCATCACCTCAGAGGCAGTGCACCCACGCCGCTCATTCCGACACCCCGTCCACAGCCACAACCCGGTCGGACCCGCCGCAGCCCCGGCACCGGCAATCCACAGGGAGCAGTCAATGTCAAGTCGTTAAGAGGCAACCCACCGGAGGAGACACTGCACTGCTGCCGAGTCACTTCGGTGGTGTTCAGTGGCACCTGTTCTGACCTAACATACGCAGGACACCACCTACTAAGCCCCCTACTGACGACAATAATTGCTTAGTCGCGGAGCCGACGTGAGTGAGCTCTCCCTCCGGAGGGCGCCACCACGTCCGTCCAACGACAGCCCCCATAGACTCGCCGATACCGGTGACCCCGACGGAACCAAACCAAGGCCAGACGTGGAGAGGACATCGAAATTGAGGTCACCATGAGAGCAGGGCATGAAGGGCCACAGAATTTGAGACATTTTTTTTTATGCTGATCGATGACAATTAGGATGATTAAGATGATGCTACGGATTTCCATTTCGGTCTGAGACTACATGACAGGGCTGTACTCTACGCTCCTTTTATAATATATCCCGGCATCAACCAGGCCCGAGAGATACAGGCACCTGCAGTGTTGGTCAGGAAATTTGAGCAACACTCTCAGAAACGCATCCATTAAGTGGATGAAACTCGACTGTGTGGTCCCAGTCTTCCCAACTGAGTCCGCAGCAACTCAACTCTGGGTAGGAGCCGGTCGGGGCAGAAAAAAACAAAAAGTGACTTCTGATGGGATTTGAACCCATGACCTCCCAGCCAGGAGTCCGCGACGCTAACCACTTCGCCACAGCGGCTGGTTAGACGAACAATCTAATAGTGGGGGAAAAAACAAGTGCAGGCCAACAACTGAACTATCTTCATAATAATGACTTGGCAAAGATTTGGACTTAAGGAGGGGGGGGGATTTGAAGATGGAGAAACTGGGAACATGAAATTAAGAAAATATGTTACAGATATGAACACTCTTCACTAGCTGCATAAGGGAACCATGGCAATCCCTTTTGAAGGCAGATATATTTGTATTGCCTGCTCCGAGGCCTTTCGTCTGCTGGGTCGGACTCATCAGGGAGACACGGCTGGTTGTGTCTGCACTCCTGGCGTCAAATAGAGACACACCACAGTCCATAATACTGTGGTGTTCTCACCACCAAGGGTGCAAAAACGAATCCAATAGCACCCCCAAAGCAGCCAGCGAAGAGTGGTAAATGAAACCAAACGAAAGTGTGGGGAGGAAAAAAGTTGCTGAAAAACTAAAGACATTATGCAAATAGTATCAAATGTAGGGGACAATCTTTGAGCCTACGCTTGAGGATCCACCCAAAGATGCAAGGGAGATCAAAAGACAAACACACAGACGGACAGAAACAAATATAAATAACCTCAATTTCATCAAAACAACATCGGAAATGAAATGAGGCAGGGAACAGTAAACAAACAGTAAACACGTGGGGTAAGTTTTGCTCCCATAAGAAAAGCTAACACAGAGTAACTTTTATTCCAGACTGGCACAGCCTTTTAAACTTGAATAAAGTCAGACAAATACATAGACGAACAATCTAATAGTAGGGGAAAAACAAGCGCAGGCCAACAACTGAACTATTTTCATAATAATGACTTGGCAAAGATTTGGACTTAAGGAGAGGGGGGGGGGGGGGGGGGGGGGGGGATTTGAAGATGGAGAAATGGGAACATGAAATTAAGAAAATATGTTACAGATATGAACACTCTTCACTAGCTGCATAAGGGAACCATGGCAATCCCTTTTGAAGGCAGATATATTTGTATTGCCTGCTCTGAGGCCTTTCGTCTGCTGGGTCGGACTCATCAGGGAGACACGGCTGGTTGTGTCTGCACTCCTGGCGTCAAATAGAGACACAGCACAGTCCATAATACTGTGGTATTCTCACCACCAAGGGTGCAAAATGAATCCAATAGCACCCCCAAAGCAGCCAGCGAAGAGTAGTAAATGAAACCAAACGAAAGTGTGGGGAGGAAAAATGCTGCTGAAAAACTAAAGACATTATGCAAATAGTATCAAATGTAGGGGACAATCTTTGAGCCTACGCTTGAGGATCCACCCAAAGATGCAAGGGAGATCAAAAGACAAACACACAGACGGACAGAAACAAATATAAATAACCTCAATTTCATCAAAACAAAATCGGAAATGAAATGAGGCAGGGAACAGCAAACGATAAACAGTAAACAAGTTGGGTACTTCCTGCTTCCATAAGAAAACCTAACACAGAGTAACTTTTATTCAAGACTGGCACAGCCTTTTAAACTATTGGATTCTTTTTTGCACCCTTGGTGGTGAGAACACCACAGTATTATGGACTGTGGTGTGTCTCTATTTGACGCCAGGAGTGCAGACACAACCAGCCGTGTCTCCCTGATGAGTCCGACCCAGCAGACGAAAGGCCTCAGAGCAGGCAATACAAATATATCTGCCTTCAAAAGGGATTGCCATGGTTCCCTTATGCAGCTAGTGAAGAGTTTTCTATCTGTAACATATATTCTTAATTTCATGTTCCCAGTTTCTCCATCTTCAAATCCCCCCCCCCCCTCTCCTTAAGTCCAAATCTTTGCCAAGTCATTATTATGAAGATAGTTCAGTTGTTGGCCTGCGCTTGTTTTTTTCCCCCCTATTAGATTGTTCGTCTATGTATTTGTCTGACTTTATTCAAGTTTAAAAGGCTGTGCCAGTCTTGAATAAAAGTTACTCTGTGTTAGGTTTTCTTATGGGAAACTTGTTTACTGTTTATCGTTTGCTGTTCCCTGCCTCATTTCATTTCCGATTTTGTTTTGATGAAATTGAGGTTATTTATATTTGTTTCTGTCCGTCTGTGTGTTTGTCTTTTGATCTCCCTTGCATCTTTGGGTGGATCCTCAAGCGTAGGCTCAAAGATTGTCCCCTACATTTGATACTATTTGCATAATGTCTTTAGTTTTTCAGCAACTTTTTTCCTCCCCACACTTTCGTTTGGTTTCATTTACTACTCTTCGCTGGCTGCTTTGGGGGTGCTATTGGATTCTTTTTTGCACCCTTGGTGGTGAGAACACCACAGTATTATGGACTGTGGTGTGTCTCTATTTGACGCCAGGAGTGCAGACACAACCAGCCGTGTCTCCCTGATGAGTCCGACCCAGCGGATGAAAGGCCTCAGAGCAGGCAATACAAATATATCTGCCTTCAAAAAGGATTGCCATGGTTCCCTTATGCAGCTAGTGAGAGTGTTCATATCTGTAACATATTTTCTTAATTTCATGTTCCCAGTTTCTCCATCTTCAAATCCCCCCCCCCACCCCTCCTTAAGTCCAAATCTTTGCCAAGTCATTATTATGAAGATAGTTCAGTTGTTGGCCTGCGCTTGTTTTTTTCCCCCACTATTAGATTGTTCGTCTATGTACTTGTCTGACTTTATTCAAGTTTAAAAGGCTGTGCCAGTCTGGAATAAAAGTTACTCTGTGTTAGCTTTTCTTATGGGAGCAGGAAGTACCCAACATGTTTACTGTTTATCGTTTGCTGTTCCCTGCCTCATTTCATTTCCGAAAATTCTTCATGTTTATCCCTCCTTTTCCTAGGACCAGTACCACTTCCTCTACACCCCATCTAGCTCTTACCTGAGTTTTTTTTCTCTCTTTTTTTTAGGGGGGGGGGGGGGGGGGGGGGGGGGGGGGGGGGGGGGGGGGGGGGGGGGGGGGGGGGGGGGGGGAGGGGGGGGGGAGGGGGGGGGGGGTGGGGGGGGGGGGGGGGGGGGGGGGGGGGGGGGGGGGGGGGGGGGGGGGGGGGGGGGGGGGGGGGGGGGGGGGGGGGGGGGGGGGGGGGGGGGGGGGGGGGGAGGGGGGGGGGGGGGGGGGGGGGGGGGGAGGGGGGGGGGGAGGGGGGGTGGGGGGGAGGGGGGGGGGGGGGGGGTGGGGGGGGGGGGGGGGGGGGGGGGGGGGGGGGGGGGGGGGGGGGGGAGGTGGGGGGGGGGGGGGGGGGGTGGGGGGAGGGGGGGGGGGGGGGGGGGGGGGGGGGGGGGGGGGGGATGGGGGGGGGGGGGGGGGGAGGGGGGGGGGGGGGGGGGGGGGGGGGGGGGGGGGGGGGGGGGGGGGGGGGGGGGGGGGGGGGGGGGGGGGGGGGGGGGGGGGGGGGGGGAGGGGGGGTGGGGGGGGGGGGGGGGGGGTGGGGGGGGGGGGGGGGGGGGGGGGGGGGGGGTGGGGGGGGGGGGGGGGGGGGGGGGGGGGGGGGGGGGGTGGGGGGGGGGGGGGGGGGGGGGGGGGGGGGGGGGGAGGGGGGGGGGGGGGGGGGAGGGGGGGGGGGGGGGGGGGGGGATGGGGGGGGGGAGGGGGGGGTAGGGGTGGGGGGGGTGGGTGGTGGGGGGGGGGGGGGGGGGGGGGAGGGGGGAGGGGGGGGGGGGGGGGGGGGTGGGGGAGGGGGGGGGGGGGGGGGGGGGAGGGGGGGGGGGGGGGGGGGGGGGGGGGGGGGGGTGGGGGGGGGGGGGGGGGGGGGGGGGGGGGGGGGGGGGGGGGTGGGGGGGGGGGGGGGGGGAGGGGGGTGGGGGAGGGGGGGGGGGGGGGGGTGGGGGGGGGGGGGGGGGGGGGGGGGGGTGGGGGGGGGGGGTGGGGGGGGGGGGGGGGGGGGGGAGGGGGGGGGGGGGGGGGGGGGAGGGGGGGGGGGGTGGGGGGGGGGGCATACTGAGTTCAGTTTCACAGACGTTTGGGGCTGTAGAGAGGTACCCCAGTGGCTCCAGACTTTTGAAAACCTTTGATCAGGGTAAAATCCGAGCAGAAGGGAAGAAGTGTGCAAAGGACACCAGCATACTGACAAATGCTTCAACAGCAGGGGACAAATTCACCACCACCACCAACTTTCAGGGTAAACGGGGCTGCATAGATTCCTCGTTTGAGCACACACACACACCCCCCCCCCCCCCCCCCACTCACCCACTCCCTTCACCACCCATCCTCATCCCATGTTTTCTACTTGCCCTCCCCCTCCCCCTCCCCCCCCCCCTCCCCCCTCCCCCCCCCCCCCCCCCCCCCCCCCCGCCTTACGTGTAGCCATAGTGTCCAAATCGGCCACGGCAATGGCCACGGCGCCGGCCACTGTAGCCAAGATGGCGGGCATGCCGTGCAAGTTGTTGATCCCACACGTGTCGTGGATCTTCAGACGGGAGGTCAGGAAGGGCTGCGCGTGCACCACAGGAAGTGACATCATCATGGTGACAGTACAATCATTCAGGAACATAAAAGCCATCATACTCACGATAATCGACTGTCAACAGAGCAGCACAGGAGGCATAGCAACACAAATAAACACATGGATTTGACTTGAAAGGAATTACGTAAAACAAACAAACAAACAAAACAAAAAACCTGACACAACGTCTGATTCACGATTTATGGGCAGCAAAACATCGCCATAGTTAACGTTTATCAGCTGTCTAAGATCAGATCGACATCTACCCAATAGCACCCAAATCCTACATACGGAGCAATCACAAATGGCCCTGGAAGAAAAAGAAACATGACAGAAAAGAAAAAGAAAAACAGCACCAACATGACTGGACAGGAGGGCAGTGTCTCCTCCGCTGGGTGGCCTCAGAACGACATGACTGGAATAGCTTGTCAGAGACTGCTGGTGCGGAGACCGCGGAGTTCAAGCGATCATCATTGTAGCCATCATTATCATCACGACCACCCATTAAAGATAATGAAATGACCTGCTGTCGTGAAACTTTAGTCTCGATATAATGAAAGACTCTCGCACAAAAAGGTCAGGTGATAATGATAGCAAAGTTTAAAAGGTATTTGAAATAAATCCCCCAATCCATTGAATAAACGAATTACAATAGCATCATACCCGCAATGACTGACCAGCACACAATGCTTTACGCCATTTGTCTTGTAGTTCGTTTGTCCATGTTAACCGGCAGAGTTATTTCAAATACTTTTAACATTTGTTCAATTTCGGTCTGCAGTCATGGCATTTTGCAAGTGATGATAAGAACAATACTGACAGGAATGTAACGGTGGCAGCAGCAGTTGTCTGTCATGAAATATAGCTATACTCAGTATCGCCAGCAATGTCATTATCATTGCAATTATTCATCATCTGCGTCATCACCATCATCTCTAACACGATTGTGTCCCTCACAATTCGCATAACATCACCTTCACCGTCGTCATCACCGTCTTCGTGATGATCATCAACACATGTCACTGAAACAGCTGGGCCATTCCCTATTCGCCCACTCCCCTAGCCCCCCCCCCCCCCTCCCCACCCCCTTTGGATGTCTCCTACTGGTTATCTTTCCCCTCTGAGTGAACTGACTACCACGCAACTCGCTCCGGTCCTCCCTTACACCAACCTCACCAAGGCTCGTCCCTTTCTCAAATTTCCTGACCAACACTACATGTGTATGTATCTCTCGGGCCTGGTTGATGCCGGGATAGATTGTGAAAGTAATCCTAGAGCACGGCCCTCTCATGCAGTTTCAAACCAAACTGGAAATCCGCAGCATCATCTTCATCCTCCTCAACATCGTTCAGCATTTAAAAACAAAGTCTCACATTCTATGGTCCTTCATGCCTTTCTGTCATGGTGAACTCAGTTCCAATCACCTCACCTCATCCATGCCCTTGCGTTAGTTGTGTCGTGGACATCGGTATCAGTAAAATTCATGGGGACTGTCGTTGGACGGACGTGGTGGCGCCCTCCGGAGGGAGAGCTCACTCACGCTGGCTTCGCGACAAACCAATCATTATCGTCAGCTGGGAGCTCAGCAGGTGGTGTGTCTTGCGTGTATCGGATCAGAACAGGTGTCACTGAACACGACTGAAGTGACTCGGCAACAGTGCAGTGTCTCCTCTAGTGAGTTGCCTCATGATGACTTGACACTAACTGCTCCATGTCGGCACTGCGGCGGGACGGGCAGGCTCTGTGTGTGGCGTGTGTGCGCGCGCGCGCGCGTGTGTGTGTGTGTGTGTGTGTGTGTGTGCGTGTGTATGTGTGTGTTGTATTTGTGTGTACAAGCGCGTGCAGTGTGTGTGTGTGTGTGTGTGTGTGTGTGTGTGTGTGTGTGTGTGTGTGTGCGTGTGCGTGTGTGTGCTGTGTTTGTGTGTACAAGCGCGTGCAGTGTGTGTGTGTGTGTGTGTGTATGTGTGTGTGTGTGTGTGTGTGTGTGTGTGTGTGAGAGAGAGAGAGAGAGAGAGAGAGAGAGAGAGAGAGAGAGAGAGAGAGAGAGAGAGAGAGAGAGAGACTCAAAAAAAGACTGAACAACTTTATTCAGATAAAGGTCTGGGTCCGTCACTGAAGGGGGATGTACACATGACAAAGAGAATCTGAGAGAGAGAGAGAGAGAGAGAGAGAGAGAGAGAGAGAGAGAGAGAGAGAGAGAGAGAGAGAGAGAGAGAGAGAGTAGAACTCGATGTGACCGCTAGATGTGGCTGATCTCTAACAACAGGGAACATTCAGACTTGACGTCCACACAACCACCTCAGGGCAGATCAAGTACTAACGGAGCGGGGGGGGGGGGGGGGGGGGGGGGGGGGGGGGGGGGGGGGGGGGGGAAATGGTGTTTCCAAACTGGTGCGTGAAACCTAACCGAACTTTTGTAAAAGTGTATGTGTTTGGGGGGGGGGGGGGGGGGGGGGGGGGGGGAGCAAGATGTGCAAATTTTCTATTTTCTTCGTTTTTTTTTTTTTTTTTGTGGTCGATAACGTGCATTGTACGGCTCTCCTGCCACCTGACGATTTATTCCCTGTGCATTTTTTGAAATTTTGAAGAAACTGGCTATTTTTTTTTCCTATTTATTGATGTACCATTTTATTTCAACGTATTAATGTTAACGCATGTGTGATGTAGGATTTTCCCTTTTTGGTCGAGTTAGATTTTTGTTGGGGGGGGGGGGGGGGGGGGGGGGGGGGGGGGGGGAGGGGGCGTGGGGCTTGTCTATTTTTCAAATAACCAACAATGTGGATTTGTATATATTTTTTTCCAGTAGTTAAGAGGGATTTGTATATTACGTCAGTAATGTGCCATTCATCTTAGCTATTGAATCTCATTTTTACATGTCTATTGAAAAGAGCGGTGAGTCTCCCTACAGACTCACAGCACTATACAAGTCCTAATATTATTTATTTTATTTAATTTATTTATTTATTTTTTTAAACTTACTTATCTATCTATTTATTATTACTATATTTTATTTCGGGGGGGGGGGGGGGGGGGGGGGGGGGGGGGGGGGGGGGGGGGGGGGCAGAATCCCGGGAACCTCCCAATCCGCCCTGCACTTCACGTGATCTGGCCTGAGTGGGGTTTTTTTTTTTTTTACGTCTAAATATCCGGCTTACAGACAGACAGACAGACAGACAAAAGCAACCATCAAAGGCCAGAGAACACATACAAACTTACGCCAAAGTAACTAGGACACGTACAAACGCAGAAAGCCACAATCTCACACACAGTCATCCACAGAACATGTGCGAAGCCAACTCCAGGTCCCTGTCTCACAACTCTTACCTCACACAAAAACCCAGTAGGCGGAAAACCCCTGGACGGAAGCAGTGCTTACCGTGACGTATCGAAAGCCAAGGACACACAGAGCGCCCGCCAGTGAGCCAATGATCATCGCTCCGTACGTGCCGATCATCATGTCGGCCGTTGTGCCGACTCCCACGCCCCTGCTAGTGTGGCGTTCTGGATATGCACCTGGACTCCGACACAAGAGACGTGCGAGTGTGGTCAGTTCTGTGTGTGTCCCTTTTTCACCTACGCTTTGGACATGAGTGTGTTGGACGATTTTCCACAGACGATAACACTTTCAGTACAGATGAAGGCGTACGCGCGCGCGCGCGCACATACACACACGTACGCATGCATACACTAACACACACACACAGAACGGACGCACGCACCACGCACACACACACACACACACAACACATGTACGTGTGTACAGGCACGTGCACGCACACACACTACACGTACGCACCCACACACACCACACACAAAACACACACACACACACACACCCACCACACACACACACACACACACACACAAACACACACACACACACACACTATTTCACGAAATACTTGATTATGCAGGTGTACATACCATAAATTCTTACCTAGACAACTTATCTCCTAACATACTAAGAGCAGACCAGACTCCATCACTCGGGCCCCAACACTCACCATGTCGAACTTGCCGTGGGAGTGGAGAAGGGGGGAGACTTGATTAACTTAACATCCACAACATACACGTGCAGGGCTATGTACCACAAGTTCCCGCTAGAACAGCTAATCTACCGACGTCCCTGGGACAGACCAGACTCCATCACTCAGGCCCAACACTCACCATGTCGAACTTGCCGTGGGAGTGGAGGAGGGAGGAGACGGCGAAGGTGACGACGCAGCAGGCGGCCAGGGCCAGGTAGGTGTTGATGACGGCCCGGTGCTGAGCGTCCTCCACGGCCAGGGCGCTGTTAAAGCTGGGCCAGAAGAGCCACAGGAACACCGTGCCTGCCACCACAGTCCGCAAGGTGACCTCACCCGCCCAGCACCCACTTCAATGGAGACGATCACCATCTCTCCTCGTTGGTTTTTTTTTGTTTTGTTTGTTTGTTTTTTTAGAGAGAGAGCGGGGAGAGGGAGAGAGAGAGAGAGAGAGAGAGAGAGAGGGGAGACGAGAGAGAGAGAGAGAGAGAGAGAGAGAGTACTTACATAGCGCCTATCCCCAGCCAGAGACCAAGCTCTAAACGCTTTTACAATTCGCGTTCTCGTTTACACAACGGGCTGCCTACCTGGGTAGAGCCGACTGAAGAGCCGCCTGCTGGCGCTTCATTCAGTCGTGTCCCCCGTGTCATTCAGTCAATATCGTCATTCAATTTAACAACTCTTTCATCTTTTCGATTTTTTTTTTCACGCAGAGTGTATGCTATGTGTAACGTGTCATCCATACCAGGAGCCAAACTGGCCTTATCTTCCGAAAGTTGGTGATGGATTTTACGCGTGTGCAAGATGTGCGTGCGTTCACAACGGAACCTCGGTTTCTAGTCTCATTCGAAGGACTGTGTGGGAAATGGAGTCAGAACCAACGTTAACTCCCCTCCCCCCCCCCTCCCCGCTGTACCGAAACGGCCCTGTGGAGATTCGAACTTTGCAGCTTTCCTACTATTTCTCCATGTCTAAGTCCTATTGGCTCGTGAAGGTCACTAATTTTTGAGGCTGGAAAGTTCACTTGGTTAAGCACCGGACTCGTGATCCTGGTGATTTCGGCGTTGCGGGTTCGAATCTCCGTCAGGCCGTTTCAGTAGAGGGGGGATGTTTCCCTCGGAGTTAACATTGGGCCTGGACCCCACTTCCCTTAAAGGTCCTGTGAATGAGATTATCAACTGAGGTTCCGTGTGCAAACGCTGCATAACATCTTGCATGCATGTAAAATCCCATCTCCAGCTAGAGACCAAGCTCCAAGCGCTTTACCTGACACACGGTCCTTGCCCAACGGGCTGTAGAGCTGCGTGATTTTTACCTGACACTCTGTCCTTACCCAACGGGCTGTAGAGCTGCGTGATTGCACAGCATTTTGTCGTTTCCCCGTCATTCAGCCTGTCAGTCACTCAGTGTTTCATTCACATTTCCGTTCTTATGGTGCATGCTAAGCGTCCGTGTGTCATCCATAATCATCCAACATGCACACTGGCTTTCTCATCCCGAAAGTCAGTCATAGGATTTCACGTGTCAGCAAGACGTTACGCGTGCGTTCATGCACGGAGCCATGGTTTATAATCCCATTCAAAGTCTTTTGCGGAAGTAGAGTGGGAACCAATGTTAACTCTGTGGGGGAAAAAATCCCCCCCCCCCCTCCCCTATAACGAAACAACCCTGCGGAGATGCAAACTCATAACCCCAGGCGCGCTCTTCCAATTGAGCTTTCCGGCCTCAAAGGTCAGTTACTTTAACGAGCCAACGGGACTCCAAGCAGGGCAGGTAGTAGGAAAGCCATGCGAGATATGATCCTGTGAGTTTTGATCTAGGACTTCAACACTTGTACTGATCCAGGAGCCCACAACATAGAGAGGGTAGGGCTGAGTGCATAACTGAATGAATGAGTCCGTACACAACGAAAAGAGTCTGCAAGACGATCTCTTGGATGAGACTTAGCAGGTGGGCTGACCTCCACATTGATCCGGCAGCTTGGTAGGCCATGTGATTCTTAGCTGGTACGTTCTCTATTTCTCTATCTGTCTGTGTGTCTTTCAGTGTATGGGTCTTCATGAGTACATTTTATAGACACACATGCATGCGTAATAGTGTACGCCCTTCAGATCAATTATCATCTGTGAAACAAAACAACGTGTGTGTGTGTGTGTGTGTGTGTGTGTGTGGTGTGTGTGTGTTGTGTTTTGTGTGTGTGTGTGTGTGTGTGTGTGTGTGTGTGTGTGTGTGTGTGTGTGTGTTGAACAGCGACACAGATGAGGGGAGGAGGGAGGAGTGGGGGGAGGTGTGCGTGTGTGTGTGTGCGTGCGTGCGTGCGTGGTGCGTGTGTGTGTGTGTGTGTGTGTGTGTGTGTGTGTGTTAAACAGGCGAGACAGATGGGGGGAGGAGGGGGGGAGTGGGGGGGGGAGGGTTTTGTGTGTGTGTGTGTGTGTGTGTGTGTGTGTGTGTGTGTGTGTGTGTAGGATGGGGGCGAGTAGGTCTGGGACAAACTTGTACAGATTCCTGGATCGGATATTCATTGCTGTGAGAAAAAATCTTTCATATGAACGGCCAGTCACCTTGTTCTATGGATTTATCTTAGCACAGTCTAGGCAGTCGTTTCGTGCCAGTCTTTCATCACTCGGAAAGACAATTTCTTAAATGATGGTCAAACGGCAACCGTCAACAGCGAGTCAACAATGCACACACACACCAAACACACACACACACACACACACACACACACACACACACGCTAGTACTCACTAACCATCACGCCTGTGTCACTAGCATCCCAACATATGAGTGACAGCATGGTTATGCATGGGAATTTTGACTAGTTTACTGTTCCCTGCCTCATTTCATATTTTTATTTTCGTTTCCATCAAATTCGAAGTCACCTGTATTTGTATCTGTTCGTCCATGTACTTGTCTGACTATATTCAAGATTGAAAAGGCGGTGCCAGTCTTGAATAAATGTTAATTTACATTCTTCATTTCTCCAGTTGTTTACTACTGTGTAGATGTGTTCGGCACAGGGCATATAGGCTAGCTTGGAACTTTTTTTTTTTTTTTTTTTTGGGGGGGGGGGGGGGGGGGATGTTTCATTGTTTGTTTCTGTGTGCTCAGTGCTGTCATATCTGTGGGTGATTCGGTGTCGTAAGCCGCATTCCTATGGAGTTATGGGCGTGTATTTGTTTTCTTGTGGGAGCAAGAGTTACCCTACTTGTTTCTTGCGGAGAAAACCGGAAGACTCTTCCACTTCCGGAACGAATTGACCCTGATCTTAACCCTAACCTGACCTTCAATCTAATCTGCCTGTCCCCAGCCTTGACCTGAACGCACCAAACTCTGTAGGCTTGATCTAGGACTTCACCACTGCTTGTATAAAATCTCATGTAGCAACTTTCGTCGATGAATTGTGCCCTTTAAAGTTTGGGGACAGTAGAGTTGTCTTTCTCCTTTCTCCATCGATAAAGGAAAAAAATCTCTCTTTCTCACCACACTCCCCCCCCCCCCCCCCCCCCCCCCCTTTCTTCCCCCACCTCTCTACACATGAGTAGACCA
>CM065743.1:4629850-4672350 GCA_033310375.1 Conus canariensis
CTTGACTCCTCTAGAACAATTAATATAGTCAGTAAGTTTCGCTCCACAACGGACTCTGGTTCTTACTCTATCATACATACTTCTAAT
The DNA here is from genome assembly GCA_033310375.1 of Conus canariensis. Lineage (NCBI taxonomy): Eukaryota > Metazoa > Mollusca > Gastropoda > Neogastropoda > Conidae > Conus > Conus canariensis. The sequence continues at coordinate 4,629,938 of CM065743.1, forward strand.
ACATCTATGGAGTTTACCTTTAATACCATTTTTTGTCAAAATGGGCCAGAGGAGATTTCTATTAATGGAGTCAAACGCTTTTTCAAAATCTATAAAAGCTACGTATAACTTCCTATTGTAAGAAAACTGCTTCTGCACAAGTGCAAGCAAAGTAAACATGTGATCAGTAGTTGAGTAACCCTTCTTAAAGCCTGCTTGATAATCACCTGTGATATTATTTTCCTCTACCCATTCTTGCAATCGGTTATTAATAATTGTCCCAAAGATTTTACTACTAATATCACTAATAGAGATCCCTCTGTAATTGTTGGGGTTATTAACATCACCCTTTTTAAAAATTGGCAAAATAACTGATTCAGTCCAGTTTTCTGGAAAAGTACCTTTATCAAATAATATATTAAACAATTTCAGAAAGAATTGCATTACCTGATCAGAAGCATGTTTAAATAGTTCACCAATAATGCCGTCTGGGCCAGCCGCCTTGCGATTTTTCAATTTTCTACACGCTAATACTACTTCGTCTTGTGTAATTGGTCGATTCATATAACTATCATTGTTGACATCAAGTGTTTGGTCAACACACATGTTACTAACATCAGATTCTAGTAGAGCCTGGAAATGTTGAAACCATGTATCAATACTAATGTTATTCCTGGGCTGTTTTCTTTTGAAAGAAATCCTCTGAATAGTATCCCAAAATTCCTTTTGACAGTTTATAGATGATACAAGTTTTTGAACTAAAGAATTGTTGAAGTCTTTCTCTTTTCTCTTCAATAAATGTTTATATTCTCGCCTTGCAACTGAGTAAGCATTTTTGTCCACTGTCTTTAAAGTGCAACGACTGATACGAAGTAACCTCCTGGCTTTTCTTTTACTAGCATCACATTCTTTATCATACCAATCACAAGGTTTTTTGTTACTATTAATATATATACACCTTCTCATGCAGTCTGCACTTTCTTTCATGCCATCATTAAACATATTTAGCGCATAATTTATATCCGCGTCTAATAAATCTATAGCAACATCTATCTTTGTACGAATTCTATCACTACATAATGTACTATGAAACAAATTAGCATGTTCATCATTCCAGACGAGTTTTTCTATAACCTGTTTTTCAATCTTGTTACTGGCATGTACAGTATTTTCTTTAGGAAAAGCAATAGAAAGCGATACAGGTAAGTGGTCAGAATCTATACGTTCTAAAACATTAAGCATACATGAATCATACAAAAGAGCAAAAAGTTCTTTAGAAAATATGAAATAATCTACAACACTGGAACCAGTATCAGACATGTATGTATAGCGACCTTCAAGGTCACCTTTACACACGCCATTAAGAATGCACAGATCTACAGCAGTGCACACATTCAGTAGCAATTTACCATAATTATTCAATGTACAATCTTCGGAGTGTCGATCAATACTGAGAGGCCGGCTATGGAAATGCTCATCAAGAACATCGTTCACAGATATGTCTTGTGAAATGTTAGAGGTTCTGCTATTGAGGTCACCATTTATTATCACATAAACATCCCTAGGTAACAATAAATCAACGAGACATTCTTCAAGTAAATTATACCATTATCAATATCAAAATGGGCATAAAAAGGTGAACCTTCTGGAGGTATATAGGCACAAAAGTACAAAATATTCCAAATAATCTTTTATCGATCAAGAACACACAAAAGTTTGAATGATTAACGTCGATGATTTTAACAAAGGGAGACAATTCTTTTCTGAATAAACAAATCACTCCGCCTGATCGCCTTCCTTGTTTTGAAAATTTAACTGCAGATTTACAAAATACTTCATAACCAACAAACACATCAGCACGACATTCGTCCATAAATGTTTCAATCAAACATATGAAATCAAACTCGTAAATAAACGACATAAAATCACAGTCGGTAAGTTTAGAATATAAGCCATTCACATTCCACAACAGGAAGGAAAAAGGTTTCTTTACATTTGTACACGCTGTGCCGTTCACTTGTTTGCACGTGTTTTTCACAGTATGTCCGGACTCACCTCTCTGACCCACAAAAAACGGTTCACCGTTGACACTGCCACAAGTGACAGGCGATTTCACCGGTGTAGCTTTTTTGTCAGTACCTTCTTCTGCCACACAGGTGTAGGTCAAATTTTCATCAAGTGGCCGGCCACCCCCCTATCTGGATTCAACTAATCTGCTTTGGTCGTCGAGAAAATACTTTGTCCCGTCAATGAGGAGATGATCAAAGATCATCGCCGCTCTTTTGCCTTCTGACCTTGCTTTCTTCAGATGGGGGGAAAGACCACGCCTTATCTCCCTAACGCGAGAGGAGAAATCCTCGCCCACAAAGATATTACTCCCTTTTAATTTTCTCTTCGCTCTTAAGATTTTCGTTTTGTCTTTGTAAGATGAACATCGAGCGATGATGGGAGAATCAGGTTTGGCATTTATTCTATGTACCCGATCGAACTCAATGTCCCGTGTCAAATCTAACTGATCAGTTAAGAGATCATGTATTTTACCTTCACATCGTTCGCTGGTTTCATTTTTATCTCTCGGGATACCATAGAAAATTAGGTTATTTCGTTTTGATCTTCCTTCTAAATCATCCGCCTTTCTTTCTAATTGTTCAAGTCTCGTAGTGAGATCAGAGTTCTTTTTTGCTAGCACAGCATTCTCTTCTTTTAAAGATCCCACCTCCTCCCTCAGATCCTTCAATCCATGATGTAGTGCAGCGAACTGGTCATTCAGATCCCTGACACTCCTCTCTATGTCGGTGAATTTAATGTTCATTTCCTTAAATGTACAGTTCATAGAGTCCAACATACCCATGATGTCAGCATTGGTGGGCTGTTGAGGAGAAGTGGGTGTCGTCTGTTCACGGTCCGCCGATGAAGCGCCAGCCTTGTCCGCACTGGTGCTGCGTGATGAGCTGCCAAGCCGGGTCTGCTTCATGCTGTCCGCCCTGGGTCCGGGGTTCTGCTCCACATCGCCACAGCGTAGAAGTAGTCCGCCCCAGAACATTAACGTGAGGAGCAGGCCAAGGGTTGCACCGTCCGTCCTGGTTCGTAGTGTCAGCATGGCGATCGCAATGGCGGCTTTCTTCCTGGCTCGCTTCGCCATAAAGGTAATGTAGACGGGCACGAAGGATCCACATCTCGCTCTGAATACTTGTGGTCCTGATGGCATGGTGACTGATCGATGTACAGGTCAAAGTACTGGACTGTACAGTGACGGTAACTGACAGAAGGGACAATAAACTTCAGAGCTCTTTAATGTCCGACTGCTCGAACTGTGACACAGTTCACGCCCCCCAGAGAGAGAGAGAGAGAGAGAGAGAGAGAGAGAGAGAGAGCAACTTGCGTTCTTCAGTCCTTCGCATCTTCACAGTAACTAACCATGTTCAACAAAACCAACCAAACAATCAACCAACCAGCCAACCAACCAGCCAACGGTCAACAAACCAACCAACCAACCATCCAATTAACCAACCAACCAACCAACCAACCAACCAAACAACCAACCAACCAACCAACAACCAACCAACCAACAACCTACCAACCAACCAACCAGCCAATCAGCCAACCACCCACTCATCCAACCAACCAACCAACCAACCGACCAACCAACCAACCACCCAACCAACTAGCCAACCAGCCAGACAACCAACCAACCAGCTGGCCAACCAACCAGCCAGCCAACCGATCAACCAGCCAAGCAACCAGCCAACCAACTAGCCAACCAACTAGCCAACCAACCAACCAACCAACCAACCAAGCAAGCAACCAACCAGCCAACCAACTAGCCAACCAACCAACCAGCCAACCAACTAGCCAACCAACAAGCCAACCAACTAGCCACTCAACAAACCTACCAACAGTCAACAAAACAAGCAACCAACCTAGCAACCAGCCGGCCAACCGAACAACCAGCCAACCAAACAGCCAACCTACCAACCAATCAGCAATCAACCAACCAAGCAGCCAACCAACCGACCAGCCAACCAACCAGCTAAGCAGCCAACCAACCAGCCAGCCAACTAACCAGCCAACCAACGAACGAACCAGCCAATAAACCAACAGTCAACCAACCAACCAACCAGCCAACCAACCAACCAACCAACCGAGCAACCAACTAACCAGCCAACCAACCAAGCTACCAACCAACCAAGCAAAGCGCGTGGTGCTGTTATTTCGCAGAAGATTGGTGGATGGAAGACAGGAAGGGGCTGGAATGGGGGGGGGGGGGGGGGGGGGGGGGGGGGGAAGAGGTGGGGGATCAGTACATCACAAGTAAACACCGACACAAAAGAGGATCTGTGGCGGTAACTAACCCCCTTCCTGTTTAAATTCAGCTGCATTTCCCGCCCTCAGTCACCTCGTCTTAAAACTGATTTTAAAACAGGACCACCTGAAAGTCTTACAAAGGAATTGTTAGTCATTCCGTAAGACAACAATATGGATAAACAGATCACAAAACAAAACACGACGTGTGTCGACCTCTTAGCTCTCCTTCAGGCCCAACAAACAAACAAACAAACATTCAATGACCACGACAACGAAGAACGAACAATCACTCATCTTCTCACATTCAGCGTAAGATGGGTGTAGACTTCAAAGTCGTCCTTGCTTTCCCTGTCTCCCCCTTCCCTCCCCCACCCTCCACACCCCCACCCTGTCAGCTAGAACCCCCCCCCCCTCCACACCAACCCCTCCATACACACACACACACACACCTGCAGAATGGAGAGGCCGATCCACTCGTTGACGGCGAAGAGCACCATCTCCAGCAGGCCAATGACCACCAGTTGTAGAGGGCTGGTTTTGCCCAGCAAGGCACACATGGTGATCAGGATGGTCGCCACCGCGAACTCCGCAGTCAGCATCCTGGAAAGGTAGGGTAGGGGGGTAGGGGGAGTGGGAGGGGTAGGGATAGGGGAGGGGAGGGTCCATTATTAGTGGGTGCTGGGAGAGAGAGAGAGAGAGAGAGAGAGAGAGAGAGAGAGAGAGAGAGAGAGAGAGAGAGAGATGTGTGTGTGTGTTTGTGTGTGCGTATGTGTGTGTGCGCGCGTGTACGTATGTGTGTGTATATGTAGATGCTTTGATATACTACACAGGGAGTGAGAAGGGAGAGAGGAGAACAGAAGGGGAAATACATTGAGAGAGAGAGAGAGAGAGAGAGAGAGAGAGAGAGAGAGAGAGAGAGAGAGAGAGAGAGAGAGAGAGAGAGAAAATTCAAATTCAGATCCAATGGAATAACATCACAACTTCACGCACGAATCAAACGGTCTTGATACCACACACACACACACACACACACACACACACACACACACACACACACACACACACACACACACACGTGCGCGCGCGCCTTTTCTTTCTGTCTCTGTCTGCCTGCCTGCCTGCCTGCCTGCGTGTCAGTCTGTCTGTGTCTCCATCTATCAAACAAACATGCGCACGCGCATTCTTGCGGGCATACTCTCTGTGTCACACACACACACACACACACACACACACACACACACACACACACACACACACACCTCTCTCTCTCTCTCTCTCTCTCTCTCTCCTCATCACACACACACACTCTCTCTCTCTCTCTCTCTCTCTCTCCACACACACACACACACACACACACACACACACACACACACACACACACACACACAATCTCTCCCTCTACTTTCTCTTTCCTCCCGGTCTCTGTCTCTGTCTATCTCTCTCTCTCTCTCCTCTCTCTCTCTCTCTCTCTCTCTCTCTCACACACACACACACACACCTACCTCTCCCCCCCTCTGTCACTTTCCTTCCCCCCCCCCCCCGCTCTCTCTCTATCTCTCTTTCTCACACACACACAGCTCCTCTCCCCCCCCTCTGTTATTTTCCTCTCCCCCCCCCCCCCGCTCTGTCTCTCTCTGTCTCTGTCTCTCTCTGTCTGTCTCTCTCTCTCTTTCTCTCTCTCTCTCTCTCTCTCTCTCACACACACACACACACACACACACACACACACACACACACACACACACACACACACACACACACACATCTCTCCCTCTACTTTCTCTTTCCTCCCGGTCTCTGTCTCTCTCTCTCTCTCTCTCTCTCTCTCTCTCTCTCACACACACACACACACACCTACCTCTCCCCCCCTCTGTCACTTTCCTCTCCCCCCCCCACTCTCTCTCTATCTCTCTTTCTCACACACACACAGCTCCTCTCCCCCCCTCTGTTATTTTCCTCCCCCCCCCCGCTCTGTCTCTCTCTGTCTCTGTCTCTGTCTGTCTGTCTGTCTGTCTGTCTCTCTCTCTCTCTTTCTCTCTCTCACACACACACACACACACACACACACACACACACACACACACACACACACACACACACACACATCTCTCCCTCTACTTTCTCTTTCCTCCCGGTCTCTGTCTCTCTCTGTCTCTCTCTGTCTCTCTCTGTCTCTCTCTGTCTCTCTCTCTCTCTCTCTCTCTCTCTCTCTCTCACACACACCACCTACCTCTCCCCCCCTCTGTCACTTTCCTCTTCCCCCCCCCCCCCCCCCCGCTCTGTCTCTCTCTGTCTCTGTCTCTGTCTGTCTGTCTGTCTGTCTGTCTGTCTCTCTCTCTCTCTCTCTCTCTCTCTCTCTCTCTCTCCACACACACACACACACACACACACACACAACACACACACACACACACACACTGCGAGAAGGTCACTACTCACGTGGTGATCCCGACGTGAACTTTGCCCCCGTGGCTATGCAGATAGCCCGCCACCAACATGGCCCACTGCAGCAGGAGGGCCCCCATCAGCATGTTGAGCCCCACACTGCTGTAACTGTAGCGCCGCAGAAAGGTCAGCAGCAACCCGAAGCCGATGAAGATCATCACGTGCACGTCCTGGAACACTGGGTGACGTCACCCGTGACGTCACGCCGGGTAGCGGTGTCAGTCAGTTCCTGCCTGGGGAAGGGGGAGTGTTGGAGGATGATGGAAACGGCGGGGGGGGGGGGGGGGGGGGGGGGGGGGGGGGGGGGGGGGGGGGGGGATGGGTGGGTGGTGGTGCAGATTGGGTAGGGTGGATGGGGTTAAGATGGTGTGTGTGTGTGGTGTGGTTGTTGTGTGTGTGTGCGTGCACGCGCGCGCTCGTGCGTACGTGCGTATGTGTGTGTGTGCTGATAGTTGTGGGCACACGTGTGTGTGTGTGTGTGTGTGTGTGTGTGTGTGTGTGTGTGTGTGGTGTGTGTGTGTGTGTGTGTGTGTGTGTGTGCGTGCGTGTACGTGTGCTGTGCATGTGCGTGTGTGTGTGTGTGTGTGTGTGTGTGTGTGTGTTGTGTGCGCGCGCGTTTATGGGTGCGTAGTGTGAATACGCAGACAATGCTTAATGTGCGTGAGAAAGTACATGCACACACGCATGAACACGTACACATATACAACAAACTGTATTTGAAACAAACAAACAAACATTCAAACAAATGAACAGTCCGCACTTGAACCAACCAACCAACCAACCAACAATCGACCAACCAACCAACCGACCAACCAACCGACCACGCAAGCAAGCAAGCAAGCAAGCAAACAAACAAACAAACAAAAAGCTCCCCTTCCCCACTCTGCATTAAGTTTCTGCGAATAAGCAGCAACATCTTCAACTGATGACATCAAATCTTAAATAAATGTTAGCGAACCGCCCAGAGAACGTGGACAAACGAGTCACAAGACGAAACACAACTAGTTTCGACCTCTTAGGCTTCATCAGTGAGACATTAACGAATAAACAATGAAAATTCACTTAGCTTGATCGCGAAGTGATCTGAAGCGATCAAAGCTAAGTGAATTTTCATTGTTTTATTCGTTAATGTCTCACCTGATGAAGACCTAAGAGGTCGAAACTAGTTGTGTTTCGTCTTGTGACTCGTTGTCCACGTTCTCTGGCGTTCGCTAACATTTATTTAAGATTGTTTAGATTTCCGCCTGCAGTCCTCTCGCTTTGCAACTGGATGACATCAGTTTTGATCTCTCTCTCTCTCTCTCTCTCTCTCTCTTTCTGAGGGGAGGAGAAGAGGGTGGGAGGGATGGGGGGGGGGGGGGTGAGAGTAAAGGCGGGTGTGCCTGCGTGCGTGGTATGTTTGGGAAATCTACTCCACATCCACAATTATCCCCAACCCCCCCGAACTCACTGGGGTAGTATCTTGCTATGGGGCCCCGCTCCGGCAACACCGCTTGATGTCCGTGACCCTCGTGACCTTCGCTCTCTGACCCGGAAGCCTCGCTGTCGTTCTGAAGGTCGTTGGTCTTCGGCATGAGCGAGGCTGAAGGCCTGGCGGTGTCTTCATAGTCGACGGTGAGGCCGTAGAGGACGATGAACACCACCTGCACAATCAGCAGCAGGATCGCCAGCTTGGCCTTCTGTAGCCGCACTGACGTCATGATGACGAAAATTCACGATGACGTCACTTAGGAGGCCTTTTGGAATGACGTGAGTGGGAGATGCTGAGGTCTGAAATACAAAGAAGAAAAAAAAATGTCTTTAGAATCGGATCAAGTGCGGAAATGCGAAAATCTAATTGAATAATTAGATATATTTGTAATCAATATCAATGAAACATACCCCCCCCCCCCCTTATTAAAATGCAATAAATAAAAAAAAAGTAGACAGGGCTGATTATTTGTATTTGATGCGGCTGTTCTGAATGTATTAGATTTATCTTTAGAAATCTGATTATTGATGAAGTAAAGCCAAACAAATCCTGAGAAAATAAATCAATGAAACATTCTTAGATTAACCCAATATGAAAAATCTGTGCAGTCTTAAGGGCAAACCCAGTAACAATAAAATAACTAGTAAATGTCCAGCATAAAAGGCGGCACAACCAAAACAGCCGAACACTGTCAACCCCTGGGAGACGGAGTCCATCCAGCTTGCCCATCACAGGCAATTATCTCCCCATGACTGCTTGCCCGAAACAATCCTGCGAGGCACAGTGGAGGGGTGACGTCCAACGGGCAGAGTCAAAACGCTAACCCTGGGCGGACATCATGAAGGACCGGCTGGTGACATCAACTCTACCCTGTCGCCCATGATTGAGGACATGGGGCTGCGGTGATCCTTCACAGCCCAAAACATCCATCACAACACGCCCACCATCTTCCCTCAAGAAGACGACGCCATGTTTTATAATCCGGTGTGCATTTCCTGATTTTAACGAGAAAGTCAGCAAGGGCAGAGAATCAAATGTGGGTGATGTAGAAGAAAAAGAAAAAGAAGAAAAAACAGATAACGGCGAATCCACGCAAATGAAACTTCCGGAAAACTGTAGACTACCCGTAGTCGATCATACATCTGATGACGTCCGTTCCGGTGTGGTTTTCCTTGGAGGGTAAGACATGGTTTGGCAGTCTGACTGAGGAGACACACATCTAAGAATAATTGAGGGGCGGGAGGGGGGGGGGTGGGGGTAAGGTCCTGGAAGGTTGTTGAAGGAGATATGGACGTTGGGGGGTCTTCCTATGTTCCCTGGTACATGTAACCCGCTCCCCATGGCTGTTCTGGCGGGTGAAGGTCTTCGTTGTCCAGGTGTGTGGAGACTGAGGTCTTCCAGTGTTCTCTGGTACGCGAGACCCGCTTCCCACGGCTGTTCTGAGACGTGAGGGTCTTCGCTGCCTAGGCTGAAAGACGTGTGGGCATTGAGGTCTGCTACCTCTACCTGTGTTTCTTGGCACGTGCGACTCGCCTCCTACGGCTGTTCCTGACGGAGGTGAAGGTCTTGGTTGCCTAGGCTGAAAGAGGTGTGGGCACTGAGGTCGTCTCCCTCTTCCTGTGTTCCTTGGCACGTTCGACTCACTTCTTGCAGCTGTTCTCAAAGCAGGTGAAGGTCTTTTTTTGTCAAGGCTGAAGAAAGTTGTGGATGTTGATGCCTTCCTGCCTTCCCGACCCATGTGGTTCTCTCCGACTGTTCCTAAAAGTATGTGAAGGTCTTTTGTGTCAAGGCTTGTCCGTGACTTCCCCTTGGAAGGGTTCAAGTCCTCTTGGGGTGTGAATACCACCATCCTTCACGCTGTCTTTCACACAGCGATATAACAGCAGGGCCAGACCCGTAGGGAGGGGGTGTGAATACCACCATCCTTCACGCTGTCTTTCACACAGCGATACAACAGCAGGGCCAGACCCGTAGAGAGGGGGTGTGAATACCACCATCCTTCACGCTGTCTTTCACACAGCGATACAACAGCAGGGCCAGACCCGTAGAGAGGGGGCGTGCCACGATTCCTCCCCCTCCTCTTTTTTCTTCTTCTTTTTTTGCTTAGACTGGAGCGTTGGATTTCATCATTCAGGAAAAGTGTCTCTGTCATGTGTCTCACAATGTTCATCATTCAGGAGAAATTTCACTGTCATGTGTCTCACAATGTTCATCATTCAGGAAAAGTGTCTGTCATGTGTCTCACAATGTTCATCATTCAGGAGAAGTGTCACTGTCATGTGTCTCACAATGTTCATCATTCAGGAGAACTTTCACTGTCATGTGTCTCACAATGTTCATCATTCAGGAGAAATTTCACTGTCATGTGTCTCACAATGTTCATCATTCAGAAGTTTCACTGTCATGTGTCTCACAATGTTCATCATTCAGGAGAAGTTTCACGGTCATGTGTCTTACAATGTTCATCATTCAGGAGAACTTTCACTGTCATGTGTCTTACAATGTTCATCAATCAGAAGAACTTTCACTGTCATGTGTCTTACAATGTTCATCATTCAGGAGAACTTTCACTGTCATGTGTCTCACAATGTTCATCATTCAGGAGAAGTGTCACTGTCATGTGTCTCACAATGTTCATCATTCAGGAGAAGTTTCAGGAGAACTTTCACTGTCATGTGTCTCACAATGTTCATCATTCAGGAGAACTTTCACTGTCATGTGTCTCACAATGTTCATCATTCAGGAGAACTTTCAGGAAAACTTTCACTGTCATGTGTCTCACAATGTTCATCATTCAGGAAATCTTTCAGGAGAAGTTTCACTGTCATATGTCTCACAATGTTCATCATTCAGGAGAAGTTTCACTGTCATGTGTCTCACAATGTTCATCATTCAGGAGATTTTTCAGAAGAACTTTCACTGTCATGTGTCTCACAATGTACATCATTCAGGAGAACTTTCAGGAGAACTTTCACTGTCATGTGTTTCACAATGATCATCATTCAGAACTTTCAGGAAAACTTTCACTGTCATATGTCTCACAATGTTCTTCATTCAGGAGAACTTTCAGGAGAACTGTCACTATCATATGTCTCAAAATGTTCATCATTCAGGAGAAGTTTACCTGTCATATGTCTCACAATGTTCATCATTCAGGAAAAGTGTCACTGTCATGTGTCGCACAATGTTCATCATTCAGGAGAACTTTCAGAAGAACTTTCACTGTCATGTGTCTCACAATGTTCATCATTCAGGAGATCTTTCAGGAGAACTTTCACTGTCATGTGTCTCACAATGTTCATCATTCAGGAGAACTTTCAGGAGAACTTTCACTGTCATGTGTCTCACAATGTTCATCATTTAGGAGAACTTTCACTGTCATACGTCTCACAATGTCCATCATTCAGGAGAACTTTCACTGTCATATGTCTCACAATGTTCATCATTCAGGAGAACTTTCAGGAGAAGTGTCACTGTCATGTGTCTCACAATGTTCATCATTCAGGAGATCTTTCACTGTCATATGTCTCACAATGTTCATCATTCAGGAGAACTTTCAGGAGAACTTTCACTGTCATGTGTCTCACAATGTTCATCATTTAGGAGAACTTTCACTGTCATATGTCTCACAATGTTCATCATTCAGGAGAACTTTCACTGTCATGTGTCTCACACAATGTTCATCATTGAGGGGAACTTTCACTGTCATGTGTCTCACAATGTTCATCATTCAGGAGAACTTTCAGGAGAAGTGTCAATGTCATACGTCTACCAATATTCATCATTCAGGGAAGTGTCATTGTCATATGTCTCACAATGTTCATCATTCGGAGAACTTTCACTGTCATGTGTCTCACAATGTTCATCATACAAGAGAACTTTCACTGTCATATGTCTCACAATGTTCATCATTCGGGAGAACTTTCACTGTCATGTGTCTCACAATGTTCATCATACAAGAGAACTTTCACTGTCATATGTCTCACAATGTTCATCATTCGGGAGAACTTTCACTGTCATGTGTCTCACAATGTTCATCATACAAGAGAACTTTCACTGTCATGTGTCTCACACTTTCACTGTCATGTGTCTCACAATGTTCATCATTCAGGAAACTTTCAGGAGAAGTGTCACTGTCATGTCTCACAACGTTGATCATTCAGGAGAACTTTGAGGAGAACTTTCACTGTCGTATGTCTCACAATTTTATCCTTCAGAAGTTTCACTGTCATGTGTCACAATGTTCCTCATTCAGGAGAACTTTCAGGAGAAGTGTCACTGTCATGTGTCTTACAATGTTCGTCATTCAGGAGAAGTGTCACTGTCATGTGTCTCACAATGTTCATCATTCAGGAGAACTTTCACTGTCATGTGTCTCACAATGTTCATCATTCAGGATAAGTGTCACTGTCATATGTCTCCACAATGTTCGTCATTCAGGAGAAGTTTCACTGTCATATGTCTCACAATGTTCGTCATTGAGGAGAAGTTTTCACTGTCATGTGTCTCACAATGTTCATCATTCAGGAGAAATTTCACTGTCATGTGTCTCACAATGTTCATCATTCAGGATAAGTGTCACTGTCATATGTCTCACAATGTTCATCACTCAGGAGAAGTTTCACTGTTATGTGTCTCACAATGTTCATCATTCAGGAGAACTTTCACTGTCATGTGTCTCACAATGTTCATCATTCAGGATAAGTGTCACTGTCATATGTCTCACAATGTTCGTCATTCAGAAGAAGTTTCACTGTCATATGTCTCACAATGTTCGTCATTCAGAGAAGTTTTCACTGTCATGTGTCTCACAATGTTCATCATTCAGGATAAGTGTCACTGTCATATGTCTCACAATGTTCGTCATTCAGCAGAAGTGTCACTGTCATATGTCTCACAATGTTCGTCATTCAGGAGAAGTGTCACTGTCATATGTCTCACAATGTTCATCATTCAGGAGAAGTGTCACTGTCATATGTCTCACAATGTTCATCATTCAGAAGAAGTGTCACTGTCATGTGTCTCACAATGTTCATCATTCAGGAGAAGTTTCACTGTCATGTGTCTCACAATGTTCATCATTCAGGAGAACTTTCACTGTCATGTGTCTCACAATGTTCATCATTCAGGAGAAGTTTCACTGTCATATGTCTCACAATGTTCATCATTCAGGAGAAGTGTCACTGTCATGTGTCTCACAATGTTCGTCATTGAGGAGAAGTTTCACTGTCATGTGTCTCACAATGTTCATCATTCAGGAGAACTTTCACTGTCATGTGCCTCACAATGTTCATCATTCAGGAGAAGTGTCACTGTCATATGTCTCACAATGTTCGTGCTGCTATGGTCGTTGAACCCAGAACCTCACCTTGTGCACAGTCCCTGGACCCTGCCAAGTGTCTGTGCGGTCCCCCCAAGCCCTCAGTGTCAATGTCTTCTACTCCCCCCCCCCCCCCCCCAACTCCCCTTCTAATCACTGTGACCCAGATCCAGCCCTGTACAGTTTTACTATTTTAGGTCAACAGGTGTTGTAAGTAAGAGCCGCACTAAAACACATGCTGGTTCTTGCCTGTCACATTAACTACATTCTCTCCCTGACCTTGTCATGCGGGGCAAGGAGAGATAAGAAAAAAGAAATGAACAGCTTATCTCCCATCCAAGGAACTAACATTCACCTGCAGTTGCACAATCTCCCACAACGATGTCACCTGCTAGTGTACCGGCCTGTTGTGTCTACTACCAAACCAAACCGGTGTAACACCCCAGATTGCCCCCGATCCCAGAATGCCCCCGGGGGACGTCTGGGTATACTGATGCGTCCCCCTGGGGAGGCATTCCAGAATGTCCCCCCATACCTGTTATGTCCCCCCATGGTTGACAATCACTGTCATCCCAGAATGCCCCCCCCCCCCCCCCCCCCCAACTTAGTGTAAGTCTCTCTCTCTGTCTCTGTCTGTCTGTCTGTCTGTCTCTCTCTCTCTCTCTCTCTCTCTCTCTCCCATCTCTCCCTCTCTCCCCCCCTCTCTCTCTCCCTCTCTCTCTCGGTCTCTGTCTGTCTATCTGTCTGTCTGTCTGTCTGTCTGTCTCCCTCTCTTTCTCTCTATCTCTTAAAGAGATAGAGAGAGAGAGAGTGAGTGAGTGTGTGTTTGTGTGTGTGTGTATGTGTGTGTGTGTGTGTGTGTGTGTGTGTGTGTGTGTGTGTGTGTGTGTGTGTGTGCGTGCGTGCGTGCTCGAGTGTATGCATGCGTGTATGTGTCTGAGTATATTCTCTGTAAGTGGATGCCTGCGCGTCTGTAATATATGACTGATCATTGATATTGTAGATTCTAAAGTTTCCGCTGTTCATTCACTCTCTCTGATAAGACAGTACTTGTAAGAAATAGTTCACTACGACTGTTATTACTATACATTTTGAGGCCAGATCCTGTTGGACACGGATCAACTTTGTTCATGTATGTATTTGATTATTCTACGCATGCAACCATTAATTATTTGATGCTACAATTTCGGAAGGATAGAAGGCTTGCTATTCCCTTTTAGCAATTCTTTTCCATTTAGATTGTCGGCTTCACTGATTTCATTTTGCATGCCAATTATAATAAAGAAAGGCACTATTTTCTTCCAATGGCAGCCATTTTGGAAAAGCGAAAATCGGATAAAACATACTGAAATTGGATAAAAATTTAGATACTATGAATCATTCTGGTTAACTGAATAATTTTCTTGATTGAGACCAAAATTCAGTATAAAATAATCACAATCAGGCATCATTTGTCCTCTGTATTTGCAGTTTACAAATCTGGTGGCGGCCATCTTGGATTTTACGCAACAACTCAAAATGCCCAACACTTACGAAGTGGCCTCCAACGGATTTGGATTCAGCACCCCAAAATCATGTTAGATCAACAAAAAACCGTAATATATAACACAAAACAAGGTACCCCTAAATATGGCCTGGACTAACAAGCAGGTGTGACGTATTTCTGTGTTCTGACACTTGTTGACACGCGTCACGCTTACTATGTTCCATTGATTAGCATTCATCCAGTTGCTGATTTTTAAAGAAACAATGTCTCCATTCAAAGCAAGTTGACACTTACCATGAAGAGTCACCTCCGGAAACACACACACACACACACACACACACACTCTCCTCTCTCTCTCTCTCTCTCTCTCTGTCTATCTGTGTCGCTCTCTGTCTGTCTGTCGGCCTCGCTTTCTCTCTGTCTGTCTGTCTGTCTTTTTCACTCTGTCTGTCGCGCTCTCTCTGACTGTCTTCTGGCTCTCTCTGCCTGTATTTCTCTGTCTGTCTGTCTCGCTCTCTCTGTTGTGCTCTCTCTGACTGTCTTCTGGCTCTCTCTGCCTGTATTTGTCTGTCTGTCTCTCTCGCTCTCTCTGTCTGACTGTCTGTCTCGCTTTCTCTGTTTGTCTTGCTCTCTGTCTGTCTGTCTTGCTCTGTCTGTCTGTCTGTCTCGCTCTGTCTGTCTGTCTGTCTCACTCTGTCTGTCTGTCTGTCTGTCTCGCTCTCTCTGTCTGTCTGTCTGTCTGTATCGCTCTCTCTGTCTGTCTCGCTCTCTCTGTCTGTCAGTCTGTCTGTCTCACTCTGTTTTCTGTCTCCTTTTCTGTCTGTCTGTCTCATTCTCTGTCTGTCTGTCTATTTTGCTGTCTGTCTGTCTCGCTGTCAAACTGTCTCACTGTATCTCTGTCTCTCTGTATATCTCCCTGTCAATCTCTTTGTCTATATGTCTGTCTATCTGTCTGTCTCTGTCTGTCTCTCTCTATCTCTCTCTCCCACTCCATTGTGCCTCTTTCTCTCTCTCTTCCTCTGTCCTTGTCCCTGTCTCTGTCTCTCTTTCTGTCTGTCTGTCTGTCTGTCTGTCTGTCTGTTTATTTCTCTCTCCCTGCCTCTGCCTCTGTCTTCGTCTGTTTCTAGGTTAGGTAAGCAAGAATCAGTGTTTTAATATGTCGCAGCGAGAGAGAAAGAGACAGACAGACAGACAGACAGACAGACAGACACGAGACAGACAGACAGACAGACACGAGACAGACAGACAGACAGACACGAGACAGACAGACAGAGACAGAGAAGAGAGAGAGAGAGAGAGAGAGAGAGAGAGAGAGAGAGAGAGAGAGAATTGGGGTGGGGGCATTCTGGGATGAAAATATATTTGTCCTCATGGGGGGCATAATAGATATGGGGGGGGGGGGGGGGGACATTTTAGATTGCCCCCCAGGGGGACGTGTCAGCATACCCAACATGTCCCGGGGGACATTCTAGCATACCCAACATGTCCCCCGGGGGACATTCTGGTATACTGAAACGTCCCCAGGGGGCATTCTGGGATACTGAAACGTCCCCTGGGGGGCATTCTGGGATACTGAAACGTCCCCCGGGGGGCATTCTGGGATGGGGGGGGGGGGGGCAATCTGGGGTGTTACACCGGCACAGACCTAGAGACAGAGGAAAATGAGTGCACTTCTTATCTACCCACTCTCAGGAATACAGATTTACATTCAGTCGCTCCATCTTTCAAAGCAAGGTCACTGTAAGTGTAACGGGCAGTTCTATATGTCATACCCATCCACCACCCTACTAGCTTCTGTGGTCCGTTTGGTGGGAGTAAAACATTGAACCCCAATACTCCCAACAAAGTCCCATTTCTGAGTTGCAGCGAACTCAACAAGTGAAACAGCAGGTTCAAAACAGAATCGAATAAAACATCCCCTAACCCCACGCACCAACTTTGACCGAAACTCAAACTCAAAACCACGTTCAGTGGATTCTGCACACGGAACTCTGTGTCAGAGATCATTGTTAGCCGAGGTGGGAGCGGCGCGGGGGGTAGAGGGAGGGACAGAGGAGAGCAGGAAAAGAAAGACCGAAGAAAGAGGGGGAGGGGAGGGAGGGGGGAAGGGCTAAGGAGGGATAGAGGAGAGCAGGAGAAGAAAGGCCGAAGAAAGAGGGGGAGGGGAGGGAGGGGGGAAGGGCTAAGGAGGGATAGAGGAGAGCAGGAGAAGAAAGGCCGAAGAAAGAGGGGGAGGGGAGGGAGGGGGAAGGGCTAAGGAGGGATAGAGGAGAGCAGGAGAAGAAAGGCCGAAGAAAGAGGGGGAGGGAGGGGGGGGGAGGGCTAAGGAGGGATAGAGGAGAGCAGGAGAAGAAAGGCCGAAGAAAGAGGGGGAGGGGGGGGGGAAGGGTAAGGAGGGATAGAGCGGAGAGCAAGGTGAGGAAGAAAAGGCCGAAGAAAGAGGGGGAGGGAGGGGGGGGGGGGAGGGCTAAGGAGGGATAGAGGAGAGCAGGAGAAGAAGGCCGAAGAAAGAGGGGGAGGGAGGGGGGGGAAGGGCTAAGGAGGGATAGAGGAGAGCAGGAGAAGAAAGGCCGAAGAAAGAGGGGGAGGGAGGGGGGGAGGGCTAAGGAGGGGTAGAGGAGGGCAAGAGAAGAAAAGCCGAAGGGAGAGAGCTCCTAACCTATATCAACAACTCTTGTCACAACCTCCGCTGCTCGGACGATCGCACGACACCGGTTAGACCGCAAGCGCCAGATTCCACAACCTCCTCATGTCTAGCACACTCTCCAAGATTTCCTGGACAGATCAGGTCAGGCTGATACGTCAAAGGATCCACTTCAGTCTGGAATCCTGAGAATGGTTCCTAATCCTCCGCGCTCTATTGACCGAGCTGTTAGTGTGGTGAACATCTCTTTGCTCATGGATTCGCTCTACTGACCGAGCTGTTAGTGTGGTGAACATCTCTTTGCTCATGGACTCGCTCTATTGACCGAGCTGTAGTGTGGTGAACATCTCTTTGCTCATGGATTCGCTCTACTGACCGAGCTGTTAGTGTGGTGAACATCTCTTTGCTCATGGACTCGCTCTACTGACCGAGCTGTTAGTGTGGTGAACATCTCTTTGCTCATGGACTCGTCAACACGAAAGGGTACCGAGCCGAAAAATCTGGCGGTAGACCGAGACTTGTTTGTGCAGTCTTCGTGGTTGAGGTGTTACAATACAGCAAGAGAAGAAACCAGAGTCTGTTATGTTGTAGTGTGGTAAGGGGTGTATGTAAATCTGTTGGTGCCCTTGTTTTACCGCCTCCCTGACAGACAGACAGACAGACAGACAGACAGAGAGAGAAGAGAGAGAGAGAGAGTTTTGTCGTGTGGGAGAGAGAGAGAGAGAGAGGAAGAGAGAGAGAGAGGGGAGAGAGAGAGAGAGAGAGAGAGTTTTGTCGTGTGGGAGAGAGAGAGAGAGAGAGAGAGAGAGAGAGAGAGAGAGAGAGAGAGATATTTTGTCATGTTAGAAAGAAAGAGAGAGGGAGGGATGGAGGGAGGGAGGGAGGGAGGAAGAGAGTGGGAAAGAGGGAGAGAGAGTGCTTTTTCGTGTGGTAGAGGGAGGGTGAGAGAGAGAGAGAGAGAGAGGGAGGGGTAGAGAGTCTTTTGCCATGTTAGAGAGAGAGAGAGAGAGAGAGAGAGAGAGAGAGAGAGAGAGAGAGAGTCTTTTGTCATGTTACACAGACAGACACACAGACAGACGGACAAAGAGCTGGGAACACTTCGCTCAGCTGACCTGATATTATCCATGTCCAGTGGAGGGTGGCGAATATTCGACTAATGTGTGTGGCGAAGTATTCGTTCGTTTGTCACCTCCCGTTTTCTGCCCACAGCTCTGACGAGCATCAATCGCTTCCAGCACCATAACACACACACACACACACACACACACACACACACACACACACACACACACACACACACACAGAGAGAGAGAATGAATGAATGAATGAATGAATGAATGAATGAAAGGAGTTTGCAAAGCCCACGTTTCATTAGGCGTGTTTCTCGCTCCAGTGAACCGAGTCATATTGATGGTGTTCAGTAATGCCTGTCGGCGGGAGGTTTCTCTCACGAAGCTCCTCACAAAACTGCTGGCGGTCACAGCACGTGTGAGGCTTTGTCTGGCATGGACGCCACCAATGAAACATCTCTTCAGAACGGTGGCTACCAAAAAGTCCTTCTAATGACAATACTTCTTGTCCACAACTTCTTTCTGATGTTCTCTTCAGAATGGCTACCGCCAGAACGTCCTTTCAATGGAAGTTCTCTGCATGGATACCACCAGAACGTCTTCCAGTGGAAGTTCTCTGCATGGATACCACCAGAACGTCTTCCAGTGGAAGTTCTCTGCATGGATACCACCAGAACGTCTTCCAGTGGAAGTTCTCTGCATGGATACCACCAGACTGTCCTTCCAATGGAAGTTCTCTGCATGGATACCACCAGAACGTCTTCCAGTGGAAGTTCTCTGCATGGATACCACCAGAACGTCTTCCAGTGGAAGTTCTCTGCATGGATACCACCAGACTGTCCTTCCAATGGAAGTTCACTGCATGGATACCACCAGAACGTCTTCCAGTGGAACTTCTCTGCATGGATACCACCAGACTGTCCTTCCAATGGAAGTTCTCTGCATGGATACCATCAGACTGTCCTTCCAATGGAAGTTCTCTGCATGGATACCACCAGAACGTCTTCCAATGGAAGTTCTTTGCATGGATACCATCAGAACGTCTTCCAATGGAAGTTCCCTGCATGGATACCCTCAGAACGTCTTCCAATGGAAGTTCTCTGCATGGATACCATCAGAACGTCTTCCAATGGAAGTTCTCTGCATGGATACCATCAGAACGTCTTCCAATGGAAGTTCTTTGCATGGATACCACCAGAACGTCTTCCAATGGAAGTTCTCTGCATGGATACCATCAGAACGTCTTCCAATGGAAGTTCTTTGCATGGATACCATCAGAACGTCTTCCAATGGAAGTTCTTTGCATGGATACTACCAGAACGTCTTCCAATGGAAGTTCTTTGCATGGATACCACCAGAACGTCTTCCAATGGAAGTTCTTTGCATGGATACCACCAGACTGTCCTTCCAATTGAAGTCTCCAATGGAAGTTCTTTGCATGGATACCACCAGACTGTCCTTCCAATGGAAGTTCTCTGCATGGATACCACTAGAACGTCTTCCAATGGAAGTTTCTCTGCATGGATGCTATCAGAACGTCTTCCAATGGAATGGAACCTTGGGCCTTTAACACCACAAGTCTGACGTCTTAACCACTGGGCCAAGCAGCCCTCTGTCCCCCCCCCCCCCCCACCCCCACCTCGATTTAAACACCTTGAACTTTCCCATCAGAACCCTCAGCACATGAAGTTCTGGATAGGGTCATCCGGGGCGAATAATCCTGCAATGATGTGTCTGTGATGAGGATTGGAACCAACGGCCTCAAAGTCCCTTGTTCGCCATGCTACCCACTGCACCCGGTGCGTGGGAGAAGGTAATCTTTCGCTACTCAGGGAATGATTGGTGGCGTGGACCTAACCTCCAGAGAATGAGAAGTTCTGAATGGAGGGAAGGGGGGGGGGGAGGGAGGGAGGGGGGTCATCAAAACCTCTGTTTAGATCCATAGATTCCCACTGGTGCGTGAGAAAAAAGTGTTCTGCCCGATGTATTGTCGAAGGCCAATATGAAAAGAAAAACGTCAGTATATGGCATGAATCGCCTACTAAGGGGAGGAGGGGGGTGGGGGTGTAAATGTGATCATGATCTTATCATCATCATCATCATCACACACACACACACACACACATACACACGCGCGCGCGCGCGCGTACGCACACACACACACACACACACACACACACACACACACACACCACCACACACACACACACGCACGCACGCACGCACGCACGCGCACACACACACACACAGAGATTCACACTCGCACACACACAAACTTACACATGCGTACGCATGGTTGCACACAAGGTAAAAACTTATATATGTATGCGCTCACGTACTACATTACAAGAGAGAGAGAGAGGAGAGAGAGAGAGGAGAGAGAGAGAGAAGAGGAGAGAGAGAGAGAGAGGAGGAGGGGAGAGACGGGCGGGTATTCATAACGACGGGAAAAAGGTTGTCAATGGTATGCTGCGTAGCCAACCACGAAACAGCGTGCTGTTCATCAAGAAAGGGAGACAACCTCCTTCATAGAATGACAAGTTGTGTCCCTTTCGTGTGAGGCCGGGTTGGATGTGCGCTGTTATAACTACTCCATAGACCCACAGCGACCTTCTTTCGGAGCCCTTTTCACGTGTCACCGTCAGAAGCAAGCGATGCAGTGGTGTCCCGCTGAGTTTTAAGTTACAAGGTTCTCGTCAAACCTCTTGGGCTTTTTCAGACTTTTTTTTTGAACGACGTCACCATAAGAACTGTGTTTCACACTGGGTTGATGTGTTTGAAAACTTTCAGTGGTCGCAGTTCAGAGACACCCTCTGTCTGTCTGTCTGTATGTTTCTGTCTGTCTGTCTCTGCTTCTGTCTGTCTGTTTGGCTGGCTGGCTGGCGGGCTCTGCCTGCCTGTCTCATTCTCTTTCTCTTTGAGAGAGAGGAGAGAGAGAGAGAGAGAGAGAGAGAGAGAGAGAGAGAGAGAGAGAGAGAGAGAGAGAGAACAAGAACAAAAATTTAATTCTTCGGGCCTCCAGCCCCTAGAATGGGGTCTAACACAAAACATAAAGTTGTAGACATTTACAACAAAATCAGACAAAGTGATTTTACAATGCATCCAGATTTTCTTTATAAACCCGTCTTAGCTTCAACGCATTAAAAAGGCATACACTAAGCTTGCGAATATTACTAACAGAGCCATCGTTCGTTCATTGAATGTTGTTTCCTTTATTGATTCGCCGCATTTCCCAGTATCATTATCACTTAATATGCCGGATGGTGTTGCCAGTTCACAAAGTGCACGAGAGAGAGAGAGAGAGAGAGAGAGAGAGAGAGAGAGAGAGAGAGAGAGAGAGAGAGAGAGAGAGAGATTCAGATTCAGATTCAGATGGTCTACTGACGTAAGCATTTGCATTTGCTCATATCACAATGGATTTGTTACATTATTCTTGTCGGACATTGCAGACTCTAACGTTAATTTGAAAGCAAACACAGACACATAAGAAACATTTACAAAAAGAATAACTACAAAACGCGCGCGCGCGCACGCACACACACACACACACACACACACACACACACACACACACACAACACACACACACACACAACACACACACACACACACACACACACACACACACACCACACACACACACACACCAGTGCGCGAGCGTGCACGCGCAGACACACGCACAATCTCTCTCTCTCTCTCTCTCTCTCTCTCCCCCCCTCACACACACACACACACACACACACACACACACACACACACACACACACACACACACACACACACGCTAACCAGCCGACAGAAAGGCATGCACGCACACAGTAAAGATATTGAATACGTGGCCATCAGCCCAGGTAGAATAAAGAGAAAAAAACAATTTAACTTACGAAATTTTACTACCTAATCTTAATTTCATACTATGATAAATAAAACGAGCAATATCATTCATAAAGTTCCTGCTATTCAGAATTGTTAATTTCTTTGCCGAATTTTGAGTCAGGTGACGTGGGATATATTTTGTTCTCAATTGTACAGTACGCTGACAGTAGAACAGAAAATGAAATTCATCATCCGGCTGAACGTTGCATAACAGGCAACGTAAGTCCATGGAGAGATCTGGGTAATAGCGGAATTTATGAGTTGTAATATCTGTGATACCAAGTCTGAATCGTATGAAGATATCCCTTAATGCCTTATTTCTGATGCAGTCAAAATACGCTTCTAATGAAAACTCGGATTTAAACGTTTTGTATATAGAATATCTGTCATGTTCCTGGAGCCTACTGCACCATCCTTGTTTCCAACAATCAGTTAAACGTTCCTTGAAAAGTCTTAGGAACCAAGGCACATTTTCCACACCTCCATTAAGCCACACATAACCAAAACCGTACATCGTAAGCAGCTTGCGGATATCTGATACCCAGCACGTTTTGTTATTGCTGTCTAGATTTATAAGCATATTGTAAGCTTTCTTGGGCAGTCTTTCATTGTTCATTCTTGTGAGGCGGATCCAAAATCGGACAGCGTTTGTTTTTGCGTCTATACTTATTGGTACTCTACCTGTTTCCCCATACACCATGTCATTTGGTGTTCTGGGCGCCACATTCAATAACCTTTTCAACGCAAATGTATGAGCCTTTTCAATATGCATTTGCTCTAACATTCCCCAGATTTCAGATCCGTAGAGTAAGGTTTTATCTGGGCATCAAACAATTTAAAGAAAATGTAGGGGGAAACATCTCCTAACTTCCATAACGTTTTAAGTATTTCCACAATACCTAGTTTTGCCTTTGCTGTCTGTTTTTGCATGGCGAGTGAGAATCTTAAACGAGTAGTCAGCCATACGCCTAAATATTTGTACGAGTTTACCACTTCCATTTCAGATTTACCGTAAAACCATTTTTCATGGCGAGATATATAGCCCCCATTTCTAAACATCACAATATTGGATTTCTCCAGGTTAACCGAAAGATCAAGAGAATCTGCATTTTTTCTCAGTAAATCTAATTGGAGTTGTAGGCCCTTTACTGTGTATGAAAGCAAAGCAACATCGTCTGCAAAAAGAATAATAAATAGTTCAACGATGTCAGGGTGTAGCTGAACACCGTGTTTAGCGTTGTGTATTATGTCAAGTGATAGTTCATTTATCATGATTGAGAATAACAGAGGACTTGTAATTTCACCCTGTTTTAAGCCTTTCTGGCAGAAAAAGAAATCAGTCAGACCTGTACCACTACCGCATCTAACACACGCTTTTACCACCTTGTACATGCTTTGAATAGCACTTAACATTTTACCCGATATTCCGTTCTTCAACATGATAGGCCATAACTTAGCATGGGAAATAAGATCAAACGCCTTCCTAAAATCAATGAAAGCGACGTAAAGTTTTCTGTTACACGTTAGATGTTTTTGAATAGCAGCACAAAGTGTAAAGACATGATCAATAGTGAAATGGTCTTTTCTAAATCCGGCTTGTTCCTCGCCAATGATTCCTTTATCTTCGATCCAGTCTGCCAGACGTTTATTTAAAATATAGCTGTATAGTTTACTACATATATTCAAAAGAGAGATCCCTCTGTAATTGTTGGGATCATGAGGATTTCCACGTTTATACAGAGGTTGAATGATAGCTTCTGGCCATGAATCTGGGTACTGTCCTGAAGTAAAAATAAAGTTAAATAATTCTTCTAAATAAGGCAGTATCCATGTGTACGAATAAATGAATACCTCAGGAATTAGTCCATCAGGACCACCTGCCTTATTGCATTTTAAATGTTTGATTGAATCGATGATTTCTTCGCGGGTAATAACCGAGTTTAAGCTATTTATTACTTGGTGTTCACCATTATTATTCTCCTCACAAACAATCGATGGTTGTGGCTGTAATGTTGCTTCAAAAACATTCACAAAGTGATTTCGCCAGTCTTCCTTCGAAATGTCTCCCAATGAATTCTTTTGCGTATGTCTGACATTTTTAAGAGTAGTCCAAAACAATTTAGAGTCGTTGGTAGCATTCAATAATTTGTCTCTAAGACCAGTTTTATACATATCGGACTTAGCTTTCAGTAAATCTTCGTAGCATTTCTTCTGTTCCAAGTACTCAGTTAAATTTGCTTTGGATCGCTCATGTCTGAAGATTCTTAGGGAACTTTTTATGGACGCTTTTGTTGTCCTGCATTCTTTGTCAAACCATACTTGCTTTTTCGGGAAGCTACCAAATTTCAGTTGTTTTAACATACATTCTGAAGCCAATGTCAAAGTATCATTGAACACAGCAATGGACACATTAACATCTACACTTATCATTCGTTTGGCTTCTCCCAAAGCAGTTATGGAATTGGGTCTGATTAGGCTGTCCTTAAACATATCGTAGTAGTCAGGATCCAAACAAGTTTTTGTATACATAAACTGTCTTTTCTTTCTATCTTTCCATAACCATTACACGTCAAGGTTAAAACAATGGGCATATGTTGAGAATCAATTCTTTCATCAACGAGCATGTCTTGTATGGCATACGTAAGTGATGTGGAGATGACAAAATAATCTATCACACTACAACCATTATTTGAGATGAACGTGAATTTACCCGACCTATCCCCTTTAGTTGTGCTGTTTACAATGAATAGATTAAACTGTGCACCCAATTCAAGGAAAAGTCTACCATGATAATTAGGTTCTCTGTCTTCTGAACTTCTTGTAGCTGACTCTACATAGTTGGAATCTTAATGCGTTTCTAGAAAATATTGAACATCGTTTACATGGTAGGGTTGTACATTTCCAGTTCGGGCATTTAGATCACCACATATAATGAATGGAACGTCTCCAAAATTTTCTGATACATTCAACATGCATGATTCTACAGCTGAAATGCCGTTTTCAAAACGTGAAATCTAATATATAAATGGCAAATTCTGTCTGTGTGTGTGTGTGTGTGTGTGTGTCTGTGTACGCTATAGACTCAAAAACGGCTCAACCGATTGTCATGAAATTTGGCAGGTACGTCTGTTGTGACCCGAGGATGGTTTTGGGCTAATCTCTAAAAAACATAAAACCGTTAAAAACCGTTAAAAAACTGTTATAACGGTTTCAAAGACATCCTTTTTCCTCTGCTTTTCTTCAAGTAGCCGTTGTGACATTGCACAGGTACAGGACTACTTCTCTAAAATTAGAACCGTTATTTGGCAGTTAAAAAACGTTATTTATAACAGTTAAAAACCGTTAAAAACACCAAACCCTATAAAAGAAACTGTTTAAAACCCGATCTTCTTGAAATTTAGCAGGTACGTCTATTGTGACCCGAGGATGGTTTTGGGCTAATCTCTAAAAAATAAAACCGTAAAAAAAACCCGTTAAAAACTGTTATAACGGTTTCAAAGACATCTTTTTCCTCTGCTTTTCATCAAATGGCCATTGTGACATTGCACAGGTACAGGGCTACTTCTCGAAAATTAGAACCGTTATTTGGCAGTTAAGAAACGTTATTTATAACAGTTAAAAACCGTTAAAAACACCAAACCCTATAAAAACTGTTTAAAACCTGATCTTCTGAGGTTGCCGGCCACGAGACTCATCGGATCGCCACCAAACTTGACATAAGCCTACAGGAACATCCAGCGGGTAACATAGGGTCATTAGATAGTCATTATGACCATTCAATTTGACCGTTAAAAACCGTTATTTTCAAAATTTAGGCTGTTCTTGATGAAATTCGGTATACATGTGCAGTTTTAAATGCCGAAAAATGATATACAACTTTTACGAACCGAAATTTGAAATTGACCATTAAAAAACGTCATTTTATAAATTTAGAGTATTCTTGAAGAAATTCGATATACATGTGCAGTTTTGAACGCTAAACAATGATATACAATTTTCAAGATCCGAAACTTAACATTGACCGTTAAAAACCGTTATTTTCTGAATTTCGAAATTTTCACCGTTCTTGATAACATTCCGTATGCATGTACAGTTTTAAGCGCTAAACAATGTTATGCAAATTTTACGAACCAAAACTTAACATTGACCGTTAAAAACCGTTAAAAAAACTGTTATAACGGTTTCAAAGACATCCTTTCTCCTCTGCTTTTCTTCAAATAGCCGTTGTGACATTGCACAGGTACAGGACTACTTCTCTAAAATTAGAACCGTTATTTGGCAGTTAAAAAACGTTATTTATAACAGTTAAAAACCGTTAAAAACACCAAACCCTATGAAAGAAACTGTTTAAAACCCGATCTTCCTGAAATTTAGCAGGTACGTCTGTTGTGACCCGAGGATGGTTTTGGGCTAATCTCTAAAAAAAAATAAAACTGTTAAAAAACTGTTATAACGGTTTCAAAGACATCTTTTCCTCTGCTTTTCATCAAATGGCCATTGTGACATTGCACAGGTACAGGCTACTTCTCGAAAATTAGAACCGTTATTTGGCAGTTAAGAAACGTTATTTATAACAGTTAAAAACCGTTAAAAACACCAAACCCTATAAAAACTGTTTAAAACCGATCTTCTGAGGTTGCCGGCCACGAGAGTTATCGGATCGCCACCAAACTTGACATAAGCCTACAGGAACATCCAGCGGGTAACATAGGGTCATTAGATAGTCATTATGACCATTCAATTTGACCGTTAAAAACCGTTATTTTCAAAATTTAGGTTGTTCTTGATGAAATTCCGTATACATGTGCAGTTTTAAATGCCGAAAAATGATATACAACTTTTACGAACCGAAATTTGAAATTGACCGTTAAAAAACGTTATTTTATAAATTTAGAGTATTCTTGAAGAAATTCGATATACATGTGCAGTTTTGAACGCTAAACAATGATATACAATTTTCAAGATCCGAAATTTAACATTGACCGTTAAAAACCGTTATTTTCTGAATTTCGAAATTTTCACCGTTCTTGATAACATTCCGTATGCACGTACAGTTTTAAGCGCTGAACAATGTTATGCAAATTTTACGAACCAAAACTTAACATTGACCATTGAAAACCGTTATTTTCTAAATTTACACCGCTATTGATAAAATTCGGTATGCGTATGTCCAGTAACGGTAAGGAATTTTGCAACATGGATGGGACAGGGTAGGGGATGAAAAGGGAGGAATGAGGGGGGCCAGAAAAATGATTGTACAGTGCAAAGCCTGATACACTATTTTTTCATTGGACACAGACCCGTTGAAATAAACTACTTCTGCACAAAGTCTATTCCTACAAAATTAAGGGCAATCAGAAGAATGGGAATGGGAACAGTGAGTGCAGGCGGAAAATCGAGCGAGAAAAGCATCTCCACGTGCTAGGGAAGATCCAGAGGAAAGGGGCCAGAGGCAGGCGGAAAACAATAGAATGTATAAGAGAGAGAGAGAGAGAGAGAGAGAGAGAGAGAGAGAGAGAGAGAGAGAGGGAGAGAGAGAGAGAGAGAGAGAGAGAGACAGACAGACAGACAGAATGTGTATTTGTGTGGGGGAGGGGGTGGGAAGATGTTGGGGGGGGGGGGAATTGATTGGAAATCAAAACAATTAATACATGTTTGCTGTCACGTGAGTATCGCAAAGAATGTTCATATCCCGGGCAACGCCGGGTGCCCCTGCTAGTATATATCTAATATATAAATGGCAAATTCTGTGTGTGTGTGTGTGTGTGTGTGTGTGTGTGTCTGTGTACGCTATAGACTCAAAAACGGCTCAACCGATTGTCATGAAATTTGGCAGGTACGTCTGTTGTGACCCGAGGATGGTTTTGGGCTAATCTCTAAAAAAATAAAACCGTTAAAAACCGTTAAAAAACTGTTATAACGGTTTCAAAGACATCTTTTTCCTCTGCTTTTCTTCAAATAGCCGTTGTGACATTGCACAGGTACAGGACTACTTCTCTAAAATTAGAACCGTTATTTGGCAGTTTAAAAACGTTATTTATAACAGTTAAAAACCGTTAAAAACACACAAACCCTATAAAAGAAACTGTTTAAAACCCGATCTTCTTGAAATTTAGCAGGTACGTCTGTTGTGACCCGAGGATGGTTTTGGGCTAATCTTTAAAGAAATAAAACCGTTAAAAAACTGTTATAACGGTTTCAAAGACATCTTTTTCCTCTGCTTTTCATCAAATGGCCGTTGCGACATTGCACAGGTACATCGAACCTAGAGGGACATCTCCCGAGTAACATAGGGTCATTGGACAGTTTCTACGACAGTTATTTATGACCGTTAAAAACCGTTAACAACACGTACCCCCCTAAAAACGATCAAAAATACAATCTTTTCTGATGTTGGCGGCAAAGGGAGTCCTTGGATCGCCACCAAACTTGGCATGAGTCTAGAAGGACATACTGTGAATAACATTGGGTCATTCGATAGTTTTTATGACCGTTATTTATCACCGTTAAAAAGCGTTATTTTCTAAATTTAGACCTTTCTTGATGAAATTTGGAATACAGGTGTAGTTTTAAATGCTGAACAATGATATACAACTTACACGAACCGAAACTTAAAATTGACCGTTAAAAACCGTTATTATATAAATTTAGACCGTTCTTGATGAAATTCGGTATACAGATGCAGTTTTACACGCTGAACAATGATATACAACTTACATGAACGGAAACTTAAAAATTGACCGTTAAAAAACCGTTATTATATAAATTTAGAGCGTTCCTGATGAAATTCGGTATACAGATGCAGTTTTACACGCTGAACAATGATATACAACTTACACGAATGGAAACTTAAAATTGAGCGTTAAAAACCGTTAAGATCCGTTATTTTCTAAATTTAGACCTTTCTTGATGAAATTTGGCATACAGGTGCAGTTTTACACGCTGATCAATGATAGACAACTAATATGAACAGAAACTTAAAATTGACCGTTAAAAACCGTTAATTTCTAAATTTAGAGATGGTATCACCGTTAAAAAGCGTTATTTTCTAAATTTAGACCTTTCTTTGATGAAATTTGGTATACAGGTGTAGTTTTAAATGCTGAACAATGATATACAACTTACACGAACCGAAACTTAAAATTGACCGTTAAAAACCGTTATTATATAAATTTAGACCGTTCTTGATGAAATTCGGTATACAGATGCAGTTTTACACGCTGCACAATGATATACAACTTACACGAACGAAAACTTAAAATTGAGCGTTAAAAACCGTTAAGATCCGTTATTTTCTAAATTTAGACCTTTCTTGATGAAATTTGGCATACAGGTGCAGTTTTACACGCTGATCAATGATAGACGACTAATATGAACAGAAACTTAAAATTGACCGTTAAAAACCGTTAATTTCTAAATTTAGAGATGGTATCACCGTTAAAAAGCGTTATTTTCTAAATTTAGACCTTTCTTTGATGAAATTTGGTATACAGGTGTAGTTTTAAATGCTGAACAATGATATACAACTTACACGAACCGAAACTTAAAATTGACCGTTAAAAACCGTTATTATATAAATTTAGACCGTTCTTGATGAAATTCGGTATACAGATGCAGTTTTACACGCTGCACAATGATATACAACTTACACGAACGGAAACTTAAAATTGAGCGTTAAAAACCGTTAAGATCCGTTATTTTCTAAATTTAGACCTTTCTTGATGAAATTTGGTATACAGGTGCAGTTTTACACGCTGATCAATGATAGACGACTAATATGGACAGAAACTTAAAATTGACCGTTAAAAACCGTTAATTTCTAAATTTAGAGATGGTATCACCGTTAAAAAGCGTTATTTTCTAAATTTAGACCTTTCTTTGATGAAATTTGGTATACAGGTGTAGTTTTCAATGCTGAACAATGATATACAACTTACACACACCGAAACTTAAAATTGACCGTTAAAAAATCGTAGCTGACTTCCCTGGAGAGGAAACTCTGTACAGATCTGTTGACACGGCCAAGAATGATGATGAAGCAGTCCTTTATCCACAAGAACTCCTGAACTCCATTGAGATTTCTGGACTTCCACCACATGAACTGTTGCTGAAATCTGGAGTCCCTATTATCATTCTCCGCTCACTGGACCTGCCAAAGGTGATCAATGGCACCCGATGTGTCTTCACCAGACTGCACAGGAACGTTGTAGAAGTGAAAATATCATGTGGCCCCCACAAAGGTTAACCGGTGCTGCTCCCAGAATTCCTCTGGAACCCATGGACTCACCCCTGCCATTCCAGTTCTGATGGCTTCAGTTTTCCATGAAACCAGCTTTCGCTCTGACAATCATCAAGAGCCAGGGTCCGACATTTTCATCCCTTGGGGCAGACCTGACCGTTCCGTGTTTTACACATGGAATGTTCTACGTTGCAGCATCACGAACTGGAAACGCAGAAACACTGACTATAGCTGCGCCAAACAGGGAGACCAGAAATGTCTACCCAGAGGCCCTCCAATAGACATGATACATCGTGAAAATGCAATCTTTTCACAGAGTTGTCATGTTTGAGTTGGATTTAACGTCCATGCCCAAATCAAGGATATGCAGGTGGCTGGTCCGTCACATTAGCCTGACACCTGCGGGGCCAGGGTGGACATCGGGGTGAACTACGGTCATTTTAGCTGGAAACATTCCACGTTAAACTTTCCAAGACCAAGCCGGGATTCGAAACCACGACCTTTGGATCATGAGTCCAGCGCCTTATCCACTAGGTTATGGTGGACCCTACAGAGTTGTCATTTTGGAGCACTTCAATCAAGGAATTGAGAATGCATCAGTAAGTTCACAAAGTACAGGCATCCCTCTATGGACTGTGTATCGTATTACGAAAAAAATTCGTGAGGGAAAACAGATTGAGAGGCAAGAAGGGAGTGGGCGTCCGAAGAAATTGGGTGAAGTAGATAGGAGGAGGCTGCGGCAATTGGTTCAGCATGGGAAAAACGAAACAAACCCAAGCTGAATTTTATTGTATTGTCTTTTAAGTGGTGAGAGAGAGGGGTGGCCAGAAAATTATTGTACAGATATACCCGAGCGAAGCCGTGTACACCGGCTAGTATTATATATAGGAGACTGTGGCGGCACTGCATAAACAGCAATAAGAAAGACATCTGTTGTTGACTTAAACAAACATTTGGACAGTTTTAACAACACAATGTTTTCGGTTTCACAGTCAATTCTTGTAACTTGCTGATCTAGACCTTTCCTAACAAGTAGCGTCACACCACCTGATTTGCGACCTGCTTTAGAGAGCCTAACTGCTGGACTGCTGTACTGAGTAAACTTGGTTAAAACATCAACTGTAAAGATTTCTGCAGTAAAGGTTTCTAGAAGACAAACAAAATCAAATCTGCTAATATACAAAATAAAGTCAGAATCATTTAGCTTGGAGGTGATGCCACAAACATTATAAGAAAGAAATGTCAGAGTTTCAGTTGTATGAAACGTGCCTGGGCTTTGGCCGAATCCCTATTGTCCAGTTTTGTTCGTCCCTTTAATTCGGGTTGAAAACCGTGTACCGGTTGTTTGGGCCTTCTTTGGTCCGAAATTGCGTGGTTGCTTGGTTACCCACGACCGAATGGTATTCTCGGTGGGTTTTGAATTTTTGTTCCGTGCAGCAGAAGTGTCCCTGGTCTGTCTGGATGGCTGGGATGTATATCTTCTGGAGTCCTCGTTTTCTTTGGGTGTTTCGGGTCGAGTTGGAGTGCGTCTGGAAGCGCCTCCAAGCAGTGGACTGGAGGTTGCCACTGCCTCGCTGTACAGCAGCTCTCCTGGTGCTATCTTCTTTGGCACTGGAGTGGTGATGGTTCTTGCAAATGACATATTGGCCCGCTGAACATGACCAGATTGGTCAGAACAATCCAAAGTTCCTGTTTCAGTTAATGGTGGTTGATCTTGATTGGATTCTCCAGCTGGGTGTTCTGTCAAGGTTCTGATAGTTTGTTGCTCAGAAGAAGGAACGGTTACTTTGGGGTCGAGGTCTTTGTCACTGTTGTCTGCTGAAGCATTTTTCTCACTGGTTAATGTATGAACATCTTTTCCAGTGGGCCTGAAAAGAGTGGGTGTATCCAAAACAGGTGCAGTTGTTTCGTTTGAGGTGATGACATCATCAGAAAGTGCGGCAAGCACAGCCTGTTTCCCTGCAGTGGTTCCAAAGACCAGGGTGACTGGTGTCAGTGTTGAACCATCCCTGCTCCTGTGGACTTCACACTGGACATGAAGTTGACAGCTCTCAGTGTTGTCCTTGTTTCCAGCGTCATTTCTGGCTGAATTATTAATTTTCTGGTCATTCAGCTCTTCACCATTTCCTGTCCTATCCAGAGTGATCAACGACTGGAAAGAACTGGTCGCTGTGTCAGGTGGAACTTCTGGGTCACCAAGATAGGGTGAGTCGCTGAACAGGGCCTCTACCTGCTCTAGTGTGTCAGGTGGAGCCTCCGGATCACCAGGACAGGGTGGGTCGTTGTACTGGGCCTGTACCTGGTCTGCTCGGTCAGTGAGTTCAGTAAAGGGTGCCTGGTCCGCTTGGTCCGGTTGGAAAATGTCCTTTGCACTGGGGATCATACCTTCTTGGTCACTTGAGTAGTAACTGGTCCGTTCTGATATAGGCGAGTAGTTTATATGGTCTGGTTCATGGGGACGATACCATGCATTGTTCCGTCGACAGCAGTTCTCTATGCCGTGCCCTGGGTCGTCCTGATTTAGTCTGTGGTAATCTCTCTTCCCTTTGTTGACGGAGTGACTGTCACGAGTATTTCTGCTGGTGTGTGTGTTGGACTGGGTTGGACGGACATCATAACAGAAAGACGTTTTTGATTGCCTATTGTTGTGTGATTCAGTAGGATTGTGTCCAGCTTGCTGATAACTATTTGGCCCAGAGACAACTAGTTTCCCGTTGTAGAAATAACCTGTTCGTCCTTGACGTCGGAGGTCAGCCAGTTGTGCCGACTGTTTTCTGGTAAGGCCGTTGGAGACTCTGTAACCAGCTTCCCTCAAGCTTTCACGCATGCTCCGCAATTTTAAAAGAGCCATTTTATCTGTCCAGTGCGCAAAAGTGACAAGGATTGGGCGAGGTTCGTTCCGTCTTGTACCCACCTTCACTCTGTGTGCGTGTCGTATGTCGACGGTTGAAAAGGGGATATTTGGGCTGCATCTCTCATTGATGACATCGATCACTTTCTGTGCACTTTCCTCCTCCGTTTCATTTTCAGATTCCTCAACGCCATAAAATCTGAGATTGTCCTTTCTGATGACCTTTTCAAGACGGTCAACTTCACCATTCAGAAAATCTATCTCTGACACCAGTATCCTTTCTCTTTCCATTGCTTGATGTTGTTCCTGAATGAGTTCGTTTATATTGTGTTGATTTATTCTGACTCTTTCAAAAGTGTCACAGATATACCACCACATGTTATCCTGTTGGTTGGTTTCAGAATGGGGACCTGGGTTTAGCTCTACGTCTCCGCAGAGAATGAGAAGCAGGGAGTTGGGAAGACCAGTGTGACTGATCGACGCGTCAAAAACAAGTTCTGTCGGGAGCGATGACTGCTTGGGGTAGTTGTAAGAAAAGGGTACTGACCTGTGTGTCGGGAGAACTGTGTCACAGCAGCAAGAATCACAAGTGAAAAGTTTTGCCGATAAAACGCCTTCTAGGAAATGCTGTGTCTGATCGGAAATCCAAGTTGACTGAGTCAGGAACAGACAACACTTCACCGACAGTAGGAACACCACACCACAGAACGTTGACACGAGAACACGGTAGTTCATGTCCGTGAAGTAATCCCACTGTGAGAGAGGGGAGTACTTTGGTGGTTTACATGGCCGACAACACTTTTTCTCTAATAACTTGATCAAAACTGCATGAAAATATCCAATTTTTTGACGGTGAGCTCCTGCACTAACTGGCATTTTAGCAGTACTGCAACACGTCACCAAGGTAGTAATGAACCGGCGTAATTAAACAAATTAGCAGGACAGCTCGTGTACACGTCTTGCCGCAGCCGATGACGACAACTCACCCCGAGAGAGAGAGAGAGAGGAAGAGAGAGAGAGAGAGAGCGAGAGCTTTCTCAAGGATCGTGTGTGAAACGACGCTACACACAAAGAAAAGCTCGAGAATGATGTTTACATAAAACACTCGATTGCATGGACACAATATCTGAACAATAAACCATCTGAAGTCTGAACTCGCTCTTCTCTCTCTCTCTCTCTCTCTCTCTCTCTCTCTCTCTCTCCGAGTGTGTGTGTGCATGTGTGTGTGTGTGTGTGTGTGTGTGTGTGTGTGCGTGCGCGCGCGTGTGTGTGTGTGTGTGTGTGTGATACGGTGTTGGAACAGCTTTTGTAGATCCATTTCTTAAACTGCGGGTTTGTCAAACCATCGTATACATACAACAACAAACTACGTTCTCTCACTGGTTTGGCATACCCAAATCAGGTCTGCGAGACTGTACATCGGATGAATATGAGCCAAAAATACGGTGAGAAAAGAGATCTTTAAAGAAGCCTCTCAGAAACCCACGAATCTTATAAGCGAAAAATTGTTGACTCATTATCGCAAACTTGAACACGGAAAACTTTGCAAAGAAAGATCATCAGAACAGCAACCGTCCCTCCCTCCTCCTGGGGAAGGTATGTGTGAATGACCACTGTCACCGAGATCCTGAAGGATTCAGCTGAGGTGCTTCGTCAGCTCCTCAACAACATTACCCCCCCCCCCCACTCTGTACTCCTTTCCCCCCTCCTCCTACTCCCCTCCTCGTCAGATTCATCACCATCGACATGGAGACAGAGGAAGCAAAGCGAACAGCCATACTGGACACCTATAGTCAGTCACCAGAAGATGCTACACGTATGACGGCTGTGTACCTCCTGGTAGGCCTATTGTTGGAACTCCCGCCATTCTTGTTCTACGTTTTGTACATTACCTGTTCCAGCTTGCATTCTGCAGATACTGTATGTCATTCTTCACCGGGTGCTGTGGTTCGATCCCACTTCTGACACCACGTATGGGAAATTAACATTTTTTTTTTCCATCTGATCTTAGAATTTTACAGAAGAAAGATTTTTTTAAACAAAATTTCTGGTGTGTTTTGGCCATGGCGGCTCATCATCCTACGTGGTGCCTGACGTTGGACTGTATCAATGTTGCCCATGCTGACGTTGGACTGTATCGGTGTTGCCCATGCTGACGTTGGACTGTATCGGTGTTGCCCATGCTGACGTTGGACTGTATCGATGTTGCCCATGCTGACGTTGGACTGTATCGGTGTTGCCCATGCTGACGTTGGACTGTATCGATGTTGCCCATGCTGACGTTGGAGTTTTATCAATGTTGCCCATGCTGACGTTGGACTGTATCGGTGTTGCCCATGCTGACGTTGGACTGTATCGGTGTTGCCCATGCTGACGTTGGACTGTATCAAGACTCAAGACTCAAGATGATTTATTGTAGAAGGTCATCCGACCCATTACAATTTTACATGTAAGCTTCTTTGTATTAATGCACACACACACACGCACGCACACACATGCGCGCACTGCGCGCGCGCACACACACACACACACACACACACACACACACACACACACACACACACACACAACTGTATGGCTGTTTCCAAATAGTACCATGCAAATTGTAACAGCAAACAAACAGTTACATACGATATTAGCTGATAATATGATTACACCTGTGATACACGACGTTTGTTAGAGTAGTAAATAAAACGTCCTAAATCATGGAGATGCTCATCGTCTTGCATTAACTTTTCCAGGGTTCTGTCAGTGGGATGCTTTGTATGCCGAGATGGAATGTACTTCTCCTCCCGTAAATCATTCAAAGACCTGCAGTAAAATAAAGCATGCATTTCATCTTGAGGCCAGCATCACACAGAGGACATTTCAAGTCATTTTGATGAACGGGAGCGTATCTCATTTTATGTGTACGTAATTCAGAGGCACCTATTCTAAACCTAATCAAAACATCTCTGATGTGTTTATTTTTAACAACTGTGAAATAAGATTCCAGCGACAGAGAAGATTTAAAAGAACGGTAAATACTAAATCTACTGCTTTTTTGAATGTGTTCTTGCCAGTTTTGACTATGACAGTCAACCAGTCTTTGCTTGAATGAGCTCAGGAATCCGCGCATGTTTTCTACGCCTTGATGCTCCCAAACAAAACCGAATCCAAATTTGAACAAAGTATCCCGAACCCGTGACGCCCAACATACTTTACCTTGATCACACAATATCAAAAGCATATCAAATGATTTACGCGGAAGTCTTGATCGATCCATTCTTGTAAGTCTTAGCCAATACTTAATGCATAAGTAAGAAAATATGTATAAAGGATAACGTCCAGTCTCGCCGTATACCATGTCATTTGGTGTCCTTGGGCTAACATTCAACAGTTTTTTCAAAGCAAACATGTGCACTTTTTCTATTGTAGAAGATCCGGTCAGTCCCCAAATTTCAGAGCCATATAGAAGGATAGGTTTTATTTGAGCATCAAATAACTTTAGAAAAATCTTGGCCGAAAAGTCACCCATCTTCCATAAAGTTTTGAATGTATCGATAACACCTTTCTTGGCTTTAGTCGCCATGTCTTCCAGAGCCCTAGAGAACGATAATCTGGTACTAAAAAAACAACCCTAGGTATTTGTAAGAATTTACTACTTCCATTTGAAGGCCGTTATATATCCATGCCTCACGTCGAGAAATATAGCCACCATTCCTGAAAATGATTATTTTTGATTTGTCAAGATTGACATGTAAATCTAATTCAGATGCCTTAATTGCAAGAACATTGAGCTGGTTCTGAAGTCCAGCAACCCTGTCTGACAAAAGTACAATGTCGTCCGCAAAAAGTAAAATAAACAGCTCAATCATGTCAGGGTTCAGTTGAATGCCGTGTCGTCCATTTTCAATTGTTCCTGTGGCCAGTTCGTTAATGAACAGAGAAAAAAGTAGCGGACTGGTAACCTCGCCTTGTTTTAAGCCTCTGTAGCAAGTGAATGCTTCCGTCATCTTGATCCCACAGCGTACTCGAGCTTTTACAGTTTTATACATGCTTTGGATTGTCAATAACATTTTCTCTTTAATTCCGGATTTTCGCAATATAGGCCAAAGTTTTCCGTGTGAAATTAAATCGAAACCCTTACGGAAGTCAATGAAAGCAACAAATAATTTCCTGTTTCTAAGTAGGTATTTTTGAACCATCGAAAAAAGAGTAAAAATGTGATCGATGGTTGAATGATCTTTCCGAAAACCAGCTTGAATTTCTCCTAGCAAACCTTTAGATTCAACCCATTTGGACAGTCTCTTATTGATTATGTAACTGTACAATTTACCACTTAAATTCAAAAGTGAGATGCCTCTAAAGTTGTCAGGTTTGTGCAGATTACCCTTCTTATGCACAGGTTGTATGATAGCCTCGGTCCAAGCTGCTGGGTACTGACCTGATGAAAAAAACAGCATTAAAAAATCGCAGAAGAAAAGGAACAACTATATCCCTCGAAGATTTGAGTAATTCAGGCAAAATACCGTCTGGACCTGCTGCTTTGTTATTTTTTAAGTGATTAATTGAGTCTACTACTTCTTCAGTAATATCATCATTCAATGGTGCAAAATCTGAATTATCATTTTCTTCTTCAAGATCCGGTTCAAAAATCGGAGAATCGTCATCCACAGAAACATTAGTATCTACTTCAAAGACCCTCTTAAAGTGTTGCAACCACTCTACATCCGTAATATTACCAACCTTTCTACTTTTCGTTGAAAAATGTTTTACATTTTTCCAAAACTGTCTGGAGTCGTTTACATTCTGTTCAAGTTCTGCTCTGCATTTGGTTTTGTATGTTTTCTCCTTATCATCCAATAACTTTTTATATGACCTTCTCTTCTCAAAGTATTCGTGTCCATCCTCTGTGGGGTTTTCTTTTCGTAAACGTTTGAAATCGCGTAGTGCTTTTCTGGTATTCTTTCGACTTTCACAGCACTCCGAGTCAAACCAAACATTACCTTTGATGGTCCTACCACCACCCTGCTTTACGGACATGCAAGAGGCGGCAGATTTTAGGGTGGCAGAAAACAAATCAAGTGCACTGTCCATGTCAACTTCAATTAACTGTTTCGCTTGCTCAAGCGAGGTTTTGTTTTCTGGTAAATTAATTTGATATAGAAAGTCTTCTCGCCTATCTTCAGACCAAACTAGTTGGACTGTATCGATGTTGCCCATGCTGACGTTGGAGTTTTATTATCAATGTTACCCATGCTGACGTTGGAATTTTATTATCAATGTTGCCCATGCTGACGTTGAACTGTATCAATGTTGCCCATGCTGACGTTGGACTGTATCGGTGTTGCCCATGCTGACGTTGGACTGTATCAATGTTGCCCATGCTGACGTTGGACTGTATCAATGTTGCCCATGCTGACTTTGGACTGTATCAATGTTGCCCATGCTGACGTTGAACTGTATCAATGTTGCCCATGCTGACGTTGGACTGTATCAATGTTGCCGATTGCTGACGTTGAACTGTATCAATGTTGCCGATTGCTGACGTTGGACTGTATCAATGTTGCCGATTGCTGACGTTGGACTGTATCAATGTTGCCGATGCCGACTTTGAACTATATCAATGTTGCCGATGCCGACGTCGGACTTTGTGTCAATATTGCCGCTGCTGACGTTGCACTTTAATAATGTTGCCGATTGCTGACGTTGGATTGTATCAGTGTTGCCCATGCTGACGTTGAACTGTATCCATGTTGCCCATGCTGACGTTGGATTGTATCAATGTTGCCCATGCTGACGTTGAACTGTATCAATGTTGCCCATGCTGACGTTGGATTGTATCAGTGTTGCCCATGCTGACGTTGAACTGTATCAATCACGGCTGTTCCTTTCCTGCCAGACTAGACCATTTAGTACAACTCACGTGACCCGCTGACCCTGACCGAGTTCAGGGATGCCAGCGGTGCCACGCTTAGTCAGATCGGCACTTTTTCTTCTGTGAGACGTGTTGCAGAGAGCTGTGCTTGTGACCAATTTTGTTTGTTTTCCAACCTTCGGATACAACTAAATGCAATATCTTTTGGTTAATTTAGGGTTGCCTGTGGATTATGTGAAGTCAACTTGTGTCTGTGTGTGTTTTATAACGCATTCAGATTGTTTAAAGTGTAGTTTTGTGTGTATAGTTTGACGTAAGTGACTCCTCAGTTTTTCCTACAATGGCGTCTCAGCAATCAGTGGAGCGTGAGTACCACGATTATAGTGCGCACTGTGCCAGACTGAATTCTGTGTGTCGAGTTTGTGGAGAACGCGTGTTAAGAAAGGAGAAAGATAGACAGTTTTGTGTGAAATTATGTAAAAACTATGCCACAGAACTCTCACGTTGTTACAATTTAGACATTTTGAATGATGAAGAGGGCAAGCAGTCTACAGCTATTTGTATGAAATGTTACAAAAAACTCATGGGGCTGAAACGCGCTAGCAACCTGTCCGACTTCAAAACTACGATCGATCGTGTTGCACTTGATATTCAGAAAATGTCAGAAATCTGGACAACTTTCGATCCAGAGCTGTCAGTCAGTCAGTGCAAAGCATGCAGTCACTTTGAATCAAAAACTAAAGCGGTCGTCCCACAAAACCGAGAGTAGGGGCCGTGAAGAGACCCGCACAACAAACTTTTGATCCCGCCGCCTTGCTAGTTGACGAAAGTGTGTCAACGTCATTTTGTCAATCTACGTCAACCCCAGTTAAAAAACCCAAAACACTCTGCACACAAACATCACCAATCACACCGAAAACGCCGCAAGTCAGTGATGTAGCTCTATCGCCTTTCCGACATCGGAAAAATAAAGTGATCTATTTAGACTCGGATGATGAGGATATTGATAAACCACTCACTGATGAAGAAGAAAAATTACTGACACGTTTGGTACGCAGGAAGCTGCGACAGTCAAGTGACCATTTAACTGTTAGGTGCAAGACAAGGGGTCAGCCAATTGTGTTGAAAAGGATCAGACAGCCCCGTAAATCTTCTGCTTTGGCATCATCTCCTCTGAGAAAGAAAAGATCTCATATGATACAGAAGATCAGAATGAATATTTCAGGAAGCAGTAGAGAGGATGTGATCAAACAACATGGATCAGAAATCAGAAGAACTGCTCGCACCCACAGACAAAAGATTCTTGATGCTGCTGGATGTGGCCCTGTGAGAGTGACCAAAAAGCAAGGGTCTGCACTTAGAACTAGTCTGGGGTTAAGCTGGACAAAGTACAGACTGCAAAAGAGATTTCTCAGAAGTATAGGATTAAAATTTGACTGTGAAAAGAAAGAAAGACAACAACAGAAAGAAGCTATGTTTGGAGAAATTGAAATAGTACAGAGAAAACTCATTTCTGTTGATGAGAATGGCAGACAAAAAGAAGAAGATAAAACAATAGGAGAAATCAAAGACATTCCAAAGCTGGTAGAAAACCTTTTGCAGCAGTATGACAGAGAGAACAAGCTGACTTGGCATGACAATACAATCCCACAGGATGAGATCTGGGTAAAGATAGGAGGGGACCATGGGGGTGGTACATTTAAACTGATGCTTCAGATTGCAAATCTTCACAATCCAAACTCCAAACACAACACTTGTGTCTTGGCCATTGTAGACTGCAAGGACAGCCCAGAGAATTTGAAGAGAATCATGGATCCTTACAAAGAACAGCTGGCGGCACTGAAGTCCATGACATGGAGAAACAAAACAATCAAACTATTTTTGTTTGGGGATTATGATTTTCTACTCAAGCTGTATGGTCTGTCAGGTGCTCAGGGGACACACCCTGTCTATACTGCACAGCATCAAAAAGCCAAATACACACTCCACCTCATTGTAATGAAGGCAACATCACACAGCGCAGTTTACAGGGCATCAGGAGAGATTACAAAAAATACAAAAATTCCAAAAGAAAAATTGCCAAGCTGCACAATAATGTCATCAGAAAACCTATCATTGACATTACACTCAGCCATGTGGCACCTCCCTATCTGCACATTCTTCTGGGAGTGGTAAAAAAGCACCATGACCTGCTGGAAGGTGAGTGTCATTCTCTAGATAAAGAAATTGCAGAATCCTTTGCAGCTGAGGACAAACAGGTAGAGACAAAGTCAGCCTTTTCTGACTTTGTTGACAAACTGAAAGAGATTGAATCTTTGGAAGTAGAGAAAAGGCAACTAGAATCAAGAATAGTGTTTAATGATCCTGAAGATGACAGCACACCCCTGAGTGTTTTCCAGCAAGAACAACGAGAACTGATGGAGCAGGTACATGAGAAAGAAGACAAAATAGAAGACAGGAAAGCACAGCTTGATCTTCCATGCTTGTCTGGTCCTGTCACACAGCATTTAGATGTTGCCCTGCATCAGAAAAAAATCCACAAGCAGGCCTATCATGGCAAGTCTTTCATAGGCAACCACTGCAACAGATATTTGAAGCCAGAGACAATTAAACATGTATGTGAAAGTGTTGTCAGCAAAACAGCTGAGCTGACTCAAGACAAGGCTATCCTTCTCAGAGCTAGGAGTATATCTAACAGATTCAAAATGCTGAATACACTATTCTCGCACATCCACACAAAAATCTCACATCAAAAACCCATGACTGCGAGTGACATTGACACACTGGATAGTGATATCAAAGCATACATGTCTTTCTTTAGAAAAGAATTCCCACAGTCTCGCATCATCCCAAAGCAGCATATATTA
>CM065743.1:4677350-4684850 GCA_033310375.1 Conus canariensis
GAAGAAAAAGAAATAAGAAAAATTAAAAAAAAAAAGGAATTCGTATGGAAAACCAAGTGTGAAATGAAATCCTTCCCATAAACTCTCTTGGAAAGAGACCTGCCTTTCTGTCTAACAATAAGATCAACTGAGCTGAACTTTTCTTTTTCCCCAACACGTGTGTTTACTGGACACTTGTAGAACAGTTTGGGTGTTATCCAACAAAGATCAGCTTCATACTTGAAGGAGAGAAAACAGGTCAGCCGGCGAGCGACTGTGGAAAGTAGGAGCTCTTCAAGAACTCTCTGTCAGAAGGGGATGAATTGTGCTGAATTACATTTAGAACAGAAGTTAACTCACTCCATTCATAAGGAACCGTTCTTCTACAATCACAAGCAGACAAACACGTACACGCGCGTTCTTGTCTCAATGACCAGCTCCAAATAAGGTTCCCTCCCGATAAGAGGCTTTAATTTATCATTCCATTCAAAGTTTACAAATCAGCAAGAGTAGTCAGTTGTCCTTTCTCATGAAAATATAACACTCACCACAGGCCCCTATGGCCATCAAAAATCCCTTCAATACAGTCACAGGCCGCCATGGCCAATTTGTACAAACAGGATCCCCAAGAGCTAGTCCGTCACAGGCCCCCGAGGCCGTAAAAAAAAATCCCTTAAATACAGTCACAGGCCGTCATAGCCAAATTGTACAGAATCCCCGAGGACTATTCCATCACAGCCCCCAAGGCCATTTCTTTGGCCACATAGGCTTACTTACAGTCGAACAGACTGATTATCCTAACCCTACCTAAGGTCAGGTCACTACTAAATACTTTTAGAACGCCTTCTGTGCTTGAGTATTTACCACACGGTATCAATCTCAGAAAGATGCACTTCGCCACAAAATCTGAGGGTTTTTTTTTGTTTTTC
Organism: Conus canariensis; assembly: GCA_033310375.1. NCBI lineage: Eukaryota > Metazoa > Mollusca > Gastropoda > Neogastropoda > Conidae > Conus > Conus canariensis. The sequence continues at coordinate 4,678,259 of CM065743.1, forward strand.
GTTTTTAAGTTTGCATCTTATTCAATAAAGTTCTTACAGTACAACGTGATGTAAGATAAAGAAAGAACAGATGGTAGAGATGGAAATAAACAAACACATCAAACTTAATGGTAAAACCAATTTAAATTTTGAAGACAAAAGGTTGGAACATCTCTGAGTAGTAGTAGTAGTAGTAGCAGAGAGAGAGAGAGAGAGAGAGAGAGAGAGAGAGAGAGAGAGAGAGAGAGAGAGCACATGAGGTAAGCTGAGTGTATTATGAAAGTTTACATATTTTGGTTTTAAAAGGTCCTGTACAATTTCCAATGGGCAACATCACAGTTCTAGGAAGCTATCGATACCAATATAATGTACAAGGTCAGAACCATTGATAATTCAGTCTGGGTCCACTAAAATCGGCACAGACAATCGCTATGAACACATTTTTTTCCGAGCAATATAGCCTACTCTTCAGTTTTGTACCTGTATTTTAGCTTATTGAGAAAAAACTTGTAGTGTGTATGATTTTTGAACTGTTCCTCACTGATCTACATAGTACTTAGCAAATAATACAATAAAACAAAATACATAATCCATACGTATATTTTTGTCAAATCCTTTGTCCTTGTCCTTGATCCCTTAGACTCCCGTGCGTAGGGGCACCTGTGTAGCTCTGACACACAGGTGTCAAATCCAGCTATGGCTAAAAACTGAAAATGGATCCAGATCCGTTGACAAACAGTATCCTAGATAAAAATGCCATCTGTCAGTTGCACAATCAGTGTAGGCATTAATTCTGACGTCACGCTGGTTCAATATTCAAATGACGCCTGATAGGTGACGTAATAATCAATTTTTGACGTGATATAGCCATCATCATACCCGGAGAGCATGCGTCGACTTGACTCATTGTCAACTTAAAGATTCCTTTCAAGGAGGTTAAACCATGTGTCATACAACTGTGCACACACGATACTCCCATTTCTGTCAAAGCAGAGACAGCTTTCTGATCAACCTTGACCTTTCTTCAAGTTGTCCTGACATGTCGTGGTGTCCTACAACACTACCCTGCAATGCAGATAACGGTTGTCTCTGGAAACCTTTTTGCCTTGCCCCCACCTCTCTCTCTCTCTCTCTCTCTCTCTTCCTCTCTCTCTCGCGCGCGCGTGTGCGTATAGATCTGTCCATTCATCTATCTGTCTGTCTGTCTATCTATCTATGTAAACACACACACACACACACACACACACACACACACACACACACACACACATATATATATATATGTATGTTTGTATGTATTTGGTGTGGGTGTGGGTGGGTGTTTGCGTGCGTGCGTGCACATGCATGTGTGTGTGTCCGTGTGCGCGTGTGCGTGTGCGTTTGTGTGTGTGTGTGTGTGTGTGTGTGTGTGTGTGTGTGTGCGCGCGCGCGCGCGCGCGCGAACGTGTGTATACACAATCTCTTTCACGGCGACTCGCGTAACATGGCAGCAGCAATTTTCAGCCTCATTCTTCTTCGTCCATAAAAAAACAACAACAAAAACATATAGAGTGAGAGGGGGGGGACGAGGGGGGCGGGGGGGAGGGGGGAGGAGGGGGGGCACGAGAGAGGGGGGGACGAGGGGGGGGGACACCTTCCCATCACCCCACTGACCGACTGTACGGAAACCTCATCCCCCCCCCAACCCACCCCCCACCCCACCCCCACCCCCCTGCAGCCAACACCCCCCCACGTTTGTCCTGGATGCACTCTTGAGTGAACCCAGAGAAACATTTCACCAAATGGAGGGGGTGAGGGAAAGAGAGCGTGGGGGGGGGGGGGGGGGTGAAGGGAGGGCATATCTACATGCAAGTACTTGTTGATACAGCGTGCTACACAGATCAACACTGTGACCCACCGCTGTGACAGAGCCGTGAACAATGGCCGTTCTTTCTGTCCTCGGTAATTCTACATTTTCGGTATGTCATTTATCCCTCTTCTTCTTCTTCTTTTAAGGGGGGTGGAGGTGGGGCTGGAGGGGGAATGCTGCGTTTAGTATGAACCTTAGCGAGTTTGAAAGAGTAGATCTCTCGTGCCCGACGCACGAGAATTACTACTGCACCAAGGCCAAACTGTAAGCTGACCCAGTCAGCAGCGGGTCCACCTAACCAACACCTGCAATTTGCTGAAACCCAGTCCCACAAAGAAAAAGTCAACTAGAAAAGAAAAAGACGACAGAAAAAAAGGAAAACGAAAAAACAAGAGAGAAAGAGAGAGAGAGAGAGAGAGAGAGAGAGAGAGAGAGAGAGAGAGAAGTTGGACGTGAAGCCGATTCTTCGTGTTTTTTTGCAATGTAGACACTCAGCCCACTTCGGTTGATGAATACATCCGTCTTGTCCAACACCCAGTAGCCTGCTATAGAGCTTGGTCTTCAATCAGGGGGAGGGGAGGGGGGGGGGGGGGTCCTCTGGCCACACCTCTCTCCTCACTAGTTCATGGAGAGAGCGTTTCTGCGGCACATTCTCCACCGTCTGGTATGCGATCTTGTTGATCAGTTTAGCAATATTATACCCCAAATCATTAAACCGATAGCAAGAAAAGTGAGCTGAAAGATGGAATGCACCCCGAAGACACAGAAGACATCTGAGATCTGCTCTGCTTTAGCAGGGGTCTGCGTTTGCCCTGGTACCCTTCTCATATCTAATGACAAAACGTCATTTTTTTTCGGGCACCTTAGATAGCAAACGTCCTCTGACCGGTCCTTGGATTTGCGCCCTATTCATTCCCCCTAGTCTCCGTGAACTTGCCCATGCCGACAACGTGGACACGAACTTGCCCATGCTGACAACGTGGACACGAACTTGCCCATGCTGACAACATGGACACGAACTTGCCCATGCTGACAACATGGACACGAACTTGCCCATGCCGACAACATGGACACGAACTTGCCCATGCCGACAACGTGGACACGAACTTGCCCATGCCGACAACGTGGACACGAGCTCAACACGGGCATGCGGACAGCAGAGGAAACTGGAACTGAGGTTACCCCGACAGCAGGGTGTGAAGGGCAACAGAATTTGAAACGTCGTTTTGGTATGGTCAATGAGATTGGTAAAGACGATCCTATGGAGTTCCAGGCTCGTCTAAGACTACATGACAAGGTTTTACTCGTGCGTTTCCTTCCATAACGTATTCCGCTTTGAACCAGGCCCGGTGGATACAGCCACCTGCAGTGTTCAGGAAAATTTGCATGGTCTTTTTAACCCTATACGCTAGCGCTCTGGAGCAAGGTCATGATTTGGAGCCTGTCTGTCTGTCGGCCGGATGGTCTGACTGTCTGTCCGTTTGTTTGTCAACAAGATACCTCGACAATGATTGTATAGATGCTCATGTCTGTATGTACAAATCTAAGCGGATGTAAGAAATGTAAGTATGAAAGGGACATAATCAGGGTCAACACGTGTTACCTTATGTTCAGGTAACTCACCGGAGGGTTTTCCACGAACCTATGAAGACCACCACCACCCCACTACACCCCCACCCCCACCCCCCTGAATGCTTGGGATACCGCGGCGGCGTCAGAGTGCGAGATGCAAGCGACAGCCCGGGTCTGAATTTGACGTAACAAATAATGCAAGGAAGACAGAACACAACACACACACACAATCTATATTTATATCTATTTCTTTCTATCTATCTATCTACACACATATCTATTTCTTCCTATCAATCTATCTACACACACACACACACACACACACACACACACACATCTATATCTAGATCTATTTCTTTCCATCTATCTATCTACACACACACACACACACACACCCATCTGCTTGACTGTGTCGTTTCAAAGGGCACCTTCGTTGGTGAAGTTACCCAAATTAATCAGCGCGTGTTATACTAAGAGACTGCCAAGGCGAATCTTGACAATTCATCAGCTTCTTCGTGCTTCCAGTTTTACTGCATCCTATAGTCCAGGGGTGGTATGCAGATAGGCCCGATAAATCGTCTATCGAACCGACTGCGGTAGTCGGCTCGATAATGCAGAAAAATTCTCATGCAAGAAGCCACGATAGAGACCTGTCCCCCCTATAAGTTTATAGGTGGTACCTCCCTCCGATATCTCCTCTTTCGGTCCGATATCTATGTTGACAAAATGGCAGCCGCGTTTGTCGCTCTGAGAATGCGGAGACGTCGACTGTTGCAAAGAGAACGTATTTTTCGAGACAGACTGCATCCACTGGACAGATGCGATGATGTCGAACTGTACTCGAAATTTAGAATCAGACGACAAGACATTCTGCAGCTGACAGATTCAATTGCAGAGACAATTGAACTGTCCAACCAGCAGGGCAGCTTGACCCAGTGTCCGTGAAATTCGGTTTCCGCGCCCTCTTCCCCTCGGCCATTTTGCTGCTAAACTGATGAACGCATGCGCAGCGAGGGCGAAAGTTGGGGAATCCCTGCCAAGTTATTCTTAGAGCAGCCACGGATACCCGATAGTTATTGGAGGCACTGTCGGATGTCCATGCATGCTGAGCTATCGGATGAACTGTCCCACCGATAGATCTCGGTGGGAAAGATCCTATCGGACTGTTAAAGTATCGGAGGTATATGCATACTGGCCCAGAGCGCTTGCAGACAAATGGAGCGTGCTCGACGTAACCGTTGGTGGCTCAGCTTGCAAAGCGACGCAACTATCTGATAGCTCTTATCGATAAGAAGATAATGGCGGCTTGTTCGCTCGCACGTTTCTCTTTGTATGCTGGTGCCACCAATTGTGCACATTTAGCATCCGGAGAAGGCAGAGCGACACAAAAATGAACATGCAAAATAAGGCTGAAGGAACGCTTCTTTGATATATATTGTACTGTTGGGCCTACCCTGCATGTCTTTCCATGTTAACCGTGATCCGGGGGGAGTGTGTGCATTTTGAATCTGTTGCTTCTTAAGACTGAAGAATACATACTTGTCATTAATTCACTTGTCTTTTTTGTTGTTGTTTACACTGTGTATTAAATATGCGTTATTTTGCACCTTGTTTTACTTGAGTATTTGTACTTTGGCCTTGTTTCAGTCTCACGAGGCAACAGTGATGCGAACAACGAAACGAATACTGTTCCACAAGCGAGTAGCAAGCCTGTGCCTTCATTTGGGTCAGAGTTCGGGGTTACAGTAGAGATCAAGTAGTAACAACGTGCAGTTTGAATAGATGAAAATCACCCTGGCTCTGTGAAAAAAAAAATTGTATATAAGAAAACATTAAAACACACACACACACACACACACACACGATTTTTCTCCTGGAATTTCAGGTCAGTAAAAAAACAACTTCAATGCCATATGTAGGAAGGATAGCAGAATTGTGCATGGCTTGTGGACTTCTTGGTGTTTCTACGCCATTGGTAGAGCACAAGGATTTGGGAGTGAAAAGTCTTGCAGACGACAGAAAAATGCAGGGTCATGTGGATCGTGCTGTAATATACGAAGAAGCGGACATTGCCAGGTTGGGTGGAGAGGTCTGGGTTAGCGGTCGGCATGGAGATATTGGTCTTGGCAAAGACATTGAGGGTTGGCAGGTTGGGCGGAGAGGTCTGGGTTAGCAGTCAGGTGGAAGGTCCCGGGAAAGACGGCGCCTTCAGGCAGGAGCCTGGATGAAGTAGCAAGTCGTTAGGACTGCCGAGCGGTCGTCTGAAGGTGATTCGGCTGCGGTTGATGTTGATGTTGATGTTGTTGGTGATGTCGTCGTCGTCGTGGCGGTTCCTCTATGGCCGTCATCAGGGCTACCGGGCGGCTGTCTTCATGCTGAGTGGCGACGGTCCTGTGCCGCGTGAGGCCGACTCGCCATGCCGCAGTCTAGACTGTGGCGAAATCTTGTCCCTAAAGCTTTTGCTGTGAGGACGTTAAACTCAACCATTACCGGATCTGCCTCGCTGCGAGTGTGGCATAGCAGCGGACACCAAGGAAGAGGTGGCGGACGTCCTTTGAAGGATACTGATGTGAGAGGTCAGTGTCAGGCGGCACAGCGATCCTTCCAGCCATATGGGTGACGGAGGGGACTAGCCTGTGTCGCCGGGGGACGGCTTCTGGAGATGTGGGGCAATGGGCGATGGAGCGCTGCCTGACTACGACTACTGTGGCCCAGGAAACCGTGCTCTGAGCCAGGCAGACATGGGGGCACTCCGTATGGGGTGGGGCTGATAAAAATGGCGTTGTTGGCCGCAGTCTGCGTGTACCTGTCGAATTTTAGGGACTCGTGCAGCGCTCCAGCGACTCGTCCTGCTCCCTCCTTGAGGCGGCCTCACGCGGCACAGGACCATCGCCACCCAAGCACGAAGAAGGCCGCCTGGTGGTCCTGAAGACAGCCTTTTGGTTGGGGAAAAGAGGCCATGTACACCCGTCGGCCGACCAACAGCCCAATTTGAACTGAAGTTCAAAAGGAACCAGAGCTTGGAGAGAGATATAACCCAGCCCCCACACGCAACTCGCCCAGCACTGCCAGCGACAACAGTTGCCACAGAATATGCAGACCTGTGTCTGCGAGTATACCCTATCCTTAAGGGCCTAAGGCCAACAGGACGTGATCAAGGGCTGGACTGTGCGATGGATAGGTTTTGGTACT
>CM065743.1:4689850-4699850 GCA_033310375.1 Conus canariensis
GAAGGATTTTTGTTTTCTTGCTATATGTTAGGTTTTTTTTCACTAATTGTTGTAAGTAAGATATTGATCTGTTTATTTTTCAGTTTAGACACATATACAGATACATACACGTACACACTCACATACAAAGGCCTACCTTCATGCTTACACAACACACAAGCTTATTCATTTTATCATTCATTCAGTCAGTCACTCTCTTCTTTCATTCACGTCTAATATCACTCAAAGTGAACAGACGTTAAACAGAAGTACGAACGAACGAACACACACACACACACACACACACACACACACACACACACACACACACACACACACACATACATACGTGCACGCACACGCGCGAGCGCGCCTCTGCGCAACTTGGGTTGAAAATGGAAGAGGGCGGAGAGGGGGAAGGTTGGAATGGAGGGGAAGCTAGGGAGGGGACGTGAAATACTGATGAAAATTTAGTTTTAGTTAACACCCTCTCATGATTTGTTTCCCTTCAGCGATAACCCGCTTTGGAGGGTGAGGGAGACAAGAGTGGGGTAGGGTGGGGTGGGGTGGGGTGGGGTGGGGTGGGGTGGGGGTGGGGTGGGGTGGGGGTGGAGATCGAAATGCGATCCAACATTCTTCAGCGCTGGTGAAAACAACACGTGCCCCTGGCAGTCAGCTTGTCGTATCCCAGAATTCCCGCCGCTACGTTGACAAGTGTCTGATCCTGTCATCTTCAGTACCATCCTACTATGGAGTTCTGACAGGCCCGGGTGCTTCCCCCCGACCTCGACCCTGCGGGCGGGTTGTTTTCTCCTTCTTCTTCTTCTCCCAGGTAGAGATAAGCTTTTGAAATGCTGGGCAGGATTACCACGATACCTATAATGTATTCAAGGTGAACGGGTAGTGATACCTCTTGACGAGAACGCACATAGACGGGCATTGAATTAGAAGAAGACAGAGAAAAGAAGACGTAAAGCGTTGATTCAGAAAGGGCATAGCCCCGTAAAAATGAAGAAGAAGAAGAAGAAGAAGAAGAAGAAGAAGAAGAAGAGAGAAGAGAGAGAGAGGAGAGAGAGAGAAGAGAGAGAGAGAGAGAGAGAGAGAGAGAGAGAGAAGGGGGAGCGGATTGCTGGCGGTGGGGAGAAGGGGTTGGGGTTGGGCATTGATTGTTGAATGACCTTTATCTCCTGCTTGTTCTTGGGAATGTGATGTGGAGTTGAATAGTTCCATCACTTAAACTGTGCTCCCTTCATCCCTTTTTCTTCCTTTTCTTTCTTATTTTCTTTCTTTCTTTCTTTCCTTCTTTCTTTCCTTCTTTCTTTCTTATTTTCTTTCTTTCTTTTCTTTCTTTCCTTCTTTCTTTCTTTCTTTCCTTCTTTCTTTCTTTCCTTCTTTCTTTCTTTCTTTCCTTCTTTCTTTCTTATTTTCTTTCTTTTCTTTCTTTCCTTCTTTCTTTCCTTCTCCTTTCTTTCTTTCTTTCCTTCTGTTTTAACCATCACCGCCTTTTTCTCTTTCTGCTACTTCTTGTCCTTTCTTCCCTTTCTTCTTTCTTTCTTTCTTTCTTCTTCTTCTACTCCTCCTTTTTTCTTCTTCTTCTCCTTCTCCTTCTTCTTCTTCTTCTTCTTCTTCTTCTTCTTCTTCTTCTTCTCTTCTCCTTCTTCTTCTTCTCCTTCTTCTTCTTCTTCTTCTTTCTCTCTTCGTTACTTTCCCAATCAATGGGATTTTTTTTTCTTTGTCTCTATGTCTGTCAGCTCTCTCCCTCCTCTCTCTGCCTGTCTGTCTCTCTCTCAAGTTTCCTCTGTCTGTCTGGTTCTCTCCCTTTCTCTATCTCTCGACATGTTTTTCTCGGTCTGTCTCTCTGTCTGTCTGTCTGTCTGTTTTTCTCAATCGACATGTGTCTGTCTGTTTGTCTCTCTGTCTCAGTGTCTGTCTGTCTATTTTCTTTCCTTCGTTGGCTTGTTCAAACTTTTCGCACCTCTCTCTCTCTCTCTCTCTCTCTCCCCCCCCCCCCCCCCCCCCTGTTTATTTATTTTCACTGATTCCTTCCTTCACTCATTCTGCGTTTCCCCCCTTCACTCCATCCTCCTCCTTTATTCCTTTTCCCTGGCAAGCGGGGATTGAAGTCAGTAACTCTGCGGCGATAGAATTCAGCTATAACCACCGGGCCCCCAAAAAACTCTACTAGGTCCACCAATTTCTTCAGTCTCTGACGACAAGTCGGGGTAGGGCCTTTAGCACGTTCTCGCTTGTCAACAACAACCGTGACAGGACGAATGACAGCACCGAGGGAGTACTCATCGTCTCAGTTATGTGAACACACACGCACACAGACACACACAGACACAGACAGACAGACAGTACAGATAAGAGAGAGGAGAGAGAGAGAGAGAGAGAGAGAGAGAGAGAGAGAGAGAGACACGCACTCTTATGCACAAACCTACTCAATCATTACAAGTACGTATACCTAAAAACACAGACGTGCGCGCGCTCACACACACACACACACACACACACACACACACACACACACCACACAGCCACACGCGCGCGCGCGCGTAACACGCGAACATGCTTGAGCGCGTGCGCACACTACAAAACAGAGAAAAACACACATACACACATCAGCAAACAGACTCTGTCTGTCTTTTCGTATGTCTCTCTGTCTCTCTCCCTCTCTTTGAGTGACTTCCCTTGACTGGTTGCCAACAAGATGAACTTTGCACGGCTCCGATTAAATTTTGCTCGAATTTGCTAGAAAGAGTCGAGCGTGAAATTGCCCGTGGAAGGTCTTCCATCAACTTGACAAAGTATGCTGAACGCCGCGCAGCGTGACGTGGCATTATCATCATTTCAAATTGAAGGCAGAGATAATAATCAGACTGTGGTGATTCTTAGATCTAGTTGCAAGGTGAGGCGACTGCAGGCGGAAATCTCAACAAACTTTTAAATGTTAGTGATAGCTACCCCCCCGCCCCCCCCCCAAAAAAAAAAAAAAAAAAAAAAATTTAAAAACGAATCACAAGACAAAACACGACGCGTTTCGACCTCTTAGGTCTTCTTCAGGCGAGATACAAAAGACTCAGGACAACGAAAATGCACGAGCAATCACTTATCTTCATCCACTTCAAGCAGATCTAGTTGCCAAGTGATTCATTCAACGCCTATCTTGCGCTGAAGTGGATGAAGGTAAGTGATCGCTCGTTCATTTCCGTTGTCCCGAGTCTTTTGCATATTGCCTGAAGAAGACCTAAGAGGTCGAAACGCGTCGTGTTTTGTCCTGTGATTTTTTTTTCTTCTTTTTTTTCAGTGTACTATCACTAACATTCAAAATTTTTATTCTTAGATTGACAACAAATATCCGACCATTCCCCTGTTAACACGACTTCCAGGGAACAGCGCTGAGTTCAGAAGAAAATGTCCGTCACAGGTCAACAGGGACAGGAGAAAAGCCAGAGAAACACCGCAAGTGAAAAGGCAAGTGAAGCTGTATCTTCCCCGTCCGGTCTGTGCCTACCGATCTCCCCTAGTTTAACAAACAATGCTGACAGAAGTAAACAACAACAATGGACACTCCTGTGCTGATACTGACCTGTGTCCACACCAACCCCCTACCACTGTGCCTCTGCCTGCACCGAGTGCGCTATCCCGGGATGGAACACAGCACATCGACTTGACCCCGTGCAACACACACACAGTGAGTCAGTCAGTATTTCCCAACTCAGACCGGTCATCTGACACATATGGTGACCAGCTGTGTTTTAATGAGGGTGATGTGGATAACGCTTGTACATTTTGCGAATGTGATTCATCTGTAATTAATTCTACACGACAAGAAATTAAAAACATTGGTTAAAGCAGCAAACCCGTGTTATACAGACAATAGTGGTGGTTGTGCAGGTACCACTAGTGTTAAAGCACGGAAACCCTATGCAGACATTACAATCACAGACATAATGATGTTCTTGAAAGAAACGCTACAATCTATACCTCAGAATTATATGCAATACTGAAGGCTTTAAGTAATATATATATATATATATATATATATATATTATATATATATATTCAATTATAAACAAAGCTTGCTCTTATGTCTTAGATTGAAGAAATAGGGGGAGATAAGCATTCATATCTGCAGTGGTAGATCATTCTGCCAACTAACAGTATGTGCTTGAGTGGGTGAATGGGGAAAAATAAAATAAATGCTTCTCAAAATGAGCCTTTAGCAAGCTTATAGTCTCCAAGTGGGAGACGATCTCCAATAGGGAGAAAACCCACTAACATATAACTCCTGGTCAGATACCGATATTTCGAAACCTGATTGTTTCTCCTCAGTGACCGCGGAAAGTGGTAATTTGACTCCTCTGCCTTTTCGGTTTTAAGAAGAATGCTATCCCAGAAAAGGCTGGTGTGCAATACCGTAGTATGTTTGTTGAGTTTTCAAAAAACCGAAAAGGCAGAGGAGTCAAATTACCACTTTCCGCGGTCACTGAGGAGAAACAATCAGGTTTCGAAATATCGGTATCTGACCAGGAGTTATATGTTAGTGGGTTTTCTCCCTATTGGAGATCGTCTCCCACTTGGAGACTATAAGCTTGCTAAAGGCTCATTTTGAGAAGCATTTATTTTATTTTTCCCCATTCACCCACTCAAGCACATACTGTTAGTTGGCAGAATGATCTACCACTGCAGATATGAATGCTTATCTCCCCTATTTCTTCAATCTAAGACATAAGAGCAAGCTTTGTTTATAATTGAATATTTCTTGCAGCCATCTGACCAGGAGTTATATGTTAGTGGGTTTTCTCCCTATTGGAGATCGTCTCCCACTTGGAGACTGTAAGCTTGCTAAAGGCTCATTTTGAGAAGCATTTATTTTATTTTTCCCCATTCACCCACTCAAGCACATACTGTTAGTTGGCAGAATGATCTACCACTGCAGATATGAATGCTTATCTCCCCCTATTTCTTCAATCTAAGACATAAGAGCAACTTTGTTTATAATTGAATATTTCTTGCAGCCATTGCAACACCTAGCTGCTCTGTAAGTTGCTGGAATGGTGCTCGGTACTTATCCTTGGAATTTATTAGTTTATTGTAATTTAGTCCCTTGCGGATTCATTCCAAGAACTGGCCCTCAGCACTTGTGTCTTGAGAGATTATCTTTTTATATTTTCTACTTTTCGCAAGAAAATGTAGCTTGTTTTGCTCTTTCATGATTTTCTTTTGCTTCTTAGGTGGCACCTTTGGTTGGTTTTTGAAAACTCAACAAACATACTACGGTATTGCACACCAGCCTTTTCTGGGATAGCATTCTTCTTAAAACCGAAAAGGCAGAGGAGTCAAATTACCACTTTCCGCGGTCACTGAGGAGAAACAATCAGGTTTCGAAATATCGGTATCTGACCAGGAGTTATATGTTAGTGGGTTTTCTCCCTATTGGAGATCGTCTCCCACTTGGAGACTATAAGCTTGCTAAAGGCTCATTTTGAGAAGCATTTATTTTATTTTTCCCCACTCAAGCACATACTGTTAGTTGGCAGAATGATCTACCACTGCAGATATGAATGCTTATCTCCCCCTATTTCTTCAATCTAAGACATAAGAGCAAGCTTTGTTTATAATTGAATATTTCTTGCAGCCATTGCAACACCTAGCTGCTCTGTAAGTTGCTGGAATGGTGCTCGGTACTTATCCTTGAAATTTATTAGTTTATTATATATAATATATATATATATATATATATATATATATATATATATAATGATACACCAATTGCTTTCTATAAAATTTTACTGTGTTGATTCCAAATCTCTTTTACAATCACTAGAGCGCGTTTGGACTGCAAAGCTAGAAAAGATTTGCTTTTTGAAATAAAACATTTAATGCATTGTTTCACAACTCGAGGCATAGAGATTGATATTTGTTGGGTCCCATCTCACTGTGGTATAAAGTGGAATGAAATAGTAGACAGTCTTGCAAAAGAAGGAGTAAATAGAAACGTTGAAACTATATTAAACAATCCCTTAGATTTGTCCTCTCGTGAATTAATTCATATTATGGACAGGTATATACATAAGCAGAACTGTAGTAGAAAAAAAAATGGCTACTTTACCATCGTGCCCAAGGCACATTGTTAGATTAATTCATAAATTAAGGCTGAATACTTGGAACACTAAATGATCTCATGGTATTACTTGTGTCTGCAGAGAAAACATTTCTGTGCATCATCTTTTGTTTGAATGTTCAATAGCTGACCTTGCTCTATCAGGAGCAAGGTATTGAGGTGAATAACTTGATAATGTCAATACTGTCTTATATGGTTCACATTTTGCTGAAATTGCCATGGTTATTTCGCAGTCACAGGTTGCAAAATTTTTATAAAGATCAACAATTTTGTGTACCACCAGGGTATTTCACTTATGTAGACATGCATATATATCAGATGTGGGTTTGAAAGTACTAACATGGATGATAAATTGAGTGTGGAGGTTTTTTGTTTGTGTGGGTTTGTTGTTGTTGTTGTTGTTGTTGTTGTTGTTAATAAATGTCTAATATCATCTGGCGATGAAGAGGCATTAAATAATCCACTGAACTGAACAGAAAATGAATGATGGCCTGTGTGAAGTGAAGGAAGAGCTGAAGGCAGCACTACAAGCAGCAAAGAGGTTGAACATCGAAATCTTGTCGATACGTCGTGACTATTGTTCCGTGGTAACTGTTGATAAACATCGGGAAAATCCGATTGACAGTTACCTGTGTTCTCATTGTATTCTGTGATCTGGAATCCGCATGGCGATGTAGTTTCTTTGTCATGTCGGTGATATTCATGACTAATTCTTGTGCATGTATGGAATCCGCATGGCGATGTAGTTTTTCTTTGTCATGTCGGTGATATTCATGACTAATTCTTGTGCATGTATGGAATCCGCATGGCGATGTAGTTTTTCTTTGTCATGTCGGTGATATTCATGACTAATTCTTGTGCATGTATGGAATCCGCATGGCGATGTAGTTTTTCTTTTGTCATGTCGGTGATATTCATGACTAATTCTTGTGCATGTATGGAATCCGCATGGCGATGTAGTTTCTTTGTCATGTCGGTGATATTCATGACTAATTCTTGTGCATGTATGGAATCCGCATGGCGATGTAGTTTCTTTGTCATGTCGGTGATATTCATGACTAATTCTTGTGCATGTATGGAATCCGCATGGCGATGTAGTTTTTCTTTGTCATGTCGGTGATATTCATGACTAATTCTTGTGCATGTATGGAATCCGCATGGCGATGTAGTTTTTCTTTGTCATGTCGGTGATATTCATGACTAATTCTTGTGCATGTATGGAATCCGCATGGCGATGTAGTTTTTCTTTGTCATGTCGGTGATATTCATGACTAATTCTTGTGCATGTATGGTATCCGCATGGCGATGTAGTTTTTCTTTGTCATGTCGGTGATATTCATGACTAATTCTTGTGCATGTATGGAATCCGCATGGCGATGTAGTTTCTTTGTCATGTCGGTGATATTCATGACTAATTCTTGTGCATGTATGGAATCCGCATGGCGATGTAGTTTTTCTTTGTCATGTCGGTGATATTCATGACTAATTCTTGTGCATGTATGGAATCCGCATGGCGATGTAGTTTTTCTTTGTCATGTCGGTGATATTCATGACTAATTCTTGTGCATGTATGGAATCCGCATGGCGATGTAGTTTTTCTTTGTCATGTCGGTGATATTCATGACTAATTCTTGTGCATGTATGGAATCCGCATGGCGATGTAGTTTCTTTGTCATGTCGGTGATATTCATGACTAATTCTTGTGCATGTATGGAATCCGCATGGCGATGTAGTTTCTTTGTCATGTCGGTGATATTCATGACTAATTCTTGTGCATGTATGGAATCCGCATGGCGATGTAGTTTCTTTGTCATGTCGGTGATATTCATGACTAATTCTTGTGCATGTATGGAATCCGCATGGCGATGTAGTTTCTTTGTCATGTCGGTGATATTCATGACTAATTCTTGTGCATGTATGGAATCCGCATGGCGATGTAGTTTTCTTTGTCATGTCGGTGATATTCATGACTAATTCTTGTGCATGTATGGAATCCGCATGGCGATGTAGTTTCTTTGTCATGTCGGTGATATTCATGACTAATTCTTGTGCATGTATGGAATCCGCATGGCGATGTAGTTTCTTTGTCATGTCGGTGATATTCATGACTAATTCTTGTGCATGTATGGAATCCGCATGGCGATGTAGTTTCTTTGTCATGTCGGTGATATTCATGACTAATTCTTGTGCATGTATGGAATCCGCATGGCGATGTAGTTTCTTTGTCATGTCGGTGATATTCATGATAATTCTTGTGCATGTATGGAATCCGCATGGCGATGTAGTTTCTTTGTCATGTCGGTGATATTCATGACTAATTCTTGTGCATGTATGGAATCCGCATGGCGATGTAGTTTCTTTGTCATGTCGGTGATATTCATGATAATTCTTGTGCATGTATGGAATCCGCATGGCGATGTAGTTTCTTTGTCATGTCGGTGATATTCATGACTAATTCTTGTGCATGTATGGAATCCGCATGGCGATGTAGTTTCTTTGTCATGTCGGTGATATTCATGACTAATTCTTGTGCATGTATGGAATCCGCATGGCGATGTAGTTTCTTTGTCATGTCGGTGATATTCATGACTAATTCTTGTGCATGTATGGAATCCGCATGGCGATGTAGTTTCTTTGTCATGTCGGTGATATTCATGACTAATTCTTGTGCATGTATGGAATCCGCATGGCGATGTAGTTTCTTTGTCATGTCGGTGATATTCATGACTAATTCTTGTGCATGTATGGAATCCGCATGGCGATGTAGTTTCTTTGTCATGTCGGTGATATTCATGACTAATTCTTGTGCATGTATGGAATCCGCATGGCGATGTAGTTTCTTTGTCATGTCGGTGATATTCATGACTAATTCTTGTGCATGTATGGAATCCGCATGGCGATGTAGTTTCTTTGTCATGTCGGTGATATTCATGATTAATTCTTGTGCATGTATGGAATCCGCATGGCGATGTAGTTTCTTTGTCATGTCGGTGATATTCATGACTAATTCTTGTGCATGTATGGAATCCGCATGGCGATGTAGTTTCTTTGTCATGTCGGTGATATTCATGACTAATTCTTGTGCATGTATGGAATCCGCATGGCGATGTAGTTTCTTTGTCATGTCGGTGATATTCATGACTAATTCTTGTGCATGTATGGAATCCGCATGGCGATGTAGTTTCTTTGTCATGTCGGTGATATTCATGACTAATTCTTGTGCATGTATGGAATCCGCATGGCGATGTAGTTTCTTTGTCATGTCGGTGATATTCATGACTAATTCTTGTGCATGTATGGAATCCGCATGGCGATGTAGTTTCTTTGTCATGTCGGTGATATTCATGACTAATTCTTGTGCATGTATGGAATCCGCATGGCGATGTAGTTTTCTTTGTCATGTCGGTGATATTCATGACTAATTCTTGTGCATGTATGGAATCCGCATGGCGATGTAGTTTCTTTGTCATGTCGGTGATATTCATGACTAATTCTTGTGCATGTATGGATCCGCATGGCGATGTAGTTTCCTTTGTCATGTCGTGATATATCATGACTAATTCTTGTGCATGTATGAAAACCGCATGGCGATGTAGTTTCTTTGTCATGTCGGTGATATTCATGACTAATTCTTGTGCATGTATGGAATCCGCATGGCGATGTAGTTTTCTTTGTCATGTCGGTGTATTCATGACTAATTCTTGTGCATGTATGGATCCGCTGGCGATGTAGTTTCTTTGTCATGTCGGTGATATCATGACTAATTCTGTGCATGTACGGTCCCCATCGCTCTCTTCTCCCTTGTCATGCGTGTATTCTACACTATCTCCATCATTCATTCTTCTCACCTCATCTTCATACTCATTCTCTCATTTCCTTCCTCTCTCCATCTCT
>CM065743.1:4702350-4704850 GCA_033310375.1 Conus canariensis
TCATGGCGGGATAAAAAAAAAAGGTCATACACACAAAACTCCACTGCCTGTCTATACAGACAGTGTCCGCAGGAGTATCAGCCTGCGTACGCAGAAAGAAAGAAAAAGAAAAAGTATGCTGATATGAAGTGAAACGCTATAAATATGTGTCAAATGTTCTGTTTTTGCAAGGAGAAAAGGAAACTATTAGAAAAAGAAAATTACACTCAGTTTGCAGTTTCCCCAAACCTTCAGGTGCAGAGTAAGTAAGTAAGAAATGGTGTGTATAGCCCAGCCGACTGCAAAGGGCCGTATCAGGGGTGTAACCGCGTTGAAATCAATTCACAAGTCATTACTTAAAAGAAAACAAACAAACAATAACAACAAAAGCAAAGACAAAATCCTTTAAAACAACCTTCTGAACACACACCGGAAGTTTCGTTAAAAATCCTTCCTTTGTAAAATCTAAGATCAGATGAAAAATGTTATTGTCTTTCAGAAATTCAAAGATCACATCAGATGGGACATCTCTGAACAAGGTTTTCGTGGAGTCTGCTGTAAAGTGTTTGTCTCACATCATGCAAGTCCCAATACTCTAAAAGAATATGTTTCACTGTGAGTGGTACATGACATGGAATGCACCACGAAGCTTCTTCACCTTTTAAAAGATAAGAATGGTGTAAAAGGAGTGGCCTGTATGCAAACGGCACAAGACTGTTTCTTCTTTACGGCCGCCTCAGGAACATGGTTAAAAACTCTTTCAAGTTTGGACGGATTTTAAATAGTTTGTTATCCATCTGAGAATTCCATTCCTCTTGCCAGAGGTCTTTGACATAAGCCTGGGTTTGAAGTTTCAGATCAGTGTGAGGGATAGACAATCTGCTTAACTCATTCTTTGTGACCCTCTTGGAAAGTTTATCAACCAATTCGTTGCCCTCGAATGCCCACATGGCTGGAAACCCAAGCAAAAGCCGTGTTATATCCATCTGATTTCAGAGAGGTGTACAGTTCCAGTAACTTCAGCAGGGTGCTTGAGGTGAGTCGTGTCGCATTAGTTTTTTGCTTGTAAGGACAAGTTGTCCTGTATTGGAAATTCCCAAAGCTTGTGTTGAAGATTAACGTCCAAATGGAATATTGCTCCGAAAGACAAATCGTATCACATTGCTGATTCCAAGGATGTTTACGAATGTGTAAGATTAAAGTCATATTTGATACATGCTTTTTGTCACGTATATTTCGTGTCTTTTTATTCTTTTGATTTTTTTTTTATCAGTGTCCTAGCCAAATGAAATGTTAGATGACTTTTGTACTTCATATCATTGTGTTTCAATCATTTTTCAAAATTGCATCCAAGAGAAGGTCATAGTAAACCTTTGACTAGTGTGTGAGTGTGTGTGTGTGTGTGTGTGTGGGGGGGGGGGAACTTTACTGTGACCGGCATATAAATTTGTAACATTTTACCAAATCCATACCTTATTCTGTTTTCTATTTTCAGATATATATATCTTTCCTGTTATCATCATATATTGCCTAGATACAGCCTAAATAATAAAGATCATTTACCCACACTCCTGGTTTGTTGCAGAAATGTCGTAAATTCAGAAGATTACATTTGTTATTCGGGATATTGTCCATATAAATCACATTTTTTATCCTTCCTTAGTTTTACAACAAAAAGAGGTATTATTGGTTTGAAAAGCGACCATAAACTGGTTCGTTGGCATTTGTTAATCATTCTTTAAATTAGCGAGGGTTGAGACTGTCGTCAACTTAATAAACATGTTTCTTAAAAAGTTGAACTTACGTTTTTCTAATCAAAATGGGAAAGACACTCTTCTAATGTGAAAACAGTGTACTGTCTTTCATTTTGCATAATGACTAATTGATATTCTGAGCTATAAAACAATGTTAATGTTTCTACTCTCTCTCTCTCTCTCTCTAGTGTGCGCACGCACATGCGCGCACGCGCACACACACACACGCGCGCATGGATGAAAACAACACACACACACACACACACACACACACACACACACACACACACACACACACACACACACCTCTCTACCTATGTAACAGATAGACCGACAAACAGACAGACGAACAGACATGCACGCTCATACACTCACAAACACAGACAGACAGACAGACAGACAGACACACACACACACACACACACACACACACACACACACACACACACACACAACCACACACACACTACACGCACACCACACACACACACACACACAACACACACACACACACACACACACACACACACACACACACCACACACACACACACACAGCATTTCTTCGTTCCCATTCTAAAGTACTCCCTGTTCTTTAAGAACTGGGAGTACAAAAAAAAGAAGCGTTTTTGTCATAATCACTCATCTTCTTCTTCTTCTTCTTCTCATTATCATTATTACTATTACTGTTATCATCATTATCATCATCATCATCATCATCATCATCATCATCATCATCATCATCATCATCATCGTTTCAATTCGCAT
>CM065743.1:4709850-4712350 GCA_033310375.1 Conus canariensis
AAATTGATTGTGGTGTTGTCACAGCCTCAGGCGGCCCCAGAGAAGCAGGGGGATGGTCAGTGGAACTGGTCAGTGCCACAATGGCCCCACTTCCGGCCACACCTGGCCTGTAACCTGAGAGTGCAGTGCTCTGGGGCATAGGACGATCATTTTGGACGTCAGTTACAACGCCATCCACACAATAAGCTTTGAGCAGGTAGCACAGGTCAAGAACCTGAAGGTGTTGTAGCTGACAGGTAATCCACTGACTGGAGTGTTTGACAGCAGTGAGTCATTACTGTCACGCTTCTTGCCCACCCTTCGTATTCTTCATCTATCTAACGTGTCCATGCCTCACCTGTCAGCCCAGATGTTCACACTGTCCCCTGCACTGACGGTCCTCAATCTGTCAGACAGTGGCGTGCAGAAGGTGAGTGGAGTTCTGCCCACACCACAGCTGCAGACACTAGACGTGACAGGCTGTGACCTACATCACCTTCCCCGTCACTGGGTCACCTATCTGTCCAAGTTGCACACTGTACACACAGACCTCACTGCTCTGTGCTGCCCTCAACACTTGCCTGCAGGCTTTAACCTCAAACACTGCCATTCCCCTCCATCTCTTTTCTCCTCTTGTTACAATGTGTAGGGCTCATCCGCTCTACCTGCTGTGACAGCCACACTGGCTGCTGTGGCTTTGCTGGGCAATATTTTAAGCGTCTGCCTACAAGGGTCAAAATGCAGATGAGCGTATGCAAATTGTAGAGTCTTTGTTTCCCAGCTGTCTGTATCCAGCCTGGTGATGGGTATGGATCTGTTTGGTATATCTGTGGTGGATCGGATTCACCAGGGTGAATACCTGTGGGTAGACAGGTGGTGGAGACACTGTCCATGGTGTTCACTGTGCAGCTGTCTGTACCTGTTCTCTGCCCAGGTGTCCACCTTGATCCTGACATGTCTGACAGTGGGTCACTGTGTTCAGCTGGCCAGGCCAGACGTACAGGTGTGGGGGAGAAGACAAGTCGTCATCTCCAGCGTCCTGTGTTGGGGGGGGGGGGGGGGGGGTGTCGCTTCGTCCACTGCAGCTTCTCTTTTTCCTTGGATGTTACAGCATCAAAGCAGTTTTTGTGTTTCTTTCCTTTCGAATCAACTTCAGCAGCAGACTGCAATGCCACATGTACGTGAATTGGAAGTAACACGCTACTGATGGCATTGACAATGGTTGGACAGACGTACATTTATGTCATCATTCGCAGAAATCCCATCGTATTTGCTGCGAACACACAAAGATCTCACCAGCTGGACCTGGCTCGTCGCACCATTCACATGTCTGTAACTGATGCCTGTGGGTGGTTCTTGGTGGCTGTTCTGGTGTTGCTGCTGCCAGCTCAACAGTCTGTGCCTGAGGAAACCCGCTCTGCTGTGACAGCCTTCACCCTACCTGTGGCCATAGTGCTACACCCCATTCTGTACATGCTGAACGTGGCCTTGGAACATCACAGATACACCCAGATACAGCGCCTGAGGCAACGCCTGGACAAGAAGGTCAAGGCCAGATGAAGACAGGAACAATAACATGACATTCTGCTAAATACAAACATTCCATCAACTTCACTTTTAAGTACGAAAAGGTGGCATTCTGCTAAATACAAACACTCCATCAAATTGACTTTTTTCAACAGTAACAGGATTATGGAAAATGAATTAAAAACCAAAAAATATTCCACATAGATGTGTCTATACAGAGCAACACTCGAACAACACTCCAAGACACGCATTCCTGTAGTGGATGGAACCGGACTGTGGGGTGCCAGTCTTCCCATTTCTCTCAATTCTGGTTCAGAACCAGTCTGGGACAAACGTTGGCACAAAAATAATTATGTTTCTGATGGCAAACAAATGCGTGACCCACACTGGGGGGGCGGAATAGTCTAGTGGTAGAGCGCCGGACTCGTGATCTCGGTGATCCTGGAGTTACGGGTTCGATTCTCCGCCGGGCCGTTTCTGTGCAGGGGGATTTTTCCCTCGGAGTTAACATTGGTTCTGACTTCATTTCCTATACAGTCCTTCGAATGAGACCATAAACTGAGGTTCCGTGTGTGAACGCACGCACAACATCTTGCACACACGTCAAATCCCATCACCAACTTTCGGAAGAGAAGGCCAGTTTGGCCGTTGGTATGGATGACACGTTACATATAGCATGCACCTTCCCCGAAGTTGGAGTATGGCTGCCTTAATGGCAGGATAAAAAACGGTCATACACACAAAACTCCACTCCCGTTGTTGGGTAGATGGGATTAATCCTTGCCTGTCTATACAGGTGGGTGTCCACAGGAGTATCAGCCTGCGCACGTAGAACAAAAAAAAAAAAAAAAAAAAAAAAAAAAAGAAGAAAGAACGCGTGACCTCCCCATCCTGTAACACAAACACGGTATCACGGTAGTCTGTGTCACGTGGTACCACAGCTGGTCAGGTGTTGTTATGTACAGGCTGGGATGGGGAGCGACAGAGGATGAAG
>CM065743.1:4717350-4722350 GCA_033310375.1 Conus canariensis
CTGTCGTCTCTAGGCCCAGTGGAGGGTGGGCATGTATCTCCCCATCACTCCCTGTCCAAGACCATTCTACAGGGTACAGTGGAGGATGGGCATGTATCTCCCCATCACTCCCTGTCCAAGACCATTCTACAGGGTACAGTGGAGGGTGGACATGTATCTTCCCATGTCTCCCTGTCCATGACCATTCCACAGAGTACAGTGGAGGGTGGACATGTATCTCCCCATGTCTCCCTGTCCAAGACCATTGTACAGGGTACAGTGGAGGGTGGACATGTATCTCTCCATGACTCTCTGTCCATGACCATTGTACAGGGTACAGTGGAGGGTGGACATGTACCTCAATATGACTCTCTGTCCAAGACCATTGTACAGGGTACAGTGGAGGGTGAACGTGTATCTCCCCATGACTTCCTGTCCAAAACCATTGTACAGGGTACGGTGGAGGGTGGACATGTACCTCAATATGACTCCCGGTCCAAGACCGTTCTAATGGGTACAGTGGAGGGTGGACATCCCACATACAGACCACAGACATCCTGAATGACGGACTTGACCAATCTAAACACCTCTACCATGTTGCCCATGACTGAAAAGGACGAGCTGTGACGTAAAACAGGAAACGATTATTGTGGGGTGAACAACACATCTAGGAATATGCACAGAGAAAAGTTGCAGACTGATCAGGAACTAAGATGATGATAATAATAATAATAATAAACTGACTGAACAATATTATGTAGGAATGTACAGGAAAACAACTGCTAACTGAATAGAAAATATGTTGCAGGGGGAAAAAAAACTACTGACTGAAATGAAGCCAACAAATGACCAGATCAACAACACATAAAATGTAAATTGGAAAAAAAATAGCAGCCAGCTGATTAATACACTGCAGTTATGAAAAGGAGAAAAAAAAAAATTTCTGCGTACGCAGGCTGATACTCCTGCCGACACACCCTGTATAGACAGGCAAGGATTACTTCCACCTACCCAACAAAGGGAATGGAGTTTTGTGTGTATGACCGTTTTTTATCCTGCCATTGAGGCAGCCATACTCCATCTTCGGGGAAGGTGCATGCTATGTGTAACGTGTCATCCATACCAACGGCCAAACTGGCCTTCTCTTCCGAAAGTTGGTGATGGGATTTGACGTGTGTGCAAGATGTTAGGCGTGCGTTTACATTCGGAACCTCGGTTTATAGTCTCATTCGAAGGACAGTATGGGAAATGGAGTCAGAACCAATGTTAACTCCGAGGGAAAAAATCCCCCTGTACCGAAACGGCCCGGCGGAGATTCGAACCTGCAACCCCAGGATCACCAAGATTACGAGTCCGCACTCTACCACTGAGCTATTCCGGCCCCCAAGGAGAAAATAAAAATTCAAAGCATCTGTAGCCTAGGAACGAACCATACCTTGCAGACAAAAGCGACAAAACAAAGGAGAGAAGAAAAAAAAAAAAGGGTGGGGTGGGGGGGGGGGGGTGGGGGGGGGGGGGGGGGGGGGGGGCAGAAAGAAAAAGAAAGAAAGAAAGAAAAAAGAAAGATGTGGACTGATCTTGTCTCAGATCTTCAGATTCCCAAAGTCACCGGGTGTGGGCTTGGCTTGGCCATCTCCCCGACTCCGGGACAGAAGAGTGCGGCGGTTGAAAAGGGAAGCAACTATGTGACACAGGTCATAATTACCACCTTACCTGTCAGGGGGGATTACTCTCAATAGGGGTCGCTCTGACCAAGCCATCGTGTGTCAAGTCTTGAGAGAGAGAGAGAGAGAGGGGGGGGGAGGAAGAGGGAGGGTGTTGGGAGGGGAGGGGGAGAGGGAGAACCTTTGGTTGAAGTGCCATGGAGGCAGAGGAGCGATAGGAAGGGGGGATGGGGAGGAAAGGGAGAGGGGAGGAGGAGGAGGAGGAGGGGCGATATAGGTGAAGGTTGGCGATTGTCCGAATAGTTTCAGCTCCATGAACAATTCCACATGCCATGCCAAGTATTTTTGAAATGTGTTTCCCTATTTGTTTGCTTGTTTGTTTGTTTTGTTGTTGTCGTCGTTGATGTGTTTACTTACATTCTTTTTCATTTTATAACTTCGTGTATTTTAAGCTTGGTGTCTGTTCTTGTCATGGTGACATGTTTACATGTTTCTGTGTTTAACTGTCGGCAAGAGTAGGCAAAAGAAGAAAAAAAAAAGAAGAAAAACTATTTAAAAAAAAATAAAATAAAAAAATAAAAAAACCAAAACGGTCGACCGATTTTGATCAAACTCTGTACAAAGACGGGGTGATGAAGCCATTAGATCTTTGGTGCTTATCCATGGTGCAGATTCATACTGCAGATCCATGATGAAGATCCATGGTGAAGATCCATGGTGAAGATCCATGATGCAGATCCATGATGAAGATCCATGATGAAGATCCATGGTGAAGATCCATGGTACAGATCCATAGTGCAGATCCATGGTGAAGATCCATGGTGAAGATCCATGGTACAGATCCATGGTGAAGATCCATGGTACAGATCCATGGTGCAGATCCATGGTACAGATCCATAGTGATGATCCATGGTGATGATCCATGGTACAAATCCATGGTACAGATCCATAGTGATGATCCATGGTGATGATCCATGGTACAAATCCATGGTACAGATCCATGGTGAGGATCCATGGTACAGATCCATGGTACAGATCCATAGTGCAGATCCATGGTGAAGATCCATGGTGAAGATCCATGGTACAGATCCATGGTACAGATCCATGGTGAGGATCCATGGTGAAGATCCATGGTACAGATCCATGGTGAAGATCCATGGTGAAGATCCATGGTACAGATCCATGGTGAGGATCCATGGTGAAGATCCATGGTGAAGATCCATGGTGAAGATCCATGGTGATGATCCATGGTACAGATCCATGGTACAGATCCATGGTGAAGATCCATGGTACAGATCCATGGTGAAGATCCATGGTACAGATCGATTGTGAAGATCCATGGTACAGATCCATGGTACAGATCCATGGTGAAGATCCATGGTACAGATCCATGGTGAAGATCCATGGTACAGATCCATGGTGAAGATCCATGGTACAAATCCAAGGTGATGATCCATGGTGAAGATCCATGGTGAAGATCCATGGTGAAGATCCATGGTGAAGATCCATGGTACAGATCCATGGTACACATCCATGGTACAGATCCATGGTGAAGATCCATGGTGCAGATCCATGGTGCAGATCCATGGTGCAGATCCATGGTGATGGTCCATGGTGAAGATCCATGGTGAAAATCCATGGTGAAGATCCATGGTGAAGATCCATGGTACAGATCCATGGTGAAGATCCATGATGAAGATCCATGGTACAGATCCATGATGAAGATCCATGGTACAGATCCATGGTACAGATCCATGGTGAAGATCCATGGTACAGATCCATGGTGAAGATCCATGGTACAGATCCATGGTGAAGATCCATGGTACAGATCCATGATGAAGATCCATGGTACAGATCCATGGTACAGGTCCATGGTGAAGATCCATGGTACAGATCCATGGTGAAGATCCATGGTGAAGATCCATGGTGAAGATCCATGGTATAGATCCATGGTGCATACCCATTGTCTGGATCTATGGTACCGAGTCCAGTTCGAAATGCAGATCGAAATCTGCTCTGCAAAATTGTTAGAAAATCTTCACCGAGTTTGAACTTACTGTCCATGAAAGGATAACTATCAGTACAATAAACCGATGAAAGTATTTTTGTTTTCTTTCTTTTTTTCCCTTTTCTTTAAAAAAAAAAAAAAAAAAAAAAAAAAAAAATATATATATATATATATATATATATATATATATATATATATATATACACTACTAAAAACAATTGAAGTACCACTCCTAATTTTTGTATGCAATTTTTAAAAAGCTCTGATAAACCAATTAATATTGATAATTGAATAAACTCTGCTGGATAAGCTTACCCGGTTCTCAAATACTACTCCTCGTGCATTTTTGTTATGTTAAAGTCGGTCAGCAGTTATCTACCGCGTCGCATCTGAGGCAAAAAAATCCCGAGAAATTATCGAACTTGTGTCGCTCCCAGATTTTGACACGGACACAGCAAGAAAACAAAATGTGATGCACGTGAAAGCAAGGTCTTTTCTGAGCAGAATTGCAATCAGTTAGCACATTTGACGGGTATAAAAAGTCGCGAAATTTAGGAAGATTTAACCATGCCTGCGAGACAACGACTAAGCAACACCGACAGAGGAAGAGCGATAGCATAGTACCAAGAAGGTATTGGCTTGAGGGAGATTGGTCGACGGCTTGGAGTGAGTCACCCAGTCATTCTGAGGCTCAGAGACCGTTGGCTTAACACTGGAAGTGTTGAAGAACAGCAGGGACGTGGACGGACGAGAAGCACCTCCAGACAGCAGGATCGGTTCATTGTTATCGCTTGTCTGAGAGACCGTTCAGCCAGTGCCACAGTACTCCGAGACCAGCTACGACAAGCCAGCAACGTCAACGTCAGTACCCAGACAGTTCGGAACCGGCTCCACGACGCCAACTTGAGGTCAAGGTCCCCAGCAGTGAGATCAATACTGACCCCAGCGCATCGAGCTCATCGTCGGACCTGGGCAGCATGTCATAGAAGGTGGACAAGAGCTGAATGGGCAACAGTACTCTTCACAGACGAGTCAAGGTTCACCCTCAGGTTCAACGACGGGCGGGTTCGCGTCTGGCGACGTCCTGGAGAACGCTACGTTGACGCTGCCGTCAGGGAGCATGACCGCTATGGAGGTGGGTCCGTGATGGTGTGGGGTGGGTTCAGCCTACGTCACAGGACCCCCCTACACCGTGTTGAAGGCCGCCTGACCGGTGCCACCTACCGCGACACCATCATCCGCCCCCTTGTGATGCCCGCCCTGAGGGCAGTTGGCCAGGGCGCCCAGTTCCAGGACGACAACGCGCCGTGCCACCGGGCCGCCATCGTGAATCAGTTCCTACAAGGGCA
>CM065743.1:4729850-4732350 GCA_033310375.1 Conus canariensis
CTAATCTGTTGTCTTGCTCGTCTGGGGTGAAGCAGGGAGACATATGTAGTCTAGTTCTTTTTTCGTTGTTTGTAAATAAATTGGCTATAGAGGTAATTAATGATGGCAGACATGGTGTTAGTTTTTTGTTCGGTTCGCTTGAATTGTTTATCCTTTTACTGGCTGACGATGTTGTCCTTCTTTCCGAGAGTATTGCTGGTTTCCAAACACAGTTAAATAGTTTACAGAGAGCATCCTCTTCACTTTGTTTAAAGGTGAATATGGATAAGAGTGATGTTGTTTTCAGAAAAGGTGGTTATCTGGGTGTGAGAGAGATGGGTATATGATAGCAATATAATGCCCGCGGTGAATGCGCATAAGTATCTGGGTGTTTATTTTTCAACAAAATTAAGTTTTACGGCGGCATGTAGGGATATCGCTAGCAAGGCAAAAAGGGCGCTTTTGAATATAATGCAGAGGTTACGTCAGTGCAATAATTATTCGGTTGATGGTTTTCTAAAACTTTTTTATTCTCAGATACAGCCAGTAATACAGTATGGTTCTGAAATATGGGGATGGAAAAGTTGCACAGTACTGTGGAAAAGGTCCACTTGTTTGCCCTTAAGAAACTTTTGTCTGTTGATATGCGAACACCAAATGATCTTGTGTATAATGAATTAGGCAGATTTCCAATAACTGTTAACTCTGTTGTTCAATGTGTTCGCTACTGGTTACAGTTAGTACAAATGGATGAACATAGGCTACCAAACAAAGCGTATTTAATGCTGTTATATTTTGATCAGAGAGGCAAAAAGAACTGGGTGACAAACGTAAGATTATGTCTGTTTCAGTATGGCTTTGGATATGTATGGTTGAACCAAGGTGTTGGAGGTGCAAATGAATTTTTTTTTATAGTTTGTTTAAGCAGCGACTTATTGATTGTAGATGGCAAAACTGGCAAGATCATGTGGGCAACAATGAGCGTTATTCAATGTATAAAATGTTTTGTGATTATGACATGCACTGTACTCCAAAATACAATTAGATGTGGAGAGACACTTACAACATGTAATGTCATTGTTTCGTTTTGGTGTATCAGACCTAACTGTTCATTACTATAGATACAGGCATCCTATACCTAATAATCTGTTAAGTCCATTCTGTAAGAATATCGAAGAAAACGAAGTTCATTTTGTTTCATACTGTCCATTTTACGATAAATTAAGAAAACAGTTGATCGCTCAAAAATATTACAGAATAGGAAGTGCTTTCCATCTTAATCTATTGTTATCCTCAGTTAACTTAATGCAAAAACTTTGAAAAGCCTCTGCATTTACTTGTACATAGCTTTTAAAGCAAGAGAGATTGCAATTTATTAAATTGATTTATAATTAAGAGTGTAGAGAATTAAATGAATAGTTGGCCTTTATGTTTTCTTTCTTTCTGCCGAAATGTAAAAGTTCTTGTTGCTTTTCGTCTACACACACCCCTTCTAAGGGGGCTTGGCCCTACTGGAATAAAATATCATAGTCATTGTCATTGTCTCTTTCACACACACACACACACACACACACACACACACACACACACACACACACACACACACACACACACACACACACACTCGCTCTCTCTCTCTCTCTCTCTCTCTCTCTCTCTCTCTCTCTCTCTCTCTCTCTCTGTATACGCATACGCCTGTGCACTCGCGCTTGCTTGCTTTTGTGCGTGCGTGCGTGGCATCAGCATTAATGCGAGAGCATATCATCATCAGACGAATGCATAATTATAGGCATATCAGTTAGTTGATACAGGCAGTCGTACGTTCTTTTTTCTTGCTTTCTACGTCTTCGTTATCACTTTAATTATACCTGATATACCTGATACATTTCCTTCAGCAAGGACGATCCTGAAGAACACACTATACATACTTTCTCAGTCCTGGGCTGAGAGTAACTCTGTCCCTCTCTCTTCTCTCTCTCTCTCTCTCTCTCTCTCTCTCTCTCTCTCTCTCTCTCTGTGTGTTTCTGTCTCTCTCTCCTTCTCTCTCTTTCTCTCTCTCTCCTCCCTCTCTTTCTCAGTGTCTCTCTCAGTCTCTCTGGCTCAGTGTCTGTCTCTCTCTCTCTTTGCCCCCTGTCTCTCTCTCTCTCTCTCTCTCTCTCTCTCTCTCTCTCTCTCTCTCTCTCACTCTCCCCGACCCCCTGAACTCGTTAACATGCGTGTATAATGTTTACAGCTGTCCTCCTCGTCACTGAGGTGTTGAACAGGTGTTTGTGATTCGTCAACTATGTCGCGCTGCATGCTGGGACTTCTGTGTATCATGCAGTTTGTTGGCCGTTCCTCTTGCATTCGTCTCTGCGTGTTCATGAATGCGAAATGAATCATTTGTCTCTGCGTGTTCATGAATGCGAAATGAATCATTTGTCTCTGCGTGTTCATGAATGCGAAATGAATCATTTGTCTCCTGCGCTTGGGTGAACTTCGATTCTTTGTCGAAGGCGGGATGTCAGATCCAAATGCACTC
>CM065743.1:4737350-4747350 GCA_033310375.1 Conus canariensis
TTGTGGTCAATTCAGTTGTGTGTTGTTTATTGTGTATTCAATCAGGAAAAGTACACCATGCCATTATCTTTGCCACATCATGCACACAGAGTGTTGCTGACTCCACTATGCCATGGCCATTGCTTTAACTTCGGGTGTCTAAGTAGGCCTATAATAATTTTTGTACTCTCAGTTCCTATAGAACGGGGAGTACTTTACAATGGGGACGAAGAAATGCTGTCTGTGTGTCTGTCTGTTCGTGGTCAAAATGTGTTTCACTCGCTCCAGACAAAACTTCTGGGCCGATCTTTCTGAAAATTTGTGGGTATGTTCATTATGGGTCACGGATGATGCCCGATGTTTTATTTACCAGAATAACTGTTACTAACGGCTATAACGGCTCAAAACGGGTTTTCTTCTTTATCGAATATCTCTGAAAGTACTTCGCCAGTTTCTTATCTCAGTGACGAAATACATTATGACGCATGTTTGATTGCGACGTTTTTTTTTTTTAGTATGACGCATGTTTGAGTGTGACGTGTGTTTTTTGGACACGCGTATTCAAGATAGATCTAAGCTGGGAGTACGTTTATATGCTTTGCATCTTGTTCCTTTTTGGGGATAATGACATTTTGAACTCTCTACATAGGAGATCTAGTTGCAAAGTGAGGGCGACTACAGGCGGAAATCTAAACAAATTTTTCTAAAGCTCCGCCCCAAAAAACGTTGACAAACGAATCATAAAACAAAATACGACGCGTTTCGACCTCTTAGGTCTTCTTCAGGCAAGATACACAACACTCAGGACAACGAAAATGAGCGAGCACTCACTTATCTTCATCCAGCTCATCCAATTGCTCGTTCATTTTCGTTGTCCTGAGTGCTGTGTATCTTGCCTGAAGAAGACCTAAGAGGTCGAAACGCGTCGCGTTTGTCTTGTGTTTCGTTTGTCAGCGTTTTTTTTTTTTTTTTTTTTTTTTTTGGGGGGGGGGGGGAGGGGGGGCAGAGCTTAGCAATAATTTTTTCAAATTTCTCTACATAGAACTTAAAGAACAAGTACGGTAACTCTTGCTCCCTTATGAAATAAATACACGCCCATAACTCCAAACAAAAGCTGTTTACGACAAACAATCGCCCAGGCAGAAATGACAAGAGAGACCTCACAGAACAAACAAGGAGATAACCAATCGCCTGACAGAAAGGACAGGAGAGACTTCGATGAACAAACAAGGAAATAACCAATCGCCTGACAGAAAGGACAAGAGAGACTTCAATGAACAAACAAGGAGATAACCAATCGCCTGACAGAAAGGACAGGAGAGACTTCGATGAACAAACAAGGAAATAACCAATGGCCTGACAGAAAGGACAAGACAGACTTCAATGAACAAACAAGGGGATGTCTCCTTTTTTGCTTTATGTGCTCTCTCTTGTCAGTTCTGCTAGGCGACTGGGTGCCGTAAGCGGCATTGCTTTGGAGTTATGGGCCTGTATTTCTCTCATCAAGGGAGCAAGGGGTACCCTATGTTACAATTCAAAAGGGAGACAAGAGAGGAGGAACTTTTACGAAAGACACCATAGCAACAATGACGAGTTACAAGCCTCCTTTAACTTATCGCTTTTAGATCTCTGTATTTTCGATCAGTGTAGTGCTGTTGTTGATTTATTTAAAATATTTGGAACATGAACGTATGCCTAATTGCTCAGTTTTGTTTTAGGTTGATTGATAATGCGATTGCAATATTCGAGATTATGTTAGAATGTTCACCAGGTTTACGTAAGTTGCTAGTGCATTACCGAAGGTTCGAGAATGTTGTAGAAGCTGACCGAATTGCATTCGCATAAGTAGCGATTTCACTGGTTGGGCTTACCGATATACGGAATACTCTAGAAAAAGAATGCTCGTGTAAGTTCGAGAATATTCCTTAGATAACATATAAAAGGATGAGAGCTGTGCGACTGGGAGAGAGAGAGAAATGAGATTTGTTGAAAGAGTTCTAGTCATTTTCGAACATAGAAGCGTTCGAGTCTTCACCGAGTTTGAGTCTAGTCGATGAAAAGCTGCCATTAGTAGAATATCGGCTGCTGCCTGCACGACTGAGTTCATGTACGACTTATAGAACCAGAAGGTCAGTTCATTGTTTGTTTGTTTGTTTGTTTTGTTCTTGTTCCTATATTCTCAAACGTTTGTAAATAAGAGGATCCTCATCGTTTCAATATCGCCTGGTGTATTTTGTCGTCTGCAAGCTGAACACCTGTCACAAGATCTACAACGAAATCTTACAAGCTGCTGCACTTACCTTGTACTGAGGAATTCAGCGGTCTAGCGTGTAACACCCTAGTTGTTCTTTAATTGAGGAATTCAGCGGTCTAGCATGTAACACCCTAGTTGTTCTTTAATTGAGGAATTCAGCGGTCTAGCGTGTAACACCCTAGTTGTTCTTTAATTGAGAATTCAGCGTCTAGCGTGTAACACCTAGTTGTTCTTTAATTAGGAATTCAGCGGTCTAGCGTGTAACACCTAGTTGTTCTTTAATGAGGAATCAGCGGTCTAGCGTGTAACACCCCAGTTGTTCTTTAATTGAGGAATTCAGCGGTCTAGCGTGTAACACCCTAGTTGTTCTTTAATTGAGGAATTCAGCGTCTAGCGTGTAACACCCTAGTTGTTCTTTAATTGAGGAATTCAGCGGTCTAGCGTGTAACACCCTAGTTGTTCTTTAATGAGGAATTCAGCGTCTAGCATGTAACACCCTAGTTGTTCTTTAATGAGGAATTCAGCGGTCTAGCGTGTAACACCCCAGTTGTTCTTTAATTACTGTTTATTGTTCCTGCTTCATTTAAGATTGCCTCTCAACACAGAAGATTAAAACAAACAAACGAACAAGAAAGACGCTATAGTATGTCTACAGATGAGCAGGGAAGACAATAGAGTACCAGTGTCATTGTACCCCCCCCCCCCCCCCATCCTCTTTGTCATAGACATAATACAAGGTGCTCGATCTTCTTCAAATGAGTATGTGCATTGTCTTCATGGTGTGTGTGTGTGTGTGTGTGTGTGTGTGTGTGTGTGTGTGTTGGGAGGGGGGGGGGGGGGTGCGTTTCTATGTGCATGTGTGTGTGTGTGCATGCGTGCGTGCGTTCGTGGTGTGTGTGTGTGTGTGTGTGTGTGTGTGTGTGTGTGTGTGTGTGGGTGTAGGTGGGGGTGGGGTGTGCGTTTCTGTGTTTCTGTGCGCGCGCGTGTGTGTGTGTGTGCATGTGTGCGTGCGTGTGTGTTTTGTGTGTGTATGCGTGCGTGCGTTGGTGTGTGACTCTGTGTGTGTGTGTGTGTGTGTGTGAGTGTGTGTGTGTGTGTGTGTGTGTGTGAGTGTGTGTGTGTGTGTGTGTGTGTGTGTGTGTGCGCGCGCCTATCTGGCCAAGCATCAGATTCGCTAATTACAGACATTACATGCTGTACAGAAGAAGTGTTTTTTTCCTTTTGCATGATAGAAACATTTTCTCCTGGTCTTGCCGTAGCTGGTGCGAATGAGAGAGAGAGAGAGAGAGAGAGAGAGAGAGAAGAGAGAGAGACAGACAGACAGACAGACAGACAGACAGACAGACAGACAGAGAAAAAGAGAGAGGATGGGGGAGGAGAGAAAGTTGACAGAGCAGTGTTTCAGAGAGAGAGACAGACAGACAGACAGACAGACAGACGCACCACACACACACACACACACACACACACACACACACACACACACACACACACACGCACACACACACACAGACGGACACACCACAGACAGAGAAAAAGAGAGAGGATGGGGGAGGGGAGAAAGTTGACAGAGCAGTGTTTCAGAGAGAGAGAGAGAGAGAGAGAGAGAGAGAGAGAGAGAGAGAGAGAGAGAGAGAGAGAGAGAACGAAACAAACAAACGGACAAAAACAAAACGACATTAGATTCACATCATCAGGACAACGTTGCTGACTACCTGCGGTCCCCTAATATCATCATCCCCTTCCTCCCACCCCCACCCCCACCCCTGCATCCCCCTACACCCACCCCCGCATCCCCCTCCCACTCCACGCATTGTCCACTGTACAGTAGATCTCTAACAAGAAATTGGACTACTCGACCAGCCGTGGCCAAGTGGTCAGAGTCGCGGACCTCCGGCTGGGAGGTCGCAGGTTCGATTCCCATCAGAGTCTGTGAAGGGACTGAAACCTCTCACAAAAGGCCTTAAGCACTTTAGAGGAAAGGAATGCTGTACGTGGTAGAGAAATAGGTAATAGACCCATTTCCAGTACGCCTTCACCTAACGCATACAGTCGAAGTGTGTCAAGGGGTTGAAGTGGTCAGGTGATAGATGACACATAAGGTGGTGAGGACCCTCCCGAGTTCGAACCTTCCCGATAGCGAGAGGGAAGGAATGTAACCGCTAGGACCTCGGAGCATCAAGTAGGCGCTAAATACTCAGTCATCTGAGGTCACTTTGTAAACAGTCCTTGAAGAGCAGGAGTCTTGGGCTCGTTCAGATGGTATTGCCGTGGGGTACTGTGTTGATGCTTTGTTATGCTGGTTGAATGCGTGTGGGACGTTGTTGTCGTAGCCCTCTCTAGGATAATTACTGTGTTAAAGTGGTCCCCGAGTCGGCGGGAATCTTCGATGTCCATCTGGTGCCAAGTGGTTGTTTGCTAATCAATTAGGTAGGGATGTGTGTAAATGCTAATGTGTGGAAGAATGTAGCGAAAGGAGAATTCAGGGTACTTGTGAACAAGGTGATGGAGAAGCAACAGGGACAAAGGCATGGCCCAAAGGGAAATCCTTTGTGTTCATCCCTATATAAACTAAGTGAAAACAACGTGACGGTAGAGAAGAAGACCACCACGAGAGAGAGAGAAGGACAGAGGAGAGAGAGGAGAGGAGAGTGAGCAGGACAGAGTAGGGTCGAGAGAAACGTGGTCTGGGAGACAGAAGAGACAGCAAGGTCTTGGGGTAAAAGACAAGCTGGAAGAGAAAAGACTGAGTTTGAAGCCAAGAGATGGGTGAAAGACACAAAGAAGATTTCTATGTCGAGTTCCCAGAGACGATCATGAAGACCCAGTCCTGAAACCTGGAGCCAGTCAACCAAGGGCGTCACCATCATCCAGTGCTGAAGAAAACTTGAAGAGACTTGTTCAAGAACTGTGGTGTGGTGTGAAAGTGTGGTTGTGTGTGTGGAAACCTGGCTAGGTAAGAAGCCATTTTATTATAACCTGGGATTAGGAAGTATTGATCTTTTATGTTTTGATTATTGCATTTTGTGAAATTGGATTTTTCATGTGTAATTATAAGTAGCATAGAAATTGTATTTCTTGTGCTCAGTCGTGTTAGGAGAGAAAGGAACGCGTGACATCCCATTCCCAGAGAGAGGTGAATGTTTGGTAGGCGCATGTGTGCATATGCGTGTATGAATGCAAAGATAACCTTGGTGTGGGGTAATCCTGACTAATAATACATCAACTTAGTGCACGTAAACAATACCATCACGATTTCCCCCGTCCTGGACAGAGTCATGTGGGATTTTTCTGCCCCGACTGGCTCCTATCCAGAGTTGAGTTTGCTATGGGCTCAACTGGGAAGACTGGGACCACACAGTCGAGTTTCATCCACTGAATGGATGCATCTCTGAGAGTGTTGCTCAAATTTCCTGACCAACACTGCAGGTGTGTCTGTGTCTCTCGGGCCTGGTTGACGCTGGAATATATTATGATAGGAAGCGTAAAGTATAGCCCTGTCATGCAGTCTCAGACCGAAAAGGAAATTCGCAGCATCATCTTTATCATCCTCATTTTCATCGATCAGCATAAAAAAGCCTCAAATTCTGTGGCCCTTCATGCCCTGCTCTCATGGTGATCTCAGTTTTGATGTCCTGTCCACGTCTGTGGCCTTGGTTTGGTTCCGTCAGGGTCACCGGTATCGGCGAGTCCATGGGGGCTGTCGTTGGACGAACGTGGTGGCGCCCTCCGGAGGGAGAGCTCACTCACGCCGGCTCCTCAACTAAGCAATAGGGGGGTTAGTAGGTGGTGTCCTGCGTATGTTAGATCAGAACAGGGGCCACTGAACACCACCGAAGTGACTCGGCAGCAGTGCAGTGTCTCCTCCGGCGGGTTGCCTCTAGACGACTTGACATTGACTGCTCCCTGTGGATTGCCGGTGCCGGGGCCGCGGCGGGGCCGACCGGGCTGTGGCTGTGGACAGGGTGTCGGAATGAGCAGCGTGGATGCACTGCCTCTGAGGTGGCACAGAAGTTGGGACAGCAAAGAAAAAAAAAAAAAAGAAAAAAAAGTTTGGACTACTCACTCCTCGATGCCTCTCTCTCTCTCTCTCTCTCTCTCTCTCTCTCTCTCTCTCTCTCTCTCCTCCCCCACGCCCCCGCCCCTCTCATCCCCCCCCCCCCCCCCTCCGTGGACGAGATGGTCTGCCCCTTTCTCAGATTCGGTCATTCTGTTATTCAGTACAAGGCATGCGATCTTAGTTTACATGACGAGTCTTTTGCACCTGATTTGGGGGGGGGGGGGGGGGGGGGGGGGAGGGGAGGGAGGGAGGAGGGGGGTCAGACACAGCATGGTAATGATGATCTACAGCACACCGATACCCGACCCGTCACTCAGCGATATCAGATCGCCGAGTGAGAGTGAATAATAAAACGGTTCTCCGATTCTCACTGTTCCTGACATGTGACATGCTTCATGAAGGAGAAGAGGAGGAGGAACATAAAACAGTTCTCCGATTCTCACTGTTCCTGACATGTAACATGCTTCATGAAGGAGAAGAGGAGGAACATAAAACAGTTTCTCCGATTCTCACTGTTCCTGACATGTAACATGCTTCATGAAGGAGAAGAGGAGGAACATAAAACAGTTCTCCGATTCTCACTGTTCCTGACATGTAACATGCTTCATGAAGGAGAAGAGGAGGAACATAAAACAGTTCTCCGATTCTCACTGTTCCTGACATGTGACATGCTTCATGAAGGAGAAGAGGAGGAGGAGGAAAATGAACCTATAACAAATTAAATTAAAAAAAAGAAAAAGAAAAAAGATTCTCTGAAGAATGGGAGGCGAATCCTGCACACCTGCATGCTGTCCCTGCAAAACTTGAAGAAGACTGTCACTTTTGGTGATATACTATGAGCAAAAAAGACGAAATGCGATTTAAAAAAAAAAAAACAACATATTTCTGTTTCTTTAACGTGTTTGTTGCCACCCAAGAAATGTAAAAGCTGTATGAATGACATCTGGAATCCTGGACTACTGGAGCAGTCTCCCCCCCCTCTCTCTCTCTCTCCTCTCTCTTCTCTCTCTCTCTCTCTCTCATCTCTCTCTCTTCACCCCCCCCCCCCTCTCCTTTCTTCTCATTCCTCTGCCTCAGATCTGAAAAAAAAAACGATGTTAAGAAAAAAAAAAGAAAAGAATCTGACATGTAATATGCTTCATGAAGGAGAATAAGAGAAGGAAAATAAACCTATGACAAATTAAAATTAAAATTTTTAAAAAAAGAAAAAGACAAAAGATTATCTGAAGAATGGGACACGAATCTTGCACACTTGAATGCTGTCTCTGCAAAAATGAAAGCCTTATTAAATAACATCAGGTTTTTTTTTATTCCTTGCCATCCTCCCTTCCGCACCCAGCCCCCCCCCCCCCCCCCCCCCCCCCCTCACCCACCCTCCCGAACTTTCGTCTTGCTACCAATTTTCACCAAACTGACCTGCCTAATCATCCAACTATCAGTGTTAGCTCTCATCCTGTGGAAATAGCTCTCCTTTCCCCTCAAAGACACTGGCACCTAGACCCCCTAGGCTGATGATTCCCCTTCCTTCCTTCATTCTATCTGTACGCTTTGTCACCACCACCACCAAAAATAAAATCACCGTTCATGCCAGTACAAATCACACCTCGAATTTGTTCCTGTGACCAAAACAAGCAAACAAAACGAAACAAAACAAAACAAAAAAAAAACAACAACTAAATATGAAAGAGAATTCCTTTCTCATTTCTGCGTCTTACACATGTTTGTTGCCACCCGAGAAATGTAATGCTGCATAACATTTGGAATCCAGGACTGCTGGAACTGTTCCCTCCCCCGCCTCTCTCTCTCTCTCTCTCTCTCTCTCCTCTCTCTCTCTCTCTCTCTCGCTCTCTCTCTCGCTCTCTCTCATAAACAAACTGTGAAACAACTGTCCATTTATCTTTACAAAGAATTCAAGTTGCGTTCTGTTCTGGTTTCTTGATTAGATACTAAATATGTTGTTAATTATCATTTGTGTATAGAAGTTACGTACCCCTTCATGAGGGGCAATGGCCTATATGAATAAACTTTCCGTTTCCGTCTCTCTCTCTCTCTCTCTCTCTCCTCTCCTCTCTCCTCTCTCTCTCTCTCTCTCTGCCTCAGATCTGAAAAAAAAAAACGATGTTAAGAAAGAAAAAATGAAAAAAAAAAAAATCTGAAATGTAAAATCAGAAATCGCCGCAACGGGTGCATTTAGAAGGAAAACTGTCATTAACAAAAAAACATGTTATCAGTAATCATACGCTGACATTGAACGGATAAAACACTGCTGCACTCCCCCCTCCCTTCCCCCTACCCCTTTTCTCAGGCCAAACAGTTTTGTGTCGAGTACAAGCACTTGATTCACCAGGCGACAATACGTTCAGCAGGCACCCCCTCCCTCCCCCGCCCCCTGCCCCCTGATCCCCACGTTCGAACCAACTTTGGTCACCTAGGAAGACGGCTGCTCCACACCCTCCGCACCCACAACCCCTAACCTGTTCTCTGCCTGTTTTCCTGAAAGAGCCACACTGTTGCTCTTTGGAGACGCGCCTTGGTGGCTGCTGGTCATCGATGGCAATGACTACCGACAGCTGATTCTGATCTCTCCCGGAAGACAGGACTCTTGGACTATGTTACAGCTTGAACGTCTTCGTGTCTTGCAGGAGATTCACACATCAATCTTGACTTCCAACAGAAAATTCTCACATCAATGTTGACCTCAAGCAGGAGATCCACACATCAATCTTGACTTCCAACAGGAGATTCACGCATCAATATTGACTTCCACACAGGAGATTCTCACATCAATATTGACTTCCAGTAGAAGATTCACACATCAATCTTGACTTCCAGTAGAAGATTCACATGACTTCCAGTAGAAGATTCACACATCAATCTTGACTTCCAGTAGAGGATTCACACATCAATCTTGACTTCCAGTAGAAGATTCACACATCAATCTTGACTTCCAGTAGAAGATTCACATGACTTCCAGTAGAAGATTCACACATCAATCTTGACTTCCAGTAGAAGATTCACACATCAATCTTGACTTCCAGTAGAAGATTCACACATCAATGTTGACTTCCAGTAGAAGATTCACACATCAATCTTGACTTCCAGTAGAAGATTCACACATCAATCTTGACTTCCAGTAGAAGATTCACACATCAATCTTGACTTCCAGTAGAAAAGTCACACATCAATCTTGACTTCAGTAGAAGATTCACACATCAATCTTGACTTCCAACCGGAGATTCACACAACAATCTTGACTTCCAGTAGAAGATTCACACATCAATCTTGACTTCCAACAAGAGATCTACACAACAATCTTGACTTCCAACAGAAGATTCACACATCAATCTTGACTTCCAACATAAGATTCACACATCAATCTTGACTTCCAACAGAAGATTCACACATCAGTCTTGACTTCCAACAGAAGATTCACACGTCAATCTTGACTTCCAGTAGAAGATTTACACATCAATCTTGACTTCCAGTAGAAGATTCACACATCAATCTTGACCTCTAACAGAAGATTCGCACATCAATTTTGACTTCCAACTGAAGATTTACACATCAATCTTGGCTTCCAGCAGAAGATCTGAACATCGATCTTGCAGCAAAAAAATTCACACATCAGACTTCCAGCAATAATCACATTTCAAATGATCGTAACAACGGCTCACAGAACAAAGACATTTGTTGAACTCTACCTATAT
>CM065743.1:4754850-4759850 GCA_033310375.1 Conus canariensis
AGCATCGTCATCATCGTCGTCGTCATCGTCGTCAGCATCAACATCGTCATCATCGTCGTCGTCGTCGTCGCCGTCAGCATCAACATCGTCATCATCGTCGTCGTCATCGTTACCAGCATCAACATCGTCATCATCGTCGTCATCGCCGTCGTCATCAACATCGTCATCATCGTCGTCGTCGTCGTCGTCAGCATCAACATCGTCGTCATCGTCACCAGCATCAACATCGTCATCATCGTCCACGTCGTCGTGGTCGTCGTCGTCGTCAGCATCAACATCGTCGTCATCGTCGTCGTCGTCGTCGTCAGCATCAATATCGTCATCATCGTCGTCGACATCGTCGTCAGCATCAACATCCTCGTCATCGTCGTCATCGTCGTCGTCGTCATCAGCAGTATCATCGACGTTATCGTCTGCATGGTTTTCGTCGTCGTCGATCTAGTATGTTGTCACTGTCGTCATTGTTATCGTCATGTTTGCTGTCATTGCGTTTTGTCGTCGTGATTGATGTCATCAACGTCCGTTTTGAATAGTTCACTTATGATCTTCTTCACTGCATCATCGTCGTTTGTCATCGTCACATCATCATCGTCGTCATCATCATCATCATCATCATCATCATCATCATCACAGGTCTCATAACGATTACTGTCAATACAACGACTTCAAAAACATCATCATAAACCGATCTCAACAGCAGCAGCAGCAGCAGCAGCAGCCGCATCTCTACCCAAACCACCATCACAAACATCACTACCACGATCCATTAAACAGCAGTTATAACAAACATTGCAAGAAAATAATGATTGCAACAAAAGCCTTTAGGTTAGTATTGTTTTATTAGCTTCAGTATGGTGTGGTTAGATTTAGCAACGTGTGACGTTGTCCAGTTCGGCATAGTGTGGTTTGGTTTCTTTTGGCGTGATGTGGTTTGGTTTAGTTGATGTGGTTGGTTTGGTATCGTACGATGCGGTTTTCTTAAGTATGGTGTGGTGTCCTATTGGTCTAGTATGATGTGGTTTGATTTAATTTAGTAGGGTGTTTTGATTTAGTATAGTGTGGTTTGGTTTGGTTGAATAAGGTGTGGCTCGGCTTGTTTAACAATGTATATATCTTTGGTCTGATTGAATATCGTGTGGTTGAACTGGTTTAGTGTGGTCTGGTGTGATGTGGTTTAGTAGGGTGTGGTTTGGTTGGGGTTAGTAGGGTCTGGTTTGGTTTGGTTTAGTATGTGATAACTTTGGTCTGATTAAGTACGGTGTGGTTTGGTTTGGTTTTGTGTGGAGTGGGGTGGCACAGTATGATATGGCGTGGTTTGATTTTGTATGGCGTAACTTTGCAGTGGCTTTATATGCCATGGTTTGAACTGGTTTATATGGAATCATTTCGGTTTCATTTAGTATGATGTGGTGTGGTTTTGTTTAGTATGGTGTGGTTCGGTTTAGTATGGTGTGGTGTGATTTGGTATAGTGTGGTGCATTGCGATTTGATACGGTGTGGTGTGGTTTGGTTCAGAATGGTGTGATGTGGTTTGGTTTCATATAACATGGTGTGGAAATGTAGGTTAAGTATGGTTTGTGTGGTTTGGGTTAGCATGGTGTGGTTCAGTCGAGTATGTACTGTTTAGCATAGTGTGGTTTGGTATAATTTAGCATATGGAGTGAACTTGTTTTGTACGGCGCAGTTTAGGTTAGCATAATGTGGTTTGGTTTGGTTTGGTTTCGAATGGTTTGATTTAGTTTGGTGTGTTGTGGTTGGGTTTAGTATGGTCTAGTTTGGTTTTGGACAGCGTGGCTTGGTTTGGTGTAGTAAGGTATTGTTTGGTACATTTTCGTCTGGTGTGGGCTGGCTAAGTACGGCTTGGTGTGATTTGATTCAGTATGGTGTGACGTGACGTGATTTGGTATGGTGAGCTTTGGTTCAGCATTTGGTTTGGTTTAGTTTAGTATGGTGTGTGTGTGTGTGTGTTGTGTGTGTGTGTGTGTGTGTGTGTGTGTGTGTGTGTGTGTGTGTGTGTGTGTGTGTGTTATGATTTGATCTGGTTTGGTTCAGTATTGAATGATTTAGTTTTGTTCTGTGTAGTCTGGTGGTTAAGTATGAGAATATCCTTTTGTTTAGCAAGAGTTGTTCCATTTGGTTTTGTATGGTGTGCTTTGGTTTGACTTAGTATAACATGGTTTGTTTTGGAGAATGGCGAGATGCAGCGTGTTGCGTTGAGCTGAAGTGCAGCGCGAAATCCATACCTGTCAACCCCCCCACCCACGGATAGCAACACCAATACCTACTTGTCAACACTCCACCGATAATAGCAACACCCATACCTACCTGTCAACCCCCACCCACGGATAGCAATACCCATACCTACCTGTCAACCCCCACCCACGGATAGCAATACCCATACCTACCTGTCAACCCCCCACCCACGGATAGCAATACCCATACCTACCTGTCAACCCCCCCCCATGATATCAATACCCATACCTACCTGTCAACCCCCCCCCCCCACCCATGATAGCAATGCCCATACCTACCTGTCAAACCCCCCCCCCCCCCCACCCATGGTAGCAATGCCCATACCTACCTGTCAACCCCCCCACCCATGATATCAATACCCATACCTACCTGTCAACCCCCCCACCCATGATAGCAATGCCCATACCTACCTGTCAACCCCCCCCCCCCCACCATGATATCAATACCCATACCTACCTGTCAACCCCCCCACCCATGATAGCAATACCCATACCTACCTGTCAACCCCCAACCCATGATAGCAATACCAATACCTACCTGTCAACCCCCCACCCACGGATAGCAATACCCATACCTACCTGTCAACCCCCCCACCCATGATATCAATACCCATACCTACCTGTCAACCCCCAACCCATGATAGCAATACCCATATCTACCTGTCAACCCCCCACCCATGATAGCAATACCCATACCTACCTGTCAACCTCCCCACCCATGATATCAATACCCATACCTACCTGTCAACCCCCAACCCATGATAGCAATACCCATACCTACCTGTCAACCCCCACCCATGATGTCAATACCCATACCTACCCGTCAACCCCCAACCATGATAGAAATACCCATACCTACCTGTTAACCCCCACCCATGATGTCAATACCCATACCTACCTGTCAACCCCCACCCATGATAGAAATACCCATACCTACCTGTCAACCCCCACCCATGATAGAAATACCCATACCCACCTGTCAACCCACCACCCATGATGTCAATACCCATACCTACCTGTCAACCTCCCACCCATGATAACAATACCTATACCTACCTGTCAACCCTCCACCGATAATACCAACACCCATACCTACCTGGCAACCCCCCACCCACAGATAGTAATACTCATACCTATCTGTCAACACTCCACCGATAATAGCAACACCCATACCTACCTGGCAACCCCCCACCACGGATAGCAACACCCATATCTACCTGTTAACCTCCCAACCACGGATAGCAATACCCATATCTACCTGTCACCCCCCACCCCCACCCCATGATAGCAATACCCATACCTACCTGTCAACCCCCCACCCATGACAGCAATACCCATGCCTACCTGTCAACCCCCCCCCCCATGATAGCAATACCCATACCTACCTGTCAACCCCCCACCCATGATAGCAATACCCATACCTACCTGTCAAACCC
This sequence comes from Conus canariensis, assembly GCA_033310375.1. Taxonomy (NCBI): domain Eukaryota; kingdom Metazoa; phylum Mollusca; class Gastropoda; order Neogastropoda; family Conidae; genus Conus; species Conus canariensis. Next base: position 4,758,539 of record CM065743.1, read on the forward strand.
CCACCCATGATAGCAATACCCATACCTACCTGTCAAACCCCCCACCCATGATAGCAATACCCATACCTACCTGTCAACCCCCCACCCACGATGGAGATGCCCAGCGTCATGCCCAGTGCTGCCATCTGGTAGCCGGCCTGCTCTGCAGCCGTCCGCTTCAAGTCCAGACCGGGGTCACAGGGGGTGTCACCGTCCTTCGCACGTGCACCGAAGATGTCGCACAGGCTGTGAGCAATATGACGCCATAGAATTAAAAAAGGCTTAATATCGTGCGAGGTAGTACACCTCAGGGTACAATATCAGAAAGAAGCATGATGAAAACAGCCAGAGAGATCAAATAATTATCAGAAAGAAACGTGATGAAAATAGCCAGAGAGATCAAATAATTATCAGAAAGAAACGTGATGAAAATAGCCAGAGAGATCAAATAATTATCAGAAAGAAACGTGATGAAAATAGCCAGAGAGATCAAATAATTATCAGAAAGAAACGTGATGAAAATAGCCAGAGAGATCAAATAATTATCAGAAAGAAACGTGATGAAAATAGCCAGAGAGATCAAATAATTATCAGAAAGAAACGTCATGAAAATAGCCAGAGAGATCAACTGAAAAGTAAATGCGTAATCAGTTCTTAATCGGTAATTAACGATGTAAACTGTGAAGCCGTGACGTGACCGATTTATTTGGGATATTTTCTATTTTGGATGATTTAGTGCTTGCAAGTGGTGCTGTATTTAGTGGGTGTGAAATCTGTGTGTGTGTGTGTGTGTGTGTGTGTGTGTGTGTGTGTGTGTGTGTGTGTGTGTGTGTGTGTGTGTGCTTGCGTGCGCGCGTGTGTATGTGCGTGCGTGCGTGCGTGCGTGCGTGCGTGCGTGCGTGTGTGTGTGTGTGTGTGTGTGTGTGTGTGTGTGTGTGTGTGTGTGTGTGTGTGTGTTGCATATAATAATGTCTTCCCCGCTTTTTTTTTTCTCTCTAAAACAGGCATCGCGTTATAATGTTGAGTTGGTAATGCATGCTCTCTCTCTCTCTCTCTCTCTCTCTCTCTCTCTCTCTCTCTTTGATAGTACTGACCCCATCACTGTTGTGTTCAAAGTGCTCAGTTCATTTGTCACCAATCGCCTTTTATCCCCCCCCCTCCTCCTCAAATAATCCTTCCATTGCTCCCCTCCCCCCCCCCCCCAAACTCCTCTCTCCTTCCCCTTCCCACATACTTTCCCTCGTACTCCATACGTTCACTGTCTTTCTTCCATGTAAAGAAAACTGAGTTTGTTATTGATTCCAACATTTTGTTGTTGTTGTTGTTGCCATAT
>CM065743.1:4764850-4774850 GCA_033310375.1 Conus canariensis
TCACTGAAGAAATGCCGGAAAGAAAGTAACCAATCATCGAACAGATTGCGGAAAGAAACTAACCAATCATTGAAAAGATGTCGGTAAGACACTAACCAATCATCGAAGAAATGTCGGAAACAAACTAACCAATCATTGAAGAGATGTCAGAAAGAAACTAACCGATGATTGTAAATATATTGGAAAGAAACTAACCAAATATTGAAGGGATGTTGGAAAGAAACCAACCAATCATTGAAGAGATGTCGGAAATCGTAATGATAATGTTGCTTATAGCCCAGCCGACCGCAAAGGGCCATATCAGGACTGTCACCGTGTTGGAGTTAACTGAAAGAAACTAACCAATCATTGAAGAGATGTCGGAAAGAAACTAATCAATCATTGTAAAGATATTGGAAAGAAACCAACCAATCATCGAAGAGATGTCGGAAATCGTAATTACAATGTTGCTTATAGCCCAGACGACTGCAAGGGGCCATATCAGGGCTGTCACCGTGTTGGAGTTAACTGAAAGAAACTAACCAATCATTGAAGAGATGTCAGAAAGAAACTAATCAATCCTTGTAAAGATATTGGAAAGAAACCAACCAATCATTGAAGAGATGTCGGAAATCGTAATTACAATGTTGCTTATAGCCCAGCCGACTGCAAGGGGCCATATCAGGGCTGTCACCGTGTTGGAGTTAACTGAAAGAAACTAACCAATCATTGAAGAGATGTCGGAAAGAAACTAACCAATCATTGAAGAGAAGTTGGAAACAAATTAACCAATCATTAAAGATATGTCAGAAAGACACTAACCGATCATTGAAGAGATGTTGGAGAGAAACTAACCAATCATTGAAGAGATGTCGGAGTGGTAGATGGGGCCCTCCTTGTCGTTCTCGATGGCGTCGCTTTTGTACAGCACGCGGGCCACAGCTAGGCCAAAGTAGCATCCGAAGATGTGCACGTACATCGACTCCCGATATCCGAGGTCTGCAGTGACAACAAACAAACCCAGGTCACACCGACATTTTCTGGTCTATTGCATCAACACAGAGCAATGTAACGCGTTTTTAATAACTTAAGTAATAAATCGAAAGTGGGTTGCAAGCATACAAACGGACCAGACATCTGCATGATTTCAATTAATTTGGTGCACTGGGGAGAGGGGGGGGGGGGAGGGGGGAGAGAGAGAATGAGAGAAAAGAGAGAGGGAGAGAGTGCTGCTTCAAGTTTTATGTCTCAAAACGTTCGAAACAGTTTTGGAAAAGTTCACAACCATTCCAACTTCGGATGACTTGGAACCTGACTGTTGCAATTTTGATGACATGGAGAATGGCCATTCCAATTCTAATGACATGGAGCATGAACGTTCCAATTTTAATGTCATGGAGCATGAACGTTCCAATTTTAATGACATGGAGAATGAACGTTCCGATTTTGATGATATGGTGCATGACCATTCCAATTTTAGTGACATGGAGGATGACCATACCAATTTTAATGACATGGAGCATGACTGTTCCAATTTTAGTGACATGGAGCATGACCGTTCCATTTGCAATGACGTGGAGTGTGACTGTTCTCATTTGGATGACTGGGAACATGCCTGTGCTAATTTTGATTACACTGAGGAAATGATGATCACCTTGTGTAGGGGAGAGTGTGGGAGAGAAGAGGAGTCCAATTGCTTTCAAGAGGTCCACAGCTCCTAAACAGTCGAAGAGAGCTGGTGGGAAGAAAAACAGGCGCAGGTGGTATTTGTGAGAGATAGCTGAAGTGAAGAAGGACAGTATTTATTAAACACATGAAGAAACGCACACAGGAACAGGGGCTGGAATTGCTCAGTTGGTAGAATGCCGGACTCAAAATCTTGGTGATCCTGGGGTTGCGGGTTTGAATCTCCGCCAGGCCATTTCGGTACAGGGGGATTTTTCCCTCCGAGTTAACATTGGAGTTCTGACTCCATTTCCCATACAGTCCTTCGAATGAGACTATAAACCGAGGTTCCGTGTGTGAACGCACGCATAACATCCTGCTCACACGTAAAATCCCATCACCATCTTTCGGAAGAGAAGGCCAGTTTGGCCGTTGGTATGGATGACACGTTACACATAGCATGCACCCTGCGTGAGAAATGGAAAGAATGAAGAAAGCAAGGATATTGAGTGAACGATATTGGACGATATTGACTGGACGACAAGGGAAACGACTGAATGAAGCGCCGGCAGGTAGCTCCTCTGTCGGCACTACCCAGGTAGGCAGCCTGTTGAGTAGACGAGATTGTGGATTGTCAGCGCCTACAACCTTTAGCAATGTGCTTTATAAATGCTATGTTACAACAATAATAATGATACTGTTATATAATAGCTAAAACGTAAAGCCCAGCAGATAAGACAGCAAGGAGAACTAAAGGGAAAGTTAGACTGGTCCACATTTAACCCCGGGGTCGACAACGGGTAAATCGCTTTTTTTTTTTTTTTTTTTTTTTTTTTTAACAAGGAAAGTAATTGTTTCGTGTTTTACAACACAACACGGTACAAAGTGAGGAGCAAGGGAAAGATTCCGTTCGTTTGTATGTATTTGAACGTGTGTTCTGGTCCATTGTCGAAACGTTCATTCTTCCAAAGACAGAAAACTCTGTTGAGACAGTGGAGAACACTTGTCTTCATTGTACCCAAACTGAGATTTAGCAAAAACAAGCAATTATACCCGACTTTTTGGATTTGAAGACTCCCCTCCTCGAATATCCGAATAAGCACAACGTGGAACATGTAGGGTTGAATACTGGGTGGGGGCCGGAATAGCTCAGTTGGTAGAGTGCCGGACTCGTGATCCTGGACTTGCGGGTTCGAATTTCGGTACAGGGGGATTTTTCCCTCGGAGTTAACATTGGTTCCGACTCCATTCCCCATACACTCCTTCCAATGAGACTATAAACCGAGGTTCCGTGTGTGAACGCACACACATCATCTTGCGCACACTTAAAATCCCATCACCAACTTTCGGAAGAGAAGGTCAGTTTGGCCGTTGGTATGGATGACACGTTATACATAGCATGCACCTTCCCCGAAGATGGAGTGTGGCTGCCTTAATGGCAGGATAAAAAAACGGTCATACACACAAAACTCCACTGCTTGTCTATACAGGCAGTGTCCACAGGAGTATCAGCCTGCGTACACAGAAAGAAAGAAAGAAAGAAAGAAAGAACACTAGGTGAGAATCAGTAAAACTACAAATGCACGCGCGTGCGCGCACGCGCGCACACACACACACACACACACACACACACACACACACACACACACACAGGTCGAGGGCAGGATGTTAAAAAGCTTGGCAGCTTATTCTTCAACCCTCAATAAAGATAATTTTGACTTTACTTTACTTGACTTCACACGGCAGGATGTTAAAAAGCTTGGCAGCTTATTCTTCAACCCTCAATAAAGATAATTTTGACTTTACTTTACTTGACTTCACACACACACACACACACACACACACACACACACACACACACACACACACACACAAGAGCAGAGTGCGAAAAAAATAGGTGAATTGATGCCACACATAAAAAAGGAAAAGACTTTGAAGAAGAAAAAGACGTGGGAGGACCCCCCCCCCCCCCCCTCACCCCACCCCACCCACCCCACCCCACCCCCGACCCCACCCACCCGACACCCACCCACCTACACACAACGAACCGAAAGAATTACTTCCCATATACATTTTTTTTTTTTTGGTAACAGAATACAAAAATACGAAGTATCAATGTTTACTGTCACTAGAAAGTTTTGATATTCGATGGAAATACATTATTTTATTGATAGATTTCTATACAAATAAAAAAAAAAGTCACTATCACTTGACGCATCAACGGTTGTTGATGACCGACATGCAAGTGACATATCCCGATGTATTTGTCACCATGACCACCACACATGATCATTCAGTCGTGACTGACTTGAGGTGATAACCCCAGTGTATAATAATTCAGAATTAAGATCACGTGACAACACATGATCGCTCAGGCGTGACTGACTAAAGGTGATAGACCCTAGTGTACAATTCAGAATAAAGATCACGTGACAACACATGATCATTCAGGCGTAACTGATTTAAGGTGATAGACCCCCAGCGTATAATAAGTCAGAATGAAAACCATGTGACACGTGATCATTCAGGCGTGACCGACTGAGTGTGACAGACCCCAGTGTATATAATAAGTCAGAATGAAAACCATGTGACACGTGATCATTCAGGCGTGATTGACGTAGTGTGACAGACCCCAGTGTATATAATAAGTCAGAATGAAGATCACGTGACACATGATCATTCAACCGTGACTGACTTTAGGTGATAGACCCCATGTATAAATCAAAACGAAGATCACGTGACAACACATGATCATTCAGGCGTGACTGACTTAGTGTGACAGACCCCAGTGTGCAAGTCAGATCGAAAACCACGTGACAACCAGGATCATTCAGGCGTGACTAACTTAGCGTGACAGACCCCAGCATATAAGTCAGAATGAAGACCACGTGACGACACGTGATCATTCAGGCGTGACTGACTAAGGAGGAGGACACAGCCCCCACTGTGACACTCAGAATGCACAGCACGTGACATGACAAACAATCATTCAGCAGTGACTGACATGAGATGATAGGCACCCCCACTGTGACACTCAGAATGCACAGCACGTGACAAACAACAATTCAGCAGCGACTGACGTGCAGGTGGTGGACCCCTGTGTACTCGTTGAGCTGGGCCAGGATGGTCTCGATGATGGCCATCACCAGCAGCTGCAGAGGACTGGCTTTGCCCAGCACCGCCCCGAAGGAGATCAGCACTGTGGCTGCTGCAAAGTCTGACGATAGCATCCTGAAAATGTCATCATCAAAAAGTCTAAAAACGTCACCATCAAAAAGTCTAAAAACGTCATCATCAAAAAACCTATAAACCTCATCATCAAGAAGCCTTGAAAACGCCATTATCAAAAAGTCTAAAAACGTCATCATTTACCAGCCTGGAAACTCCATCATCAACAAGCTGAAAACGCCCTCATCAAAAAGTCTTTAAAAAAAAAAGTCATCGTAACCTGAAACGCATCATGACAGTTGAAGTCGTCTCGACAAGCTGAATACGTCATCATCCACAAACCAAAACGTCATATCAACAAGTCTGAAAACATCCCACATCAATTAACTCTGACGCGTCATCATCAAAAAGCCTGAAAACAGGTTCTTATCAATCAGTCGTGGAAAAACGCATCGTTACACAGCTGTGTTCCTCATTACACTGGCCCTTTCATCAAATCCTTAAACATCGTATCAACAAGGCTGATGTTCACTCATTACATTTTCCCCTTTTGACAAATCCTTCAAGCATCGTTATCAACAAGGCTGTGTTCACTCATTACACTTTTTCCCCTTTTTGACACATCCTTAAAGCATCGTTATCAACAAGGCTGTGTTCACTCATTACACTTTTTTCCCTTTTTGACACATCCTTAAAGCATCGTTATCAACAAGGCTGTGTTCACTCATTACACTTTTCCCCTTTTTGACACATCCTTAAAGCATCGTTATCAACAAGGCTGTGTTCACTCATTACACTTTTCCCCTTTTTGACACATCCTTAAAGCATCGTTATCAACAAGGCTGTGTTCACTCATTACACTTTTCCCCTTTTTGACACATCCTTAAAGCATCGTTATCACAAGGCTGTGTTCACTCATTACACTTTTCCCCTTTTTGACACATCCTTAAAGCATCGTTATCAACAAGGCTGTGTTCACTCATTACACTTTTTCCCCCTTTTTGACACATCCTTAAAGCATCGTTATCAACAAGGCTGTGTTCACTCATTACACTTTTCCCTTTTTGACACATCCTTAAAGCATCGTTATCAACAAGGCTGTGTTCACTCATTACACTTTTTCCCCCCTTTTTGACACATCCTTAAAGCATCGTTATCAACAAGGCTGTGTTCACTCATTACACTTTTTCCCCTTTTTGACACATCCTTAAAGCATCGTTATCAACAAGGCTGTGTTCACTCATTACACTTTTTCCCCCTTTTTGACACATCCTTAAAGCATCGTTATCAACAAGGCTGTGTTCACTCATTACACTTTTTCCCCCTTTTGACACATCCTTAAAGCATGTTAATCAAAAGCATAAGCTGACGCATGATCAAATCTGTTGAATGCATTTAGTAAACATTTTCATCAACAGGATAGGCTTACTCATTACCACACGTGTAACACAGACTGACATCTGTACATCTGCATGTAAAACAGATGGTAAATTGTGCAAAGAGATGATGTCTGTACATCTGCATGTGACACAGATGACAGAATGTGAAACAGACCACAGACGCATCTACACATCTAATATAACACAGACGATAGAACGTTGAAACAGACCACACAGACATATGTACATCTGTATGTAACACAGATGATAAAATCAAGAAGCAGACCACATAGACATCTGTACATCTGCATGTAACACCGATGATAGAATGTGGAAACAGACCACACAGACATATGTACATCTGCATGTAACACCGATGATAGAATGTGGAAACAGACCATACAGACATCTGTACATCTGTATGTAACACAGATGATAGAATGTGGAAACAGACCACACAGACATCTGTACATCTGTATGTAACACAGACGATAGAATGTGGAAACAGACCACACAGACATCTGTGCATCTGTATGTAACACAGATGATAGAATGAAGAAACAGACCACACAGACATCTGTATGTAACACAGATGATAGAATGTAGAAACAGACCACACAGACATCTGTATGTAACACAGATGATAGAATGTGGAAACAGACCACACAGACATCTGTACATCTGCATGTAACACAGATGATAGAATGTGGAAACACACCACACAGACATCTGTACATCTGTATGTAACGCAGATGATAGAATGTGGAAACAGACCACACAGACATCTGTATGTAACACAGATGATAGAATGTAGAAACAGACCACACAGACATCTGTACATCTGCATGTAACACAGATGATAGAATGTAGAAACAGACCACACAGACATCTGTACATCTGCATGTAACACAGATGATAGAAGGTAGAAACAGACCACACCGATATCTGTACATCTGCATGTAACACAGACGATGGAATGTTAAAACAGACCACACACGCTATCTGTTCTGGTTTTCCGCAAACACAAACACAAACAATGCTTGTCCTGCCACGGGCCCAACACTATAGCAGTTCTCATGGAGTAATGGATTTCAGGTCGCCTGAAGGCAGCCCATCAGAGGAGACACTGCACTGCTGCCGAATCACCCGCAGTGATGGTCAGGGATGTCTGTTCTGATCCAGGGCACTCTTTATTAACGAACCGTGAACTGATTATGAATTAAAGCTCGCTTCAATGACAATACCAGCACCCTCCCATTCCTTACCCGGTTAACCTCTCTCTCTCTCTCTCTCTCTCTCTCTCTCTCTCTCTCTCTCTCTCTCTCTCTCTCTCTCTCTCGCAAGATGAACTGGGTGTCACGTGTTAAGGCGAAGTTATATGAACATGGTTTCGGGTACGTATGGCTTAACCAAGGTGTCGGAGATATGAGCAGTTTTCTTCGTACCTTTAAAGAAAGAATAACTGACTGTAGGTGGCAAGACTGGAATTTTCATGTTCAGAATAGTGACAGGTTTAGTTTCTATAGAACATTTATTGATGTGCATTCTCTGCCAACGTATATGTCAATGACCATGGACAGGCACTTGAAGTTTGTGATGACAAAATTTAGAGTTGGTGTTTCTGATATTCTTGTTCATCACTGCCGTTATAGACAAGTAAATGCCTCTGGTCTGCTGTGTCCATTATGTCGACAGTCAAGAGAAGATGAAGTACATTTTGCATTAACTTGTCCAGAGTTACAAGATATAAGAGAAAAGTTTATTCCCAAAAAATTTTATACAAGACCTTGCTTATTCAAGCTTATTTTGTTAATGTCATCTGCAAATGAAAACACTGTAAAGCAGTTCGCAGTATTTTTATTCAAAGCTTTCAAACGGCGAAGCATTTGTGCATTGTAATTATTATTATTAGTTTTGTAAAGCGACTTTGTTATGTTCATGTATATACCCCTTCTGAGGGGCCAAGGCCTGTAAGAATAAAACATCTGAATCTGAATCTCTCTCTCTCTCTCTGTCTCTGTCTGTCTGTCTGTCTGTCTGTCTGTCTGTCTGTCTCTCTCTCTCTCTCTCTCTCTCTCTCTGTCTCTCTCTCTCTCTTATTTCAATAACAACATCACAACCCTCACATTCCTTACCCCCTCAACCCCCCCCCCCCTCTCTGTCTCTGTCTGTCTGTCTATCTGTCCGTCTGTCTGTCTGTCTATCTGTCTCTGTCTGTCTGTCTGTCTGTCTCTCTCTCTCTCTCTCTAATTTCAATAACAATACCACCACCCTCCCATTCCTTACCCCCTCAACCCCCCTCTCTCTGTCTGTCTGTCTGTCTGTCTGTCTCTCTCTCTCTCTCTCTCTCTCTCCTCTCTCTCTCTCTCTCTCTCTCTCTCTCTCTCTCTCCCTCTCTCCCTTTCCTCACTCTGTGACGTTGATAGGGAACCTGTCGCCCCCCAAGATGTCGGCGTAGATGAAGCCGCGCACGATCAGCGCCACCTGGAGGACGAAGGAGCCGACCAGCAGGTTGACGCCCACAGCGCTGTAGCCATAGAGCTTCAGGAAGGTCATCAGGAAGCCGAACCCGACGAAGATCATCACGTGCACGTCCTGGAACACTGCACGTCATGCAGTCCGTCAGTCAGTTGATCAGTCAGTCGATTGACCAGTCTGTCTGTCTGTCTGTCAGTCGATCAGTAAGTCAATCAATTGATCAGTCAGTCTGTCTGTCTGTCTCTCTGTATGTCTGTCAGTCAGTCAATCAATTGATCAGTCAGTCTGTCTGTCTGTCTGTCTGTCTGTTGCTCCGTCCCCTTCTCCAGTCTGCTCCTCCTTCTTACTTTTCTTCTTCTTCTTCTTCGCCTTCTTCTTCTTCGCCTTCTTCTTCTTCGCCTTCTTCTTCTTCTCCTTCTTCTTCTCCTTCTTCTTCTTCTTCTTCTTCTTCTTCTTCTCCTTCTTCTTCTTCTTCTTCTTCTTCCGCTTTCTTCTTCTTCTTCTTCTTCCCCTTCTTCTTCTTCTTCGGTTACTCCTTCTCCTTCTCCTCCTTCTTCTTCTCCTTCTCCTCCTCCTTCTTCTCCTCCTCCTTCTTCTTCGCTTTCTCCTTCTCCTTCTTCTTCTTCTTCTTCTTCTTCTTCTTCTTCTTCTTCGCTTCTCCTTCTCCTTCTTCGCTTTCTTCTCCTTCTTCCCTTCTTCTTTCTTCTCTTTCTTCTCCTTCTCCTCCTCCTCTTTCTCCTCCTCTTCCTCATGCTTCTTGTTCTTCTCCTTCTCCTCCTCCTCCTCCTCCCCTTCATTCTTCTTCTCCTTCTTTTCCTCCTCCTCCTCCCCTTCATTCTTCTTTTTCTTCTTCTTCTCCTTCTTCCCCTCCTCTTTCTTCTCCACCCCCCCCCCCCCCCCTCATGCTTCTTCTACTTCTTCTTCTTCTTCTTCTTCTCCTTCTTTGTCTTCTTCTTCTCCGCCTCTTCCTCAACCTTATTCCTTTTTCCTTGCTTCTTACTTTCACCATTTGTTTGTTTGTGTGTTTGTTTTTCACGTGCTTTCTTTTTGTTTTATCAGTGTACAGTCTCATCATGCAAAGGGTTAAGAGGGGGCTGGAGTGTGCAGCAGAGCTTGGCTCTAAAGACACAACCTCCGCTGGCCTCACTGCGCTTTATCAGGCAAGAAGGGAACCACCAACCTTTGGATTGACACAACGGTGCATTAACCGCTGGACCAACAGGCTCCAGTCTATCAATCAATCAATCAATCAATCAATCAATCAAGAACAGTGGTAATAAGAATTAAAAAAAAAAAAACACGTAGTGGTAGTAGTGGTTTTTGAGGAGATG
>CM065743.1:4782350-4802350 GCA_033310375.1 Conus canariensis
AAGAGACAAGAGCTAGAGATGAAAAAAAAAGCGAACCGCGAGAAGAAGAAGAAGAAGAAGAAATACAAGAAGCTCTCGGAAAGAAGAGCAGTAGTGGAACAACACTATAACCAAGGACAAGAACGGAAGAAGAAGAAGAAGAAGAAGAAGAAGAAGAAGAAGAAGAAGAAAAACAAAAACAAAAAAAAACAAGAAGTAGACAAAAAGAAGATCATCAACAACAACAAATAAAGCTTTAAGAACAACAACAAAGAAAACAAACAACAAGAAGATGAACATGAAAAAGAACAAGAGACAACGAAAACGAAGAACAAGCAATCACTTACTCAACGCCCATCTTGTTCCAGGTATGAAAAGGTAAGTGATTTTCCGTTCTTCGTTGTCATTGTCCTGAATGTTGTTGATCCTGCCTGAAGAAGGCCTAAGAGGTCGAAACGCGTGGTATTTTGTCTTGCAATTTGTTTGCCGTTGTTTGGGGCGGACTCGCTACGAATTATTCTTAAAATGTGTTTCAATTCCCGCCTGCAGTCACCTCACTTTAAAACTCTCTCCTCCTATTCTATGTCTATGATGAGGTGCAGTGATGCCCACTAGCAACGCCGTTCCTTGACCCATGAAGCCGGACCCGAGATACCCCAGTTCGCCTGAAGCAGCGCCTTTGGAAATGACAGCTCCTGTGAAACAGCTCTCAAACCTACGGTCTCTCTCGATCGAGTTGAACAAACACCAGGCCTTCGGCTAGTTTTCAAACGGTTCGTTTCTCAGCTTTACACACACACACACACACGCACGCACACACACACACACACACACACACACACACACACACCACACAAACACACGCACACAAACACGCACGCACGCACGCACACACACACGCACACACATGCACACACACGCACACACACACACATACACACACAAGGAAGGAAATGAACCGTTTAAGAACAAACCAAATATGACAGTGCTTGATTTAACGATAGCAGAACCCTGTTGGGTCTCTCCTGTTTATCTCACATGCCCCAGGTACATTTCACGGCCACAAGAATTCGCGAGCAGCTGGTGTTGGATTGAAGCGAGAGAAGCAAGAGGCAACGATGTCTTGTTGACTGAGAACGTGAAGCTGGACGTACTTTTTAACAATACAGCTGACTCATCACGCTCTTCTGGCTCTTACAGAGTGACAGCGGGGGCCGGAATAGCTCAGTTTGTAGAGCGCCATACTCGTGATCCTGGGGTTGCGGGTTCGAATTTCGGTACAGGGGGATTTTTCCCTCCGAGTTAACATTGGTTCTGACTCCATTCCCCATACAGTCTTCGAATGAGACTATAAATCGAGGTTCCGTGTGTGAACGCACGCACATCATCTTGCACACACGTAAAATCCCATCACCAACTTTCGGAAGAGAAGGCCAGTTTGGCCGTTGGTATGGATGACACGTTACACATAGCATGCACCTTCCCAAAGATGGAGTATGGCTGCCTTAATGGCGGGATAAAAAAACGGTCATACACACAAAACTCCACTGCCTGTCTATACAGGTAGTGTCCGCGGAGTATCAGCCTGCGTACGCAGAAAGAAAGAAAGAAAGAAACCGAGTGAGAGCTCGGATTGACCCATGCACCAATAAGAGCAAGTTACTTCTTTTCATGCACCAATTAGAACGCGTTGCTTCTTTTCATCCACCAATGAGAAAACCTTACTTCTTTTCATGCACCCATTAGAACACGTTAGTTCTTTTCATCCACCAGTCCGAAAGCGTTACTTCTTTTCATGCACCAATCAGAAGTTTGATGACCTGTCGGCCATTTTTTCTCGCTCGCATGGGAGAGAGAGAGAGCCCCCAAGTTATTCTAACAAGCAATTTCTCGCCGAAGTCTTGCCCAATTCGCCCCTGGAATGTGCTGTTGAACGCGTGGTCACTCGCCAGACAGCGACAATTCAAATCTCTGGCCTCTCATCACATGCGTGACAGATCTCACACCAAAAGCCTCACCCCAAAAGCAGTCGGCTACTTATTTATGCTGGCTCTGCGACTATGTTATTAGTGATGGCAAAAGAGAGAGAGAGAGAGAGGAGAGAGAGGAGAGAGAGAGAGAGAAGGAGAGAGAGAGGGTGTGTGTATGTGTGTGTGTGTGTGTGCGAGAGAGAGAGAGAGGGGGAGAGAGAGTGTGTGAGGAGAGAGAGAGACTGAGAGAGAGTGTTTTGTGTGTGTGTGTGTGTGTGTGTGGGAGAGAGAGAGAGAGAGAGAGAGAGAGAGAGAGAGAATGTGTGTGTGTGTGTGTGAGAGAGAGAGAGAGGAGAGAGAGAGAGAGAGAGAGAGAGAGGAGAGTGAGTGTGTGTGTATGTGTGAGAGAGAGGAGGGGAGGGGCGAAGCAGGGGAGGTGGGGGGGGGGGGGGGGGGTAAGAAGGGGGTGGTCAAAGAGAGGAAACAAGGGAGGTGATCATGGAGAGGAATAACAGGGAAGAAGCAGGGCTTCTGAAGTTCCTGTGTCACCTGCCAATGATATCACGCCAAATACTTTTTTTTTTTTTTTTTTTTTTATCCCCTTTCCCCTCGAAACGCAAAACATTTACAGCAATAATAATTTTGAATCTCTTTCGCTTAAAGACATGTCACTCGATAAAATGCACACTGTAGAATGTCGGATGCAAGCGAGAAAAAAAAACAACAATAAAAGGTTTAAAAAAAAAAAAAAAAAGCATACAGCAAGGAACAGCACAAAAGAAAGACAGAGAGAAAGACATACAAACAAGAAGAAAAAAGAGGGGGGGGGGGGGGGGGGGGGGGCAAGCCAACCATGAAATGCAAACGAACAAACAAGGAAAAAGAAAAAAAGAGTCTGAAAAACGAAGAAACAAGAAAGGAACACAAACAAACGACAAAAAAAAAAAAAAAAAAAAAAAAAAACAAGCATGAAAGAAAGGGGGAAAAAATCACGAAACACAAAACAAACCGATATAAGAAAATACAACTCACAAATGAGAAAGGAAAACAAACAAGAAAGGAAAGACACAAAAGTAAAACAGAAAAGATAAAAACGAAGAAGGAAAAAGAAAAAAAAAAGGAAAAGAAACACAATGAAGTAAAACAAAGATACACGAACAAACAACAAAACACAAACAAACAAACAAACAAACAGATAACAAAAGAAAACACCAAAAAGAAAAACGAACTTAAACCGAAAACACGTAAACGAGCAAGGAAAGCCAACAAGAAGAGAAAATAAAGAACAAGAAATCGTATATAAGTAGGAAAACAGTTTTTAATTAAAAAAACAAACAAACAAACAAACAAACAAAAGGAAACAAATAAATAGAAGCAAAACAAGCATGAAAGAAAGGAGAACAAGCCCACGAAACACAAACAAAGAAATAAGAGAATAAAACTAACAAATGAGAAAGGAAAACAAACAAGAAACGAAAGGCACAAAAGCAAAACTGAAAGAGATAAATAAAAACAAAGAAGGAAAAAGAGCAGAAAGAAAGAAAGAAGAAGAAGAAACACAAAGAAGAAAAACAAAGAGACACAAAGAGACATGAACAAGAAAAAACAAACAAACAACAAACAAAAAACAAGAAAAGAAAACACCATAAAGAAAAAGAACTAAAACCGAAAACAAGCAAACGGAAAAGGAAAGCCAGAGAGAAGAGAAAATAAAGAACAAGATTTCATACATAAGTAGGAAAACAGCTTAAAAAAAAAAAAAAAAAAAAAAAAAAAAAAAAAAAACCGAAAGGAAACAAATACATAGAAGCAATGGGGAAAAACGAGCTGAAAAGAAAGGGGGAAAAAAAAAAGACAAAGAAAGAAAGAACAAATCCAACCAAACAAACAGAAACCCGAAACTCCAACATCAACAACAAACATACAAGAAAAGAAAGCAAGCAAAACAAGATGGAACACTGGCAACCAAGAAAGGAAAACAAAGTTAAGAAAGAAAGGACTAATATTTAACGAAGGAAACCGCACATACAGAAAAAAAAGCAACAAGAAACGAAAATAAAGATCCAAGAAAGGAAAATAAACAAACTTAAAAAATAAAAAAAAAAACAAAAAAAAAACGAACAAACAAGAAAGGAAAACAGGAGAAACAAAAACAAAAGCCAAGCAAACATGAAAGAAAAAACAAATACCGTAAGAATAGGGGAGATGAAAAGAGAAGAAAACAGACAGACAAGATTAACGAGCAAACGAGAAAAGAAAACAAGACAAACAAAAAAAAGCGCATGAAACACACACACACACACACACACACACACACACACACACACACACACACACACACAAGCGCGCGCGCGTGCACACACACACACACACACCACACACACACACACACACACACACACACACACACACAGGGGGAAACAAACAACAGGAAAACAAATAAAAACGGACCAAAAATATGGAATGAAAAGAGAATACATGTATATGACAAAGAACAAGAGAGAAGGAAGAGAGAAGAGAGAGAGAGAGAGAGAGGAGAGAGAGAGAGAGGAATAACTGAATATATACAAAAAAAAAACCCTAACAGATTGACACACACACACAAAAAAAAAGAAAGAACGATGCTAAAAGATTGACACAAAGAAAAGAAAGTGGGGACAGCACACACACACACACACACACACACACACACACACACACAGAGAGAGGAGAGAGAGAGAGAGAGAGAGAGAGAGAGAGAGAGAGATTTACTAAATAACATTTCAGAACAATCTACAGTTGCACCCTTCAAATACTTACAGCGAACAAACACGAAAACTTGCAAAAAAAGTCAAACTTGTGCAGTACCTCAAATTTCCGTCTTTCTTGAATGTTACAAAACTTTTTTTTTTCACAAAAGCGATTTATTGACTAGCCTTTTTGTTTGTAATTAACTGATCCTGAAAACCGCCGATTCACATATTCCGACTATTCTCAACGCACAAAATAAAGCTCACACACTGCAAGCCTGCATCATCTACATACAGTGTTCCGCGTGGCTTGTTCCAGACCTTCACCTTCATTTGACCTCGTTTGACGAGGAGCGCGCGCGATGGTGGGCAGGGCTAGAAGGTGTGTCCATATGCAGCCAATCCAAAGACAGGGCGAAAAAAGGGGGTGGGTCCTTGGTTAGTGTAGGAGGGGTGGTGGTGTGGGTGGGAGTAAGAGGGGGGGGGGGAGGAGGGAGGGGAGGGAGCGGCCTTCCCCATGAGACGTTTTCGCGGTGTATATGAGGAGGGCTTGCTATACACCTGTATAGTCTGTTTCTTGTCCGTCGATAACCAAACTCAATTCTCGAAGAAGGGAGAATAGAGAGAGAGAGGGGGGTGGAGGTGGGGGTGTGGGGGTGGGTACTTTGGGGTAGGTGTAGGGAGGAGGTTGGTGGGGGAAAAGGCAAGGTATGTGTGTGTGTGTGGGGGGGGGGGGGGGGGGCGTTCCTTTCAAAGGCCCAGATGTGGAAGGTAATAAAAAAAAAAATTGGATGTACTTTTGTTTTTTAACGCGAGACTCTCTCTCTCTCTCTCTCTCTCTCTCTCTCTCTCTCTCTCTGTGTCAACCAATGGTAGGTAGGCATTCAAGGTCTGACCAGCGCGTTGGGCTAATGCGCAGGTCAGACTTCCGTTACTTCGTAGCCACGAGACCCTCTTCTTCAATTCTCTCATCCTAGTTGTTAATTCATTTATCGATCAGCTTAAAATCATGCGTAGTGTACGTGGTCTCAAAACTTAGAGGATGTGGTGTAGCGTATATGGACTAGTCCGCACGCAGTGACGCCTCCTTGATGAAGCTGAAACTGAAACACTCTCTCTCTCCTCTCTCTCTCTCTCTCTCTCTCTCTCTCTCTCTCTCTCTCTCCTCTCTCTCTCTCTTATGTTTTGTTGCCTAGCTTGGAGATTGAAAAAGTGAAGGAAAGAAAGAAAGCTGATAAGAATACCGACAAAAACTGACCTTGTAGTGGCTAGCTTTGTCTCCCATTACAAAAATAAATAAATAAATAAATGTTACCAGACATTTTGGAAATTTGGAATGTTTTGCAAAGCCAATAAGATTACAGAAAAACAAAAAACTGACACCCTGGGGGCTCGTTTTGTTTTCCGTTAAAAAAAAAAAGAAAAAGAAAATCATTATCGGATACTTTGAAAATTTGGGAAATTTGGCCTGATAAGACTACAGAGAAACTGACGTCTTACTGGCTCGTTTTGTTTTCGTGTTGTTGTTTTTGTTTTGTTTTTGTTTTTGTTTGTTTGTTTGTTTGTTTGTTTGTTTGTTTTGTTTTGGTTTTTTGTTTGTTTGTTTTTGAATCGTCATAGCATTCGCTGGTTAACCTTCAAACAGACCAATGGACTTTCTGAATTAAGGGAAAAAAAGTCTTTTCTCAATGCTTAAGAAAAAAAGCGAGCTTTGAACTCTGTCTGTCTGTCTGTCTGTCTGTCTGTCTCTCTCTCTCTCTCTCTCTCTCTCTCTCTCTCTCTCTCTCTCTCTCTCATCCTTGAAAACTGTCTATACTCAAGATGTCCCTAAAACTAATGGCCAGGGTAGCATAATGCAGAGAACAAGAGGTGTGTGTGTGTGGGGGGGGGGGGGGGGGGGGGGTGGAGGGGGAGGGGGAGGGGGGACAGCGGATTGGTCAGAAGAATGGAATGAGAAGGAGGTAAGGGTGGTGGGGGTGAGGTTGGAGAATGAGAGACAGAAGATGTGAAAATGGGGAGGGCGGGAGGGGAGGAGGGAAACTGTTAGTAAGGAAAGAGTGAGGGGAAGATAGTGTGGGGCTAATGGTACAAGATGAAAGAGGGGAGGGGAAGAGGGGGGGGGGGGGGGTCGGGCAGAGAGAGAAGTAGCGGGGGGTGGGGGGTGGGGGTGAAGTGGCGGTCCACAGAATATGACAAAAGAACTCGGGAAAGAAGAATTAGCACGGAGAGTGACACTCACGAACCCACCCGCGGTGATTTGACCTTGACACTTTGAAACAAAAAATCATCAGACCTCGACCACCGCATTCTTTTATTACTCGCCAACATCGCCTCAGCTGCCAGCATGTTTATGCTGTATATTGTTTGACCCTGAGGAAGCTTGGTAAATATCGGTTTCAGGGTCAGTTTTTTTTTTTTAAATAGTCTAACCGACCACACACACACACACACACACACACACACACACACACACACACACACACACAGAGAGAGAGAGAGAGAGGAGAGAGAGAGAGAGAGAGAGATGCTTATATCCCAGTCGACTGCTAAGGGCCATATTAGGGCTGTCACTGCGTTGTAGTCAACTCACGAGTCATTCAAATAAAATAAAAGAAAGACTCATTCAAATCACACCAGAACCTTCGTACAAAATTAGTTTCAAGTGACTGCAGCAGAAATTAAAACGAACTTGTGTGTGTGTGTGTGTGTGTGTGTGTGTTGTGTGTGTGTTGTGTGGGTGCGCGCGCGTGCGTGCGTGCGTGCGTGTGTGTGTGTGTGTGTGTGTGTTGTGTGTGTGTGTGTGTGTGTGTGTGTGTGTGTTCATTTCCCATTAAAAAAAAAAAAAAAAAAGTACTCCGTACAAAGGGAAATTCCTTTATCATTACGCGTAGTCAAGGGTGAATTGTCTCCCCTGTTCAGCTGAAAAGGACCAACAGTGACTGGCTCTCTCTAGAAGGTTGAGTTATCCGCGTCCTTTGTTTGTTTGTTTGTTTGTCCGCCAGACAGATGACGCAAAAACTACTGCACTCATTGTGAATTAATTTCATCAAATAATGGCTCAGAATATGGCCCAAGCATTTTTTCTTTTTGTTCTTTTTCTTTTTGCCAGGATCCACATTAAAGGGCGAATCCAGCATTGTTTGACAAGATGATTACAAATAGTATACAGTGAAAACTTCCTGTGTTGAAACAGTTTGCAGACAACCCACACTCCACAGACTGAGACGAAGCCAGCCCCACTCATGACACCCTGTTGGGACATTCACATACCTTAAAGACTGTTCTAATCTGCCAAGTATCCGCTGGCAATACAGCGGACAGGTTCGTGACAGATGAAAATACCATTGTCCAGAAATGCAGATACATCCAATATTCTTGCCACAGATTGCTGTACTCACGATTTTTTCTTGGTGTGTTGATGAAATGCATTACGTCTTAGTTACTAGATTGAATGCTTTCCCTTTACATGTCGCAATGATAAAACGCATTTGTTTATAAATGTGCCCCCTCCAAAATAAAATAAAATGTAAAAAAAAAAAAAAAAAAAAATCAGATTTGCAGAAAAACAAAAACAAACAAACCCACGAAACTTGTTGGAAAGATCAACAGACGCACAGACGAAGTGAAACAGGTGCACCAGCATGACGTTGTGTGGAAAGATCAACAGACGCACAGACGAAGTGAAACAGGTGCACCAGCATGACGTTGTGTGGAAAGATCAACAGACGCACAGACGAAGTGAAACAGGTGCACCAGCATGACGTTGTGTGGAAAGATCAACAGACGCACAGACGAAGTGAAACAGGTGCACCAGCATGACTTTGTGTGGAAAGATCAACAGACGCACAGACGAAGTGAAACAGGTGCACCAGCATGACGTTGTGTGGAAAGATCAACAGACGCACAGACGAAGTGAAACAGGTGCACCAGCATGACGTTGTGTGGAAAGATCAACAGACGCACAGACGAAGTGAAACAGGTGCACCAGCATGACGTTGTGTGGAAAGATCAACAGACGCACAGACGAAGTGAAACAGGTGCACCAGCATGACGTTGTGTGGAAAGATCAACAGACGCACAGACGAAGTGAAACAGGTGCACCAGCATGACGTTGTGTGGAAAGATCAACAGACGCACAGACGAAGTGAAACAGGTGCACCAGCATGACGTTGTGTGGAAAGATCAACAGACGCACAGACGAAGTGAAACAGGTGCACCAGCATGACGTTGTGTGGAAAGATCAACAGACGCACAGACGAAGTGAAACAGGTGCACCAGCATGACGTTGTGTGGAAAGATCAACAGACGCACAGACGAAGTGAAACAGGTGCACCAGCATGACGTTGTGTGGAAAGATCAACAGACGCACAGACGAAGTGAAACAGGTGCACCAGCATGACGTTGTGTGGAAAGATCAACAGACGCACAGACGAAGTGAAACAGGTGCACCAGCATGACGTTGTGTGGAAAGATCAACAGACGCACAGACGAAGTGAAGCAGGTGCACCAGCATGACGTTGTGTGGAAAGATCAACAGACGCACAGACGAAGTGAAACAGGTGCACCAGCATGACGTTGTGTGGAAAGATCAACAGACGCACAGACGAAGTGAAAGCAGGTGCACCAGCATGACGTTGTGTTGGAAAGATCAACAGACGCACAGACGAAGTGAAACAGGTGCACCAGCATGACGTTGTGTGGAAAGATCAACAGACGCACAGACGAAGTGAAACAGGTGCACCAGCATGACGTTGTGTGGAAAGATCAACAGACGCACAGACGAAGTGAAACAGGTGCACCAGCATGACGTTGTGTGGAAAGATCAACAGACGCACAGACGAAGTGAAACAGGTGCACCAGCATGACGTTGTGTGGAAAGATCAACAGACGCACAGACGAAGTGAAACAGGTGCACCAGCATGACGTTGTGTGGTCAGAATCAAAGGACGGAAATCAAAGCTCTGATCATAGTCATAATAACATTATTACACATTTTTCCTTCCAATAGCTCTGATCATAGTCATAATAACATTATTACACATTTTCCTTCCAATAGCTCTGATCATAGTCATAATAACATTATTACACATTTTCCTTCCAATAGCTCTGATCATAGTCATAATAACATTATTACACATTTTCATCAAAGCTCTGATCATAGTCATAATAACATTATTACACATTTTCCTCCAAAGCTCCTGATCATAGTCATAATAACATTATTACACATTTCATTCCAATAGCTCTGATCATAGTCATAATAACATTATTACACATTTTCATCAAAGCTCTGATCATAGTCAAATAACATTATTACACATTTTCATCAAAGCTCTGATCATAGTCATAATAACATTATTACACATTTTCATCAAAGCTCTGATCATAGTCATAATAACATTATTACACATTTTCCTCAAAGCTCTGATCATAGTCATAATAACATTATACATCACAATTTCATTCTAAAATACAATTAAGCTCTGATCATAGTCATAATAACATTATTACACATTTTCCATCCAATAGCTCTGATCATAGTCATAATAACATTATTACACATTTTCATCAAAGCTCTGATCATAGTCATAATAACATTATTACACATTTTCCTTCAAAGCTCTGATCATAGTCATAATAACATTATTACACATTTTCATCAAAGCTCTGATCATAGTCATAATAACATTATTACACATTTTCCTTCCAATAGCTCTGATCATAGTCATAATAACATTATTACACATTTTCCTTCAATAGCTCTGATCATAGTCATAATAACATTATTACACATTTTCTCAAAGCTCTGATCATAGTCATAATAACATTATTACAACATTTTCTTCAATAGCTCTGATCATAGTCATAATAACATTATTACACATTTTCCTTCCAATAGCTCTGATCATAGTCATAATAACATTATTACACATTTCACAAAGCTCTGATCATAGTCATAATAACATTATTACACATTTTCATCAAAGCTCTGATCATAGTCATAATAACATTATTACACATTTTCATCAAAGCTCTGATCATAGTCATAATAACATTATTACACATTTTCATCAAAGCTCTGATCATAGTCATAATAACATTATTACACATTTTCCTTCCAATAGCTCTGATCATAGTCATAATAACATTATTACACATTTTCCTTCAATAGCTCTGATCATAGTCATAATAACATTATTACACATTTTCATCAAAGCTCTGATCATAGTCATAATAACATTATTACACATTTTCATCAAGCTCTGATCATAGTCATAATAACATTATTACACATTTTCATCAAAGCTCTGATCATAGTCATAATAACATTATTACACATTTTCCTTCCAATAGCTCTGATCATAGTCATAATAACATTATTACACATTTTCATCAAAGCTCTGATCATAGTCATAATAACATTATTACACATTTTCCTTCCAAAGCTCTCATCATACATACCATAATACATTATTACACATTTTCCTTCCAATAGCTCTGATCATAGTCATAATAACATTATTACACATTTTCATCAAAGCTCTGATCATAGTCATAATAACATTATTACACATTTTCATCAAAGCTTGATCATAGTCATAATAACATTATTACACATTTTCATCAAAGCTCTGATCATAGTCAATAACATTATACACATTTTCTCCAATAGCTCTGATCATAGTCATAATAACATTATTACACATTTTCTTCCAATAGCTCTGATCATAGTCATAATAACATTATTACACATTTTCTCAAAGCTCTGATCATAGTCATAATAACATTATTACACATTTTCATCAAAGCTCTGATCATAGTCATAATAACATTATTACACATTTTCATCAATAGCTCTGATCATAGTCATAATAACATTATTACACATTTTCTTCCAATAGCTCTGATCATGTCATAATAACATATATTACACATTTTCTTCCAATAGCTCTGATCATAGTCATAATAACATTATTACAACATTTTCATCAAAGCTCTGATCATAGTCATAATAACATTATTACACATTTTCTTCCAATAGCTCTGATCATAGTCATAATAACATTATTACACATTTTCCTTCCAATAGCTCTGATCATAGTCATAATAACATTATTACACATTTTCACCAAAGCTCTGATCATAGTCAAATACATTATTACACATTTATCAAAGCTCTGATCATAGTCATAATAACATTATTACACATTTTCCTCAAAGCTCTGATCATAGTCATAATAACATTATTACACATTTTCTCAAAGCTCTGATCATAGTCATAATAACATATTACACATTTTCCTTCCAATAGCTCTGATCATAGTCATAATAACATTATTACACATTTTCTCAAAGCTCTGATCATAGTCATAATAACATTATTACACATTTTCATCAAGCTCTGATCATAGTCATAATAACATTATTACACATTTTCTCCAAAGCTCTGATCATAGTCATAATAACATTATTACACATTTTCCTTCCAAAGCTCTGATCATAGTCATAATAACATTATTACACATTTTCCTTCCAATAGCTCTGATCATAGTCATAATAACATTATTACACATTTCATCAAAGCTCTGATCATAGTCATAATAACATTATTACACATTTTCTTCAAAGCTCTGATCATAGTCATAATAACATTATTACACATTTTCCTCAATAGCTCTGATCATAGTCATAATAACATTATTACACATTTTCTCAAAGCTCTGATCATAGTCATAATAACATTATTACACATTTTCTTCAAAGCTCTGATCATAGTCAATAATACATTCAATTATTAAAACATTTTCACTTCCAAAGCTCTGATCATAGTCATAATAACATTATTACACATTTTCATCAAAGCTCTGATCATAGTCATAATAACATTATTACACATTTCTCAAAGCTCTGATCATAGTCATAATAACATTATTACACATTTTCATCAAAGCTCTGATCATAGTCATAATAACATTATTACACATTTTCCTTCCAATAGCTCTGATCATAAGTCATAATAACATTATACACATTTTCCTCCAATACTCTGATCATAGTCATAATAACATTATTACACATTTTCATCAAAGCTCTGATCATAGTCATAATAACATTATTACACATTTTCTCAATAGCTCTGATCATAGTCATAATAACATTATTACACATTTTCATCCAAAGCTCTGATCATAGTCATAATAACATTATTACACATTTTCCTTCAATAGCTCTGATCATAGTCATAATAACATTATTACACATTTTCCTTCCAAATGCTCTGATCATAGTCCATAATAACATTATTACACATTTCTTCAATAGCTCTGATCATAGTCATAATAACATTATTACACATTTTCATCAAAGCTCTGATCATAGTCATAATAACATTATTACACATTTTCCTTCCAATAGCTCTGATCATAGTCATAATAACATTATTACACATTTTCCTTCCAATAGCTCTGATCATAGTCATAATAACATTATTACACATTTTCCTTCCAATAGCTCTGATCATAGTCATAATAACATTATTACACATTTTCCTTTTACACATTTTCATCAAAGCTCTGATCATAGTCATAATAACATTATTACACATTTTCATCAAAGCTCTGATCATAGTCATAATAACATTATTACACATTTTCAACAAAGCTCTGATCATAGTCATAATAACATTATTACACATTTTCATCAAAGCTCTGATCATAGTCATAATAACATTATTACACATTTTCATCAAAGCTCTGATCATAGTCATAATAACATTATTACACATTTTCATCAAAGCTCTGATCATAGTCATAATAACATTATTACACATTTTCCTTCCAATAGCTCTGATCATAGTCATAATAACATTATTACACATTTTCATCAAAGCTCTGATCATAGTCATAATAACATTATTACACATTTTCATCAAAGCTCTGATCATAGTCATAATAGCATTATTACACATTTTCATCAAAGCTCTGATCATAGTCATAATAACATTATTACACATTTTCATCAAAGCTCTGATCATAGTCATAATAACATTATTACACATTTTCATCAAAGCTCTGATCATAGTCATAATAACATTATTACACATTTTCATCAAAGCTCTGATCATAGTCATAATAACATTATTACACATTTTCATCAAAGCTCTGATCATAGTCATAATAACATTATTACACATTTTCCTTCCAATAGAAACAATATGAAGTTTCCAGTGAACTTCGTTCTAAGTGAACTCTTTTCTAGTGAACTTTTTTTTTCAGTGACACAACAACAGTAATCTTAAGTGTTATGTTTGTCAGTTGGCCAGTGTGCTTGAGAAAGGTTGAAATAAACCGAAATATTGCCATTATCTCATGGGTGTTTTGTGGCTTCTATTTTTCATCTTCCCAATATGAAGTTTCTGTTACGAATTGATCACTTAGTACGAAGTAAAGATATGCTCACGGAGTAGGCCAAGTACACCTTTGTAATCATATAAACATTGACAGTGTGTGTGTGTGTGTGGGGGGGGGGGGGGGGGGGGGGCGGTGTCCTCAAATACTTTGATATAATGATCAGTATGGCCAGGCCAGGCCCGACCGCACAGAAGCTTAAAGACTCCTTGACTGAACTAGAAAATGTCACAAGAGAGAGAGAGAGAGAGAGAGAGAAGAGAGAGAGAGAGAGAGAGAGAGAGAACCTGTATCCTTGAATAATATGGCTCGCCACTGGATTTAAGTTGAATAACCTTACCCCCCGGGATGGCATAACATGCTAGCTGGTTTCTCATTTCTGGTCAGAAAGGCAGGGAGCGGAGGGGGGGTGGGGGGGGGGGAGGGGAAGGGGGGGGGGAGGGAGGGGGACACCGAGAATACCGGGCCGTTTCAATCTGCGATTCCCATGTTCCCATGTCTTATGGAATACCTGTTGGCTGACCAGTGTCGTTTACTCGGGGTGGGTTGAGAGTTGGGGAATGGGGTAAGGGTGGGTTTGTTTCACCTGTTCAACCGATGGACTTGTTTTTACCGATTGAGGAGTTTGAGAACATTTAATGATATGATACTGGCTATTGAATTCAACTAGCTTGATAATGCTTTATTTGACTCAATTCAATAATATTTTCAAAATTCATATGGAAATTCGTTTGTAACTTTACAGGCTTATTATTTACATTATAATGAAGCTCATTATAAGCAAAACATAAACTTAGCACAAATACATCATAGATTCAAACACGCCCAATAGAAATCCGCCAAACTGTTCACGTACTCAAACAAATCACAGGCATAACTATAAAATCACAAACAATCCACACACACACACACACACACGGGTACACACACACGGGCACACACACACACACACACACACACACACACACACACACACACACACACACCCATTGCGTGCACGCGCGCGCACACACACACACACACACACACACACACACACACACACACACACACACATACACACACACATACGCACGCACGCGCGCGCACGCGCATACACACACACACTGCCCATAGGCGACAACCTTCACAAGCCTTATGTTCAGTATCGAGCGGCAGTATGTGTGTGTGTGTGTGTGTGTGTGTGTGTGTGTGTGTGTGTGTGTGTGTGTGTGTGTGTGTGTTTTGCGCGCACGCGCGTGCGTATGTGTGTGCACGCGTGCACGCGCGTGTGTGTATGTGTATGTGTATGTGTGTGTGTGTGTGTGTGTGAGTGTGTGTATGTGGGTGCGCGTGCGTGAGTGCGTGCGTGCGTGCGCGCGCGCGCGCGCGTGCGTGTGCGCGCGCGCGCGCGTGCGTGTATGTGTGTGTACGCGTTTCACCCTTTCTCGCTCTTACTATTCCTTCATTCTTTCTGTTCTACTGTCTGTCTTTTCGTGTTTTGTTGTTCCTTCTGATACCTTGATTGCAGGCTATCAACATCACGCCCAGAGGAGAGAGAGAGCAGGTTCCCCGAACCCTTGTTCCTGTTCCTTCTGCCGAAACACCGATAGTAACCTAGCACAAAGAGAGACGGTATGCTCATAGCGTGGGTCTGAACTCCCCAAACTGTGCATGCGAAAGATCATTTGGCACGTGTTCCACGGAGTGATGTATGATAAACGACAGAGGCCATTTTGTCTTCGCTGACCCTGCAGGGCTGCACACCAACAATTAATGCGCCAAGGCCTTGCTTAAGGAGTAGAGTATTTATAGCCTGGTGCCATTACATTGTTTGAGAATTTGTATTCATATCTGAAAGTTGATTCCCCTCGAGGTACAAGCCAGGTGGTTCCAAGCAGACAGATTAAAATCAAAGGAATGGGACTTATCTAGCTGCTTCAAGCTGACGCAAAGATAGGGTCACGGGTGAGTGCGAAGGCCTGAAATGTGACGTCAGCTAAGGGGAAAGTCATGTATTTGAAGACTGTGATTTCATCGGTGAAAATCCCCCCCCCCCCCCCCCCCCCCAAACAAGGGAAACAATTGGTGGCGAGTTCTTCTTTTGATCAGTTTTCAGTTTAACATTAAATACTGGCTCAAATTTATAGTAGGCCTCAAAACGCTTACATGGACTGTAATTAGTGTTTCAGTGCAACTTCCTGATTGTCGCGTGTGGCCACGGGGGAAGGGGGAAGGGGAAAGGGGGGGGGGGGGTAGATACGTCAGCGGTCTGCTTAGGCCAGAATGGGAGGGGGAGAGGGGGGGGGGGGCGGAGGGATTTCTTGAGAATCTGATGGGCTCAGTGGTTAGAGCACCGAGGTCACAGTGGGGTGTTAGGAGTTCGAAACACGCTTCCGCAACATAAACATTGCCATGTCTGCTACATCCCCGTCATGCGTTGTGGTTTTGGTGACATCTTAGTGTCAGATACCTCAACCCACTCCCTCCTCTTCCCCCACTTCCTGGGGAGGATTTCACTTCTCTGTGTGTGTGTGTGTGTTGTGTGGTGTGTGTGTGTGTGTGTGTGTGTGTGCGCGTGTGTGTGTGTGTGTGTGTGTGTGTGTGTGTGTGTGTGTGTGTGTGTGTTTGTGCCCCCGTGTGTGTGTGTGTGTGTGTGTGTGTGTGTAGTGTGTGTGTGGCGTGCGTGTGTGTGCGTGTGCTGTGTGTGTGTGTGTGTGTGTGTGTGTGTGTGCGCGCGTGCGTGCGTGCGTGCGTGCATGTGTGTGTGTGTGGTGTGTGTGTGTGTGTGTGTGTGTGTGTGTGTGTTCTCTTTCTCATTCCTTCCATAATTCTGCAAACTCACTATCGTCCTTTTTCTTTGTCGTCTGTGGAACACACATAAATGGACGTCCTGTTACTAATAGTTAGGAAATGTACTTCAGCTCGGATATCAGGGAACCAAACCATGTTGCCAGCCCTTGGGAAAGAAGGAAAAAGATCTTTGTCTTCAAGTCAAAGTTCTGGCATGAGATGTCCTGAGAAGGCAGTGCATCCGAAGGCAGTGCATCAGAAGGCAGTGCATCAGAAGGCAGAAGGCAGTGCATCAGAAGGCAGAAGGCACTGCATCAGAAGGCAGTGCATCAGAAGGCAGAAGGCACTGCATCAGAAGGCAGTGCATCAGAAGGCAGTGCATCAGAAGGCAGAAGGCACGCATCAGAAGGCAGTGCATCAGAAGGCAGAAGGCAGTGCATCAGAAGGCAGTGCATCAGAAGGCAGTGCATCAGAAGGCAGTGCATCAGAAGGCAGAAGGCAGTGCATCAGAAGGCAGAAGGCACTGCATCAGAAGGCAGTGCATCAGAAGGCAGTGCATCAGAAGGCAGAAGGCACTGCATCAGAAGGCAGTGCATCAGAAGGCACTGCATCAGAAGGCAGTGCATCAGAAGGCACTGCATCAGAAGGCACTGCATCAGAAGGCACTGCATCAGAGCACGCATAGAAAGAGCGCAACTGGCAAAACAGAGTAGAGATTTAATGGAAGTGCGAGATGGAGTAGAGATTTAATGGAAGTGCGAGATGGAGTAGAGATTTAATGGAAATGCCAGACGGAGTAGAGATCTAATGGAAGTGTGAGACGGAGTAGAGATTTAATGGAAGTGTGAGACAGAGTAGAGATCTAATGGAAGTGTGAGACGGAGTAGAGATCTAACAGAAGTGCGAGATGGAGTAGAGATCTAACAGAAGTGTGAGACGAAGTAGAGATCTAATGGAAGTGTGAGACGGAGTAGAGATCTAATGGAAGTGTGAGACGGAGTAGAGATCTAATGGAAGTGCGAGACGGAGTAGAGATCTAACGGAAGTGCAAGACACTATAATGCTGAACAATTAAGTAGTGGGGGAAAACAAGTGCAGGCTAACAATTCTTCAGTCATTATAGTAATGACTTGGCAAAGATTTGAAATTTTAGAAGAGAACAAAAACAAAAACAAAAAAAATTGAAGATGAAGAAAATGGGGGGGAATATATTAAAAATATGAGAAACCCTTCACTAGCCACCTGAGGGAACCATCGCAATCCCTCTCAAAGGCACATTTATTTGTATTGCCTGCTCCTAGGCCTTTCGTCCGCTGGATCCGACTCATCAGGGAGACACGGCTGATTGTGTCTGTGCTCTTGTGCTCTTGGAAGTGCAAGACACAGTAGAGATCTAACGGAAGTGTGAGATGGAGTAAAGATCTAATGGAAGTGTGAGACGGAGTAGAGATCTAACGGAAGTGCGAGACGGAGTAGAGATTTAACGGAAGTGCGAGATGGAGTAGAGATCTAACGGAAGTGCGAGACGAAGTAGAGATCTAACGGAAGTGCGAGACGGAGTAGACATCTAATGGAAGTGCGAGACAGAGTAGAGATTTAACAGAAGTGCGAGACGGAGTAGAGATCTAATGGAAGTGCGAGACGGAGTAGAGATCTAATGGAAGTGTGAGATGGAGTAGACATTTAATGGAAGTGCGAGACGGACTAGAGATCTAATGGAAGTGTGAGACGGAGTAGACATCTAATGGAAGTGCGAGACGGAGTAGAGATCTAATGGAAGTGCGAGACGGAGTAGAGATCTAATGGAAGTGCGAGACGGAGTAGACATCTAATGGAAGTGCGAGACAGAGTAGACATCTAATGGAAGTGCGAGACAGAGTAGAGATCTAATGGAAGTGTAAGACGGAGTAGAGATCTAATGGAAGTGCCAGACAGAGTAGAGATTTAATGGAAGTGCAAGATGGAGTAGAGATCTAATGGAAGTGCCAGACAGAGTAGAGATCTAATGGAAGTGCGAGACAGAGTAGAGATCTCATGGAAGTGCAAGACGGAGTAGAGATCTAATGGAAGTGCCAGACAGAGTAGAGATTCAATGGAAGTGCAAGATGGAGTAAAGATCTAATGGAAGTGCCAGACAGAGTAGAGATCTAATGGAAGTGCGAGACGGAGTAGACATCTAATGGAAGTGCGACTGAGTAGAGATCTAATGGAAGTGCGAGACGGAGTAGACATCTAATGGAAGTGCCAGACAGAGTAGAGATCTAATGGAAGTGTGAGACGGAGTAGACATCTAATGGAAGTGCGAGATGGAGTAAAGATCTAATGGAAGTGCGAGATGGAGTAGAGATCTAATGGAAGTACAAGACAGAGTAGAGATCAAATGGAAGTGTGAGACGGAGTAGAGATTTAATGGAAGTGCGAGACGGAGTAGAGATCTAAAGGAAGTGTGAGACGGAGTAGACATCTAATGGAAGTGCGAGACGGAGTAGAGATTTAATGGAAATGCGAGACAGAGTAGACATCTAATGGAAGTGCAAGACGGAGTAGAGATCTAATTGAAGTGTAAGACGGAGTAGAGATTTAATGGAAGTGCGAGACGGAGCAGAGATCTAATGGAAGTGCGAGACGAAGTAGAGATGTAATTGAAGTGCGAGACGGAGCAGAGATCTAATGGAAGTGCGAGACGGAGTAGAGATC
Organism: Conus canariensis; assembly: GCA_033310375.1. Taxonomy (NCBI): domain Eukaryota; kingdom Metazoa; phylum Mollusca; class Gastropoda; order Neogastropoda; family Conidae; genus Conus; species Conus canariensis. The sequence continues at coordinate 4,801,905 of CM065743.1, forward strand.
TAATGGAAGTGCAAGACGGAGTAGAGATTTAAAGGAAGTGTGAGATGGAGTAGAGATGTAATGGAAGTGCGAGACGAGTAGAATGTAATGGAAGTGCGAGACGGAGTAGAGATCTAATGGAAGTGCGAGACGAAGTAGAGATTTAATGGAAGTGCGAGACGAAGTAGACATCTAATGGAAGTGCAAGATGGAGTAGAGATGTAATGGAAGTGCGAGACGGAGTAGAGATCTAATGGAAGTGTGAGATGGAGTAGAGATCTAATGGAAGTGTGAGATGGAGTAGAGATCTAACAGAAGTGCGAGATGGAGTAGAGATCTAACAGAAGTGCGAGATGGAGTAGAGATCTAACAGAAGTGCGAGATGGAGTAGAGATCTAACAGAAATGTGAGACGAAGTAGAGATCTAATGGAAGTGTGAGACGGAGTAGAGATCTAATGGAAGTGTG